>JARHVA010006647.1:0-477500 GCA_037957365.1 Torreya grandis | reverse complement strand
ACAAATAAGACAATGAAATTTCATGGCCCATTAATGAGCCTTAAGGAGAGGTATGATGTGGGTTGAACCTTAATATTTGAGATAGGATCTACCAATGCTTATTTGATGAGGTCAAATCTCTACAAGTTAATTATAGATTCATATAGGAGTGCCTTTTCTAGAGATTCTATGTATAAGTAGTGTGGGGAACACATGCCTCTTTTGCCTTTGTGGCACTATGAATTTTTGATGGGATAGCCACATAATGCTTTGTTAATATCTTTGACTACATAGTATTTTTAAAATAAGATAAAAGTTTGGATATAATGTTAATGGGTCCACTTTCTTATATTTTACTATGTATTGAAGTCAAAACAAGTTTCATAGTCAAGTTCTTTGGGATTTTGACACTTTTCCATTTTCCACCCAATCAAGACATGTGGGCCTTATCTTTAACTTTGTATCAAAATTGATATATATGCTAATTCATCCTTAAAATTATAGATTTGTCATTTAGTGCTCTTGGGATACATCTTCATGTCTTTAATCTAATTTTTTATAGATAGAGAAACATGTGACACAATGTTGTTTATTTTGTCCCCTTAGTCACTTTGTTGAGTCATATGCTTTACCATATGTCTATTTCTCATACATCTAAGCCTTAATTTCTTTTTATCTCATCTTTTGAAAATAATTTAGTGAAATACAGACACACAAATTGATCCTATTTATTTGGGGGCATGTGAGATTTTTATAATCTTTTGATAAGTTTATAAGCTACAAGTTAGTGGGATACTACCACATGGATGGTACTCACTTGTGTAGATGGTTGAATAACTTAAGAACTTTAACCTAATTTTGTTAGTCATAGATGAGTAAGATTGTGCCACATGGTATGATCTCATTTATCCAAGTAACAAGAGAATTTGGTACTTGTTCTGATTCACTATTTTCTCTAAAATAACAAGATATCGACATGTGGCTCAATCTCAATAATAAAAGGGCTCACAGGCTTCACATTATCTTTTGATAATTTTATAAGCTCCAAATGACTAGGATGTTGCCATGTGTATAGTTCTTTCTTGTCTTAAGAGTATTCAATATTTGACTATGGAACTATTCATTGTCCTACTTGACAAGTCACATGTGAGCAAGATTGTGCCATATGGCATGATCTTAATTTTTAGAGGGTCACTTGCCTCACAATGTATATATCTATTTGCAAGATTCAGGTGAGTAGGATGCTACCACATGGATGACCTTTTCTTTTCCAAATACTCACCAACCTTTGGATTATGTGTTTGATCATATTAGTCATGGATGGGTAATATTGTGTCACGTGGTATAATCTTATTTATTCAAATTATCAGGGAACATGGGGACCTAGGTCACTTCACTATTTTACTCTATAAGAATGAGATAGATATATGTGAAATGATCTCAAATATCATGGCTTCATATAGTCTTTGCCTCAGTCATTTTAAGTTGATAGAAATAAGTAACCAAGATGAAGACACACATCACAATCCTAGTTTTTTGGTGCTTAGGTAAATTGGAATTAAAACCTTTTTCCTCATAAGCCATGGAGAAGTAAGATGAAGATATGAATCTCAATCCTATTAATTTGGGGGCTCATTAAAGGAAAAGACTTTATCATTTTGAATATACTTCATCGGGAAGTTAGTTGCCAACACATGGCACAATCCTAAATCTCAGAGAGTTAAACATTATAATTTTAAATTGAGTAATTAGCTATTAATATTTTAACTCATTAGCTCTCTTAAATTTGAAAATTGATTGAGGTTCAAGAGAGACATGCAATGCCGATCTATACTATGAAACATTAAGTAAATTAACTAAGTGTGAGAAGTCATTGTTACTACATGGAATCTTTATGAACTGGATCAAGTAATATTTAGTAAGGTGGACCTATGGGGTAAAAACATTCTTGCAAATGATAAATAACCTTGGTCAAAGAAAAAAATAGTTAGCTTGATTAGTCTATAAAACTATAATTTAAATATGATGAATTTAATAGTACTAAAATCCACACAAATATATAAAATAAATTAAATAAACATGTTCATTTAGACTTTTAAACTAATATATCAATCAAATTATTAGGGTAGTTCTGAGAACATTCAATTAGTCCAAAATTAGATCAAGACTTCATTCTAAATAAATAACTCAGATTTAAGACAATGACTCCTAGCTTAGATTAGGACTAATTTATGTTACAACGAGATGTAAACATGGAAATTTTAAGCTAAAATAGGGTCATTATTTAAAAATATGAAAATGGGTTTTGTTGACCATAACAAAACCCTAGGTTTCACTTTAAGGTTTCATCCTTCTAAGATTTTAGATTTTAGCCTTAGTTTTTATTTTTAGACCTAGGTTTTTATTATTCACTATTAATACACATTATTCATGGCTATAATGAACATCTTTATTTTTTAATGCAAGTCACAAAGGTAATATTTTTATATTATGAAACTTGGATATTTTACATTTTGATCAATAATATAATCAAATGGATCATGTTTAAGCACACTAATAAGGAAAAAATTAATGATGAACAATCCCAAGCCTTCCTTAAATCACATTGTTATAACATCTAATCCGAGTTGCCTTTTTTTACCATTCTATGCCAAAGGTCATATATGACACCTTTTGTTCCTCCTCCCCATAGACATCAAGGCTGTACTAGCTACCATCCTAGTCCCATTATTCTCCCATGACTTATTTTCAAATTTTCATCCATGTTATCTACATTAGATGAGTTAGAGTGACCCATCATGTCATGGTAGAATGAAGGTAGTCAAAATGTTCCTCCTCCACCTCTCACAAAACAATTCAATTAACCCAATAAGTATGACATCATCAATCAACTAAAGATAACCCATGCTAAAATTTATTTCTTAGAGTTATTTAAGAAATCAATTGTCTACAAAGACATATTATATGATGGATTATGATAAAAAAACTCTCCCTAGTGATACAAAACCTATATCATTTGCCTATATCATGAATACATTCAAGGATTTCAAAAATGACATTACATTTGATAAATAAGACTTACCTACACAACACACAAATAAGAAAATCCTATTATTATTCACTTAAGTTCAAGTGAAAAATATAACATTCAAATGTGTGTTGGTATATAATGGTTTTGTATTGAATATATATAACATTTCCTTCTTACAATAATTGGGTATCAATTTGGCTACTATCCAAAAATTAGATCAAAGCATAAGAGAATTTACAACACTCTATGTCAATTACTTAGGACCATATCACTAGATGTAAATATAGGTCCTAGGATGATACCTAATACTTTCCATGTTATGCCTAATAAGTTCTATTACAATATTATATTATGAATACCATGGATGTAGAGATGAGTTAAGTACCTTATAATTTAAATGCATACCTAAAATTTAGTCATCAAGGATATATATATATATATATATATATATATATATATATATATATATATATATATATATATATATATATATATATATATATACCCATACATAATTTCAATCAAGTCTCTTTCAATTATTGTGCATTAACTCAACACAAGGATCATTACATCCCTCATATGGAAGCATTTTCTTGTAGTCATTTTAGTGCAATGAGTGTCACTTGAGACCACCTTGTCTTTAACTTAGCCCTAGACCTATCTTAGATCCTCTATTAATTATTTTCTAAATATTTTGTGAGTCAAACCCATTCTAAAATATACCAAAATTATAACTAAGCCACCCCCTAGGTAACCAAGTCTCATTTTTATTGTTCCTACCACCTAAACATTAGCACAATCCTTTGGACTATAGTGTACTATGTTATTGACCAAAGGGTAGTGTTATTATCCCCTTGCTACCTACTCTCCTAATGAATATATTTTCATTCCTAAAATCACTCCTAGGGTTGGATTAGACCTACTTCACATCTTGACAGGCACTAGAATGCTATATATAGATCACTTTCAATCACTTATCCACTAGATATAAATTAAATGAAAATAATCATAAACAAACTAAAAAATAGTTGTGAAAATCAAGGTCATTGATCCCTATTTTACCATACTTATACATACACCTATCTAGAATAGCCTAAACCTTAGATTAATCATATTTATAGTCTCATGTCACGCTCAAAGCACTCAAACCAAAACTCCTACTAGCATTCACTTGCACTAGCACTAGTACTTAGCTTGGGAGAACTACATCAAGATTTATCCCCTTTTGAGGTATTGGTATATAGGTAATGATCAACACATGGGAAGTTGAGGGCACATCCAACCTACCCTGATAATGCCATTCTTTTTCTACTTGTTTTCCTCATATACCCTAACAAACATAGAGGCCTAGGGTTTGGCATTGAAATCAATCAAAATAAGGAATAAATAGTGAACCAAAATCCTTGCATATAGGCATAGAAACCCCAAAACCAAGAAAAGGTACACCTATAAGTTCACTACCCCTAATTTCAAAAGGACACTACCATATCATAGAGGACACTAGTGTAATGTTCTGCTATCCAAAGGACCACACTATTGACTAGGAGGGTTTTTGACTCCTAACTACTATTCATGACACCTTGCATAATTCCTTTACAAGTTTTCAACCTATTATTCATCTATCTCAGATAATTTCTAGCTAATTACATCTCTTGTAAATTCATTTTTATTTATAGAATAATCAATTGAATCAATTATTGTACAAATTAGTGGTTGTTGATATTTCTATATGTAATCCCTAATTTATTATTACAACACTTTAACAACCTAGGGTTTTACATTCCATAAATACCTTCAAAGTTAAATAATTTTGTGAACTTGACTTACTTTAAAAATATTTCTTAAAAAACTTGGTGTATCATTAGGGTTTCCCTTCTTACTTCTAAAATTTGCTTAGTTTCATTTTTTAGCCTTTCATCATGATTATTATGATGGAAATAATTTTATACTTTTTGGTTCAAAGTTTGGTGGTTAGTCTTACATGGTTATTACCTACCATTTGTAGAGCTATGCACATGTATATCACTCCTCTCATGGATCACACTAGAATTAATTACTTCACACATTAGTCTACCTTATTTTGAGTTCCCCTTCTATGTAGTGTATTTTTGCATGGATAATTTTTAGCTACCTATGGTTACTACTTGATGATAACGAGCTCAGAGGATTCCTATTATTTATCATACACATAGACCAGTTTACTACCTTCATTCCTATCCCACCTCTACTACTTGTCATTGATAAATAGTAGATCATGTGGTTTGAGTTATTACTACATGGAATTGGATGTCACCTTAGCCTATATAGGAACAACACAATCCCACCATCCCTCCTCATCCCCAAAATAATACAATGGGACCTAGGGATTAACATAAAGCATATGATATTTTGGATCAATAGAGAAATACACCAGCTAAGATTTATATATTATAATTACTTCAAAAGGTAACCATATTCAAAGGTATTATTTTTTAAACACTCAATCAAACATATTTACCTCAGGATATAGAACCAAATTATTTTTCATCTATCATGAACATTATCAAGGACATTAAGGATGTTATATAATTTGGTAATGAGTATTTACCCTCATAGATAGTTATCGATCAAAATTTACCACTCTTCATTTGGGCACAAATAAAAACCACCACTATTAAATGAGTTCTAATGGATAATGGTTTAAGTCTTAACATATGCAACCTCACATTTATATAGACTATGGGGTTTGATATAACATCCATTCATAAGGAATATAAGAACATTTGAGGTTTTGATGACGTTTCCCAATAGGCATTGGGTTCTATTACATTAGATATCATGGTTGGGCCAAAAACCTTATCCACATAATTTTAGGTATTGCCTAATCATTTTAATTAAAACTTATTTCTCGTGATACCTTGGATACATGCCATGGAGGCTGTACCCTCTACCTTAAATAGATGTGTCAAGATTTTACATGATAGATATTATACACTTGTCCAATTGATAACCAACCATTCATATATTATAGAGTCACCACAGCTACTACCCCCAACTATATATTCATATGGGACACCTCATGTTATCTTATAGTCCTCACCTCATATCATTCCTATAAAATAGATGCACATATATGAGATTGGGGAATCTAGCACCACTATTCTTGCATTAGTTCTAAATCCTCCTACAATACCATTATCTCCACCCATAATGGAGATTGATCCTCTTATAACATAGTTATCCCTACCCATGGTGGCTAACAAAATTAAAATATAATAATTACATTTAATTATTAACTCAAAGTAAGTATAAATTAAAAAATTAAATATAGATTCTGATACACCATAGAGGATAACATAACACCCATGAATATTGATGATTATTTATGTTGATTGAGCTTCACACTAATAACATTGGGAGAGTATAGAGATGATTTCAAGGCACTCATAACATTACCTACACAACCATTAACACCAATCTAAAGCTCCATAGATACAGGTTAGGACACTCACTTAAAGTTAGAGGTAGATTATTATTTACACTTAGTATATATTGTTACATATATGGATATTGATCTAATTATTTAGATTTAGTAGGAAGTACATAAGACAAACCACACCATATTTTACAAATATTACTTACCAGAGGATCAATGTCACTACCTAAATTTTGCCATAGATCCATTAGGAGATTGTCATAATAGGAAAATAGACCTTTTTTCCATTTTCACTAGATTTCCAAACATAATAGAGATACATACTCAACGCTATAATATAAATTGAATAAATTTAAGGCTTAAGGAACTATCCAAATTACACAGTCTTCACCCCCACCAATATAGGCACCACAATGGAATCTTTGTCAACATAAACATTCACAAAATGATCCCTTGACCATTTAGGCATTTATCAAGGACCAATACATCTCTTATGTTGTTATAGATGAGGAATCCAGTCCCAACACTTGTACATTGGCATTATTATAACACATAGGACATCAGAAGGCTAATCTAAAAAATGTCATACATTATCATGACTCCTTAGTACATATCACACTACTCATTGCATGTGGCCCAAAGGTGTCAACACACTATTATTTTTCATGAGCATAAACACTTATACATAGATTACACTTGGTAATACATGGTTATAGGTAATGTATGCTATAGTTGATAGAATAGATAAAGGCTTAAATTTTAGTTATGAGGGGAAAATAGTTCACATTCTACATGATGGCATAGATGATAACCAAAAATTTCATATAGATAACCCATGATCCAATGTGGTATACCCTAGGACCACATGGGAGGATTCTTACATAGTAGAGCAACATGCTATTCATATACATAAAATCTAGAATAATGCCAAGGATAAGGATACACTTGTACTAACAACATGGTATGATTATCATGATGATGATGATTTATTTGATTTTGAGAAGATTTATTATATGAAATTGGATGACCTCCCACCAAATCTACCATTTGAATATCTACATCTTATGGATGTGCTCTTAGGTCTATAGAGGCACTATGTTTCATTTGTGTATAATCTCATTTACTTAAGTATTATTTTTATATAGTTTCTGTTACTTTGATCATTGTATATAGTTTCATTTTCATGTTGCTTGTACATAGCTTATACCAAAAAAAACATAACATAACATATTTAAAAATACAAAAATATTCAAATTTTAGCTCAAAAAATACAAATTTTAGATTGCATGAATTTTCATGTTTACATTACTTCTACTTTTAAAATCCTTTAATATTCATTCCTCCTTGAGAAACCAATGCTATGATACCACTATTGGCCACAAAATAATGGATGAAGAACTCATTAATATATTCAATATGAAAAACTTGTCTATTTTTGTACAAGGTACAATTTAAAAAGCTTATAGATAATAAGTTGGTTAAATAAAACCAACTCGTGGGTATAACCAACTCGTCAACCAATAATCAACAAAAACTAAATAAATCATATACAAAATAAATATTTTGGATCATAAAGTAATCCAACATTTTCCATGTACTACATTTGTTATCTCTGCTAGTATATCCAGTTTTATCATACTTACATGCTTCACTTGTTCTCTTCAATTATTCATAGATCATTACAAGACTTAGGTACTCTACACAGATCTAAATTTGCTACTATATATCCATTTGAGAAACATACACAGATACATAGATCTAATAATGATACATTCACCCATTGGGGGAATCATACTACATAGCTTCCAGGTTACCAAGTTATATCTTTATATACTCCATATCATAGATTTAGCATTGATTAAATCTTGATATTGATCATCCTATACTACTCAGAGTTTTTTCTAACTTTTACTACTATAGACTCAACTTATGTACATCTTTGCTATTATATGGATTTGTACTAGATGTTCATACATACTTTCATTTCTATATTTCCTAGTTTAGATTTGATTGTCTCTTTTCTTCTTCATCTACTCAAGGGTATTTTAATATGATAGTATTTTATGGATATAAACCAATTCCTATCATTATGTGTATACTTTGTACATGTGTCCATGTCCTTGTGTGTGCTTCTTGATTGTGTATGTGGACAATTAAACATGTCCTTGTGTATTTTTTCTTTCTAAGACTCAGTGACATGTGCTTATATCCTTTATGTTATGGCCCCTTAGCCTAATTTTCATCTCCCATGTGTTTGTATGTATGCTTTCATGTATGCATCATGTCCATGACAGTTAACTCTTTCTTTTTACATTCACATCTAGTTTGTGATTCCATGAGGGACCTCATGCATATCCACTTCCTCTTTAGGTGCCTTGATGGACATAATGACCCATCCCCCTAGATAGTTACTTAGATTATACTCAGATTTTCTATTCATATACATGATTACATTTCTATATCTATCTTAAAAACCTTATGAATGTCATATCTAACATAAATATTACATTACCAACTTATGCTTAGTTTATTTTACATTATGATGTCATGTATACACATTACATTGGTTTATCATGTAGATATCATATTTTTTTCAGTCTAACATACATGATGTATAACTTTTATTTTAAAGATAATTATTGTATAGGTTCAGTAACTCACTTCAAAAGAGGGGGAATTCACATGGGTTTATCATAGAGATTAGGCCATCCTAGTACACTCAAAACATAGTTTTTATCATGTATACAATAGTTATAGAGTTTAGATTTAAGAAAACACAATGAAAGATAGTCACATATAGATCAGTTTCAATTTTGTATAGAAATAACACAATTGGTAAATAGTGTGGCATATGTGACACTAACAAAATGTAATATTGACCAAGGGACAACACTAATATCTAGTAGCCTTAGAAATTAAAAAATCCAATTTTTGTGGAAGAGTAAAGTAGGTACAGTCTAGTTTTTCATAGTATCAATCATAGATTATCAAATATTCCAAGTATATGCTTAGTTTTCATATAAAATACATAGGTTTTATTTATATTGGGGGCATCATTTATAGCATGATCACTCCTAGTTTAATTGACTCAATCCATAATCCATAATATTATGACTCAATCCATAATCCATATACATAGATATTAGATTTGAGGGTATGTGTATGTCACATTATTCCTATATGTTTAGTTTGACATTAGTAATTTCAAATGAAATGGTATATCCATATCATTCTCCACCTTATTACTCTAGACACCATTTGCACCAAGTTTACACCAGATTGATGCCTTATTCCATCTATAGTGTTGGCATTATTGACTAGTCCCTGAGCTATGTTCTTGATTGCTCAAGTCACCCTTGATCCATTTTATATTTTAAATTTTCTAAGTGGCCCCAAAGACATCCTAAATAGTTTAAATTACATCACATAAATTCAATTAGATTGCACAAATTCAATTTCAAATGCATCTACTACACATGTGCAAGTAATGATGGAGTCATATCCTACTTGAGTTCTTGATCCACCTACATAGGAGTGTTAAATAAGCCATCAATCCAATCCAAATTATTCATAGATTATGATCCATAAAAAAGGGGTGGGTAATGATGGAGTCAAGTCCAACTTAAGTTCTTGATCCACCCACACATGTGTTAAGGTCAACATACCCCTATTTCTAAAAAATAGGGACCTATGTGTCAAATTGTGCAAATTTCTACCCTAAAACTAAAAATTCACTTGATCAAAGTGTCACTATAATGTTTACACATTATTTTAATTTTAAGATCATCCACACCATGGTTTGAATGACTTATTTGTTCATGGTTCTAGTTTGACCTTATCTAAATTACTCACATTGGATATTTGTGTTTCAAGTTGCAAGTTTAATGGAGCTCATATAGGAATGAACATGCTTAGGGTTTTTTGTGCTTAAATTATTAATTAATATGTTATTATCCTTTAGTCTATTCAAAATTCAAGATCATCTTGAAAACCTTGGTTAAAAAACCTTAACTTGATGTTTTACTTGGACCTTTTAATTCAAATTTAATCTGGCAGGAGCTTTTATTTAAATCTATGTGGGAATATTTCAAATAATGTTATGGGATTAGTTTATTTTTATTTCCTAAGGCTTAGTCATGTTTTTCAACATGACCAAACCTTAATATAACATCCATGCTTAGCCCTTATTATTGTCTTGATCCCCCTTTTTGGTCTTGCTATTATTTGCAAGGTCCTTGTGTTATATGTTTTTACCTTTTAGGCATGTATTTTTAGGATTTTCCTTTGAAACTTTGTCCCAAATGAATTACCATTTGGGGTTTATGTTTTAGATACTTTATCTAAGTAATTTTGGAATTTTTTCTTGAGTAGTTTTGCCAAAAATTATCCATCATATTTTTGTGAGTGAACCTTCAGGATATTTTTGTTTTGGACACTTTATTCAATGTAAAAGGCCCAAAAAATCTTTCCTACAATAAATTGTCTACAATTTTTTTGAAAGTGACCTTTAACTTAATAGAATTACCCTTTAGACTTTCTATTTAGGCCAATTATCCTTTGGGATTTTTGTAATGACCCTTCAAGCTATTAAACGTGCAATTCAGATTTACTACAGTAACTGTTGACACAATTTTGCCCCTCTAGCAAAATCTTGGTCACCTCCTACACCTGCTTTGCATGGCTAGTTAATTTTGGGTTGCAAGGTCCACCTTTAGGGTTCAACAGCTTCGTTTCAAAGCCTTGGCTCATCAGCCTCATTCATTGGCATTCATGGTAGCAAAAGGCAGAGTCTTCAAATGTTCACAAAAGAGGAGAGGAAAAAACCAGGGCATTTAACACTAAGGCAAAAAAGAGGCCAGATGTTTACAAGAACAATGCAGCGGGTGGAAAAATCACTGCCCACAACACCGGCGGGTAAAATGAGACCACAAATAGATGCAGTTAGCAGAAAATTTGCCGCTCACAACACAAGTGGAGAAAAGAAAGGTCGTGAACTTGGCCAAGGTCGGCAAAATTGCCGTGCTCGGCAGTCTACTAGGTTGACATCGACGAAATTGCCATGCTCAGCAGCCAAATCAATCGACATTGGCAAAATTGCCGCACACAGTCCATAGCAATGGGTGGTAAATTTGCTGCCCACAACATCAGGTGGCAGAAAAGGCCTGCAAAACATAGGAAAAGGCCCACCCAGCCATCGGAGGAGCAGACCATCATGCAAAATGAGGAAGCAAGCATGGTCCCAACAGACTTGTGATGTCATTGACAGTATTTTCCCTCTTCCCAATGGAGACTCAAGCTACCCCTTGACTCCTCTTGGCTCTTTCCATATAAGTACACAGACTTGGTCATTTTTAAGAATCTTCTCCAATTTTGTAAAGAGCACAGCTCTAAAATTTTCCACCTAAATCAATAAAAGATAGTTTTACCTCTTTCTTGGATGGATTGTGTAGAGTATGCCTTGAATGTTGGTCTGTGTCTAGTCATTGTCTCTTGATGCTCTCACAGGTCCAACACCAGCAAACCTGTGATCTACAACGTGCCATCATCTGTTGCTGCCAGGAGTAGAGTTCTATTTTGGAGGTATAGAATAGGAGAGGTCACTTACAGTGTGTATTTCTCAGCACCTTGGTGAGTCCCTATTTCTTGTGATTTCCATAAGAACCTCCTTATCATTTCCAGCAGCCTGGTCTTTTTACCAAGTTTTAGTGTATGTAAGTTTTGTTTGATCCTAAGTGTGGAGGTGGGAAGGTCATTTCATTTTTTGGTGTATCACCTCTTTAGAGTAGGCTATTTGTTTTCATGCATTTCTTCTCCCTTTTCATCCCCCCCAATTTTTAGCTATTTATAAATATACCTGTACGTAAATTTTGTTACCTGAAACAAACAAGATACATCAGAGGGAACTAGCCCATACCTAGAGACTCTCCTCTCCTACTTCATCATCCCATAGGTGAGAGAGGGGTTTCCATGTTGTGGGGAGAGGGCAGAAATCCATTTTCCTGCCAATTGGGTGCACTTTCCAGCATCAACAATTTTGGCATGCCCGATGGGACCACAAGTTTTTAATCAGTAAAGTTGCAGGGTTACTCGCTGACCCTGTTACAACAAAGGAACCACCAATACAGCACCGTGCACATCAATAGTTTTGGCACGCCCAATGGGACCACAATTTTTTAATGCAGTAGAGTTTTAGGATTGATGCTGGTCCTATTACAGCAAATTGAAATTCTTTAGCATCTGGCGACTCCGAGTTTAATCTACTAGTTAAGCAACCTGGTACCTCCATAAACGCATTTTGGTATGTGTAATCTCCATCATTTTGAGTCATGGACTCTATTTTTTCTAGCTAGCATGGCTATAGTCCTTATCACACCCAATATGGCTAGTCTCAACCCTGCTACGAGCAATATCAGCCTTGTGCTAAATCTTCTCAGTGTGTCACTTCTTCTACTCAACCCAGTCTCTTTGCCCATCAACCCATTTTCACTTTCAAGCAAGCACTGATAGGATATGACAAATATGTAATTGATCTTAACACCAAAAAGGGATGCATCCAAGAAATTCTTGATCATGTCATCCAACAAGTGAGGAATGTGCTAGATCAAGTAAAAAAGGAATGGGCTCCTATTGAAAGAGCAAATTGTCATAGACTTTCAAATGAGATGCTGGATGTGAGTGGTTTAATTGCATCCATGGAGGAGAAGCTAAGTGTGCATGACAGGCAGCCTTACCAAGTCTATCAACCTGCATACTCACTGCCCAAAGCATCATATCAGTCATATACAGCCCCTGCTCTTGAGCCAAGTCGACCTTGTCAAAGTTAGTTCTTCAATCATGTTGAGGAAAATTTTAAAACAACGAACCTTATGTTTAAGGCTAATCTTGATAGACAGATCGAGTTGGAAAATCTTCAGATGTAGCAGTCCATTTTGGTAGCAAGGGAAGTGGAATCAAAATCTTCACTGTCCTCTCAGATTGAGGCCCCATCAACCCCAAAGGAAATGTCCAGCCCAAATTGCTTGAGCTAGAAAAAAGTGGTTGAGTCATGGGACAACAAAGAGGAGAAAGACTTCATCCAAACTGAAGAAATGCAAAGTGAGGATGCTTTAGCTAAGCAGATTGAGGAACTAGAGAATAAGATGATGCTGTTGAAAGAGAAAGAGGTGGAGTTTTCAAATGCTACAGACTAGCCAATGCCAAAAGGTATTCCTTTCACTGATCCACAAGCTAATTTCAATATTGATAAAGCATTGGTGAAGTGGAGGGATGAAAATCAAGAAGTTTTGGCCCAAGGTCTTCCCCCTCCTACTTTAGAAAAAGCTCCCCTTTGTGTGCCAAATCCTTTCTATGAGATGGCACTTGCTCATTCTGGCTCATCCAATGCACCAATTAGTTCTACCCTCAATCTCATGCACCTAGCTTTCCAGCATGCCTCTCTTCAGGCAAATTTCCCTATACATGAGCAGACCCTCCCAATTATTTCCCAGCCTCCTCAAGTCTTTCGACATGATCTCCAAATTCCAAGCTAGAAAGAGGAGCATCATGAGTCAGCCCAGGAACTTGAAAATGGTAAAATTGCTGCATGCTCACAAAAGCTAGAGCCCAATCCTAGGATCATGAGCTGGGTGTAAACAATTGAATCTTGGAACAACAAGATGGAAGAGGAGGAAGTTTTCAGTCTAAATCTTGAAGAAGAAGAGGCTGATCCCACCCCTAATAATGATTATGACTTCCGAGAAAGGCTTTTCCAAGAAGATTTGGATAGGTGAATTGCAAAATTAGAGTCCAAAGAGAAAATCCTCAGTGATTGTGTGATGGACCATTCAGACCAAACAACACATTCTATGTTTGAACACACCCCACCTACACATTTCAAAGAAAGCTATCAGGCCTTGCCTGATATAGATTGTGCTCAATTTGTGACTGATGCAGAGGATTTCATGATTACAAATGAGGATGAAATCAAATAGAGTGATATAGACGAGCATGGACAACCTTTTTTTGATGATTTGAATGATTTGTTTAGAGTGTTTAGAGCAGGCTATATTATTCTCCAAACAGGGTGTGAGCTGATTAAAAATGATGAGGATAGCGTTGGGTTTCCAACAAGCATGCAAAGAGTCTATAGTTTTTTAGATTTGCCCCTTCAGGAGGTTGGTGAATCTAAAGTTTTCTTCTTTAAAGTCATCAAAGAAGATGGCCATACCATGGAACCTGAGCATGAGGCAGAGGAGAATGAGCCAGTCCATGATGCATACCAGGAAGCTTCTGGTGATGAACCGGTAGCATTTAATTTCTTGGTGGAGAGCACCAATTTGAAGGAGCAACATTTAATAGGCCTCTAGGGACACTCAGAATATGTATATATTAGAGGCATGTTCAATTTTGATCCCCTCAGTTTCCAGCCAACCCAGGTGATAGGCAGGAAGAGCAGGTCACCATCTCTCTTTTTCTTTTAGCTACTTGCCTGTCACCATAAGTCTTCTCACCAGGAAGGGGACTTAAGAAATTTTCCTTTCGATCCAGGAGGGAGGCAAACATTCTTGGTTAGCTGTATATAATAGTTTGCTTTTAGTTATTTTCCCTATTTTCCCTAAGTGCAGTTGCACAGGTAGTGTTTTTTTTAGCCTTGTGTGTTTCCCTTTGTTTGTGGGGTAAAGGATTCGTATTTGATTCTCAAATATTTTGGGAGCTGTAGCTAACTTTCATTATAGCTATTGTGAACTCTCTTCAAAGTCACCATCTAACTCTATGCCCAATGGATATGCAAGGCAACTGGGTTATAAGCATACCAGACACGCTTACCCTATGAGTCGCCAATTTGTTGACCCAATTTTGCCCCTCTGGCAAAATCTCGGTCACCTCCTACACCTGCTTTGCATGGCCAGTTAATTTTGGGTTTCAAGGTCCACCTTCAGGGTTCAATAGCTCTATTTCAAAGCATTGGCTCATCAGCCTCATTCATTGGCATTCATGGTAGCAAAAGGTAGAGTCTTCAAACATTCACAAAAGAGGAGAGGAAAAAATTAGGGCGTTTAACACTAAGGCAAAAAAGAGGGTAGATGTTTACAAGAACAATGCAGCGGGCATTAAAATCACCGCCCACAACACCAACGGGTAAAATGAGACCATAAATAGATGTAGTCAGCAGCAAATTTGCCACTCACAACACAAGTAGAGAAAATAAAAGCTGTGAACTTGGCTGATGTTAGCAAAATTGCCACGCTCGATAGCCTACTAGGCTGACGTCAACAAAATTGCCACACTTGGTAGCCAAATCAAACGACATCAGCAAAATTGCTGTATGTAATCCACAGCAATGGGCAGAAAATTTGCCGCCCACAACATCAGGCAGCAAAAAAGGCTTGCAGAACACAAGAAAAGGCCCACCCAGCCGTCGAAGGAGCAGACCAACACGCAAAATGAGGAAGAAAGCATGGTCTTAGCAGACTTGTGATGTCATCGACAGTATTTTCCCTCTTCCCAATGGAGACTCAAGCTACCCCTTGACTCCTCTTGGCTCTTTCCATATAAGTACATAGAGTTGGTCATTTTTAAGAATCTTCTCCAATTTTTTAAAGAGCACAGCTCTGAAATTTTCCACCTAAATCAATAAAAGATAGTTTTACCTCTTTCTTGGATGGATTGTGTAGAGTATGCCTTGAATGTTGGTTTGTGTCCAGTCATTGTCTCTTGATGCTCTCACAGGTCCAACACCAGCAAACCTGTGATCTATAAAGTGCCATTGTTTACTACTGCCAGGAGTAGAATTTTATTTTGGAGGTATAGAACAGGAGAGGTCACTTATAGTGTGTATTTATTAGCACCTTGGTGAGTCCTTGTTTCTTGTGCTTTCCATAAAAACCTCCCTGTCATTTCTAGCAGCCTGGTCTTTCTGCCAAGTTTCAATGTATGTATGTTTTGTTTGATCCTGAGTGTGGAGGTGGGAAGGTCATTTCATTTTTTGGTGTATCACCTCTTTAGAGTAGGCTGTTTGTTTTCATGCATTTCTTCTCCCTTTTCATCCCCCCAATTTTTATCTGTGTATATATATATATACCTGTACGTAAATTTTGCTACCTAAAACAAACAAGATACATCAGAGGGAACTAGCCCATACCTAGAGACTCTCCTCTCCTGCTTCATCGTCCCATAGGTGAGAGAGGAGTTTCCATGTTGCGGGGAGAGGGCAGGAATCTATTTTCTTGCCAACTGGGTGCACTTTCCAGCGTCAACAGTAACCTTCAGACTTTTGACATTAGACATTTTGTTTGACACAAAAATATTGAAATAATTTTCATGAAAACCTTAGGCTATGCCTTTCAGCTACATCCTTTTATTTTTATGAGGTCCCTTTAATTACATTTCTAACCTTGGTCTAAAGTTTTTATGTTGAGTCCCTTTTAACTCATAGGGTCCTGTACATTATGTTTTAAACTTAGCTTAAGTATTTTATCCTTAAGTTATTCATATATATATATATATATATGTATATATATATATCTTCAAACTTACACATTATGTTCATTCATATGGTCAACATCCTACATTTACTTGGGTGGAGTTAATCGAATGATATGAGATGGACCTGACAAGCCAATGATTCTAATCCATAGGACCAATCTCACTCAACCCCATGGATCATGATCAATGAAAAATTCTTAATCAGAGGATTGAGATTGAATGGAGTGACATCAGTGTTAAAAACTTAAGTTGTGGACCCTAGTTAAACATCCAAAACTTTAACAAGAATAAATGATATACATTTAATCATATATATATAGATTAATGGAGCATATCGAGTCAAGTATTTTCAATGATGCTCAGGATGAATATGGGACCACCACATGATGAAAGCGTGTTATCTAGTAGAACTGATAGAATACAAAGCTCAGAAGGCCTATGGAACTACCAAGTGACATAACCTTAGGGCCTTGTACACATTAAAGATTGAGCACCTTTGGGAGATCAATGGCTGCATTGATTTGTACCCAATGGATCCAATGATGTGAAATCAATGAAGACTTTTCAATGGAGCTTGAGAGGCCCATGAGACAACCAAGTAGCACAACATCAAGGCCCAATGCATATTATAGCCAATGACATTCAAAGCTTAGGATCAAGATCAATGAATAGTATTGATCCATGTAGAATAATTTGATGGTATGAGATAAAAGTAGATTTTCAAAGAGAAATGGTCATGTTTTTAAAATATTAATGAATAATTTGCTGCAAAAGTGACACATAGATGTCACAGAGATGCCATATAATTAGAAAGAAAATTCAAAGATTTTATGGACCTAATGATGTAAAGAGACAAGCCTAAATATAGTCTAAGGCACATAACTGGCTCAATGGATTCTCATTTGGAGGGTGAACATGCTAAGGGATTTGTGCTTCAACATCAAATTGATCTCATGATCAGATTATTAAAAAGATCATTTGTTCTAGAAGGTGGAAAAAAAGACACATGTCCTATACACATGTACTAATGTAATTGGATGAGATTGATCAACATGTTTTCTTGCATTTTATAAAAGGAGAATTTTCAATTATAAAAAGGTGGGGGAGAAATTTTAAAGCCAAAATTACTTTATAAACTTGGAGAAAATAATACAAACATGGAATTCTGTAAAGATTATCCAGTATTTGGTCAGTGTGTTTACTATCATGGCTTTTGTCTCATTTGCTCATTCTTATTGCTAGATTTGAATAGTTTTTATGGATTTTAGGTGTGTACCTTTAATTTTAGAGTTTTTAACTTGTGACAGTGCTAATTTGATTGAAATTTCTTAGGTTCATTTCATTTTCTTGATTTTCTTGAATTTGGGCTAATGTTGTTTACTTATAGGGGTAAATATTTAAAGTGAACCTAGTTCTTATCTGCATCTTTCCATACCTTCCTTAGAATTTTGCTTGATATTTGATTTGATTTGGGCTAAGTTGTTTCATTTCACATGTTGGTTTTAAGTGCATGCCTAGATGAAATATGGACTTTGTCATGATGTTTGGAATGAAGATCAACAACATTTCTTTATACCCTACCCTTCCTTTTACTTCTTTTTTAACCAAGACTATTCTAGTTTAATTATAATTATAAATATCCACCTTAGATTAGTTCTTGATCATAATTCACTATTTTTATCATAGATACTTCATATTTTGCATATATATACTATTTGGCCATAGTGGCTCCCAACCACAAAACATCATAAATATTATAAAATAGTCAATTGTTCTACCTCTATTCCACCAATAGATAATAAGATTATCATAACCTACAACTCATGAATTAAATTCTTAGGAATTTAGAGATGATAAGTGTTTCTTAAACACTCTGGGATCCTATAGTACACATTTAGGCATCAACATATAGATCTTCACTGGCACTAGAAGGAGGGCCTAGTTATATCTATGTGAATTTGTAGAATCTTTGCTTATTTTGGTGTGTTTTGATCAAAGATTGGTGTATCTTTGCATATTTATGTTCCTTTGAGAATAATTGTGTGAATATCATATATATTTATGGTTTTAGACTAGTTTGTGGGCTTCCCTTAGCTAGTGTTTGGTATTATTTAAAGATCAATGGACATTCATGCAAAGGTAGTTTAGGCTTTGTGTATTTCTCACATTTGAGGTTAGTAATAGAAATTTTTTACAAAGATCAACTGGTTATGTATAAATTTGAGTTTATTTGAACTTATAAGGGTAAATACCCCTCTCATTCATCATCTTAGACATATATTTGAGCTTACTCAGTTAAATATAGTCATGTTTTACCTGTATTTGTATAAAATTAGCTTAACATGCAAACATAATCATTATACTTTGTAAAGATCATTTTGATGCATTGTATTCTAAATAAGTTTCAAGGTTAGAAGCTAGAATTACACAAGGCAAGGCTTAGGTGAGAAAAATTCCCAAAGTATTAAACACTTCACCATTTCAATGTACTCATGTGTTCAAGGTATGGCTTGGCTAGATGGTTCTTCATTTAATGTGCCAAGTATGGTACACGATCTTCCTTAAAACCCTAAAATATATTTGCCTTATTTCAATCCTAATAACATTGTCACAATTGAAGAATATGTTAGACATTTCAAATCTAATTTATAAATATTGAATGTTGTTTATAAAGATGTAGCATGTAGATTGTTCCCATTCACTTTTAGAGATACTGCATAAGAATGGTTCCTTAACCTTCTAGATAATTGCATAGCTAGTTGAGATGATTTATCGATCAATTTGATAAAATCATTAGTCCATGTATTCTATATCATAATTTTACCACTATTAAGAGAGATTCTAGTGATACCATTAGAGCCTTCAATGCTAGATTTTAAAAGCTATATAGTATAACCATAGCTCCTTAAAGACCTAATAAGGATTTAGCCTTAGATATTTAAAAGCATGATTTGGATCCCATGACTTCTATGTTTCTTAAAAGGTCTCTTAGAGTCATAAACACATTGACATTGGATTATGCTAAAGTTATAATAATTAATGATCAAATGTAGCCTCAAGGTCAACTTGCATATGGTATCCCAAATATAAGTCCCAATTTCCAAGAAATAAATGTTATTAGTAGTATACCTACTTTAGCACCAATTCAAGAATAATTACCCTTGAGTCATACATATCCTGGATAAAACCTAGAGTTTTTGAATAGCATTACTAGTGGGATTCATCTAAAAAATCATGGAACTCTAATGCCCACATCCAGTAGTAATGCTCTAGTTCATGAGCTTGAGACACCACAAAATTAAAATTAATTGATATTAGAAATGATCCAAAACATGAGAACTAAATTTATTTAGTTGCAAAAATAAGTAGGAAACATAGGGGAAGGTTTTAATAGAAACTATGATTTTCAAAGGTTTAATAGGCCTCTAAATAGGTCTTACGATAACAACAATACTGGATCATCTAAAAACATTCAAATGCATTTTTGTGATATAGATTTGTTTGATCATTGTAATGATTTTGAATCATCTTAAGTTCAAAGGGATACAACTGAAATTGTGCCTAACTAAGATAATGTTGTAGGGACATCTAGATTCGAAAGGACTTTTAAATCCTTCATACAAGCTTTGATTTTTCATTTGAAGATGAAGATGTAGATGAAGATGAGATAATTGAAGAAGTTGCATCTGAGATGGCTTGTATTTCTAAATATTTAAAAGATATTTCAATTAAATACAAAAAATACATCATCATTAGACCATATATAGATGAAGAAGAAGAGTTTGTAGAAATAAATATGGATCAAGTACAAGATGATCTTTCCTCAAAAGTTAGACAAAATAATAACCCACATAGATTTATTTATGAAATGGAGAATGCTCTTAAAGAAGATGATCACTAGAAAAAGTAATACCATGATTTATTAAATGGAATTAAAGAGCTAGAGATGGTAGATGATGGGATAGAATAAAACATGGATGTTTCATCTAAGGAAGTGACCAATGATCTAGAAGATGATGTTATTTTGGGGGCCCTAAAACAAGATAAGTTGGAGCTTGATTGGATAGAAGAGATGCCTATCTTCACTAAGGATTAAAATGAAGTGGGTGAAATAGATAAAGAATTTTCATATGATTTCATCAAAAGGTTAAGAGTATAAGACCAACATGAAATTGATGATAAGATTCCATATGAACATCATTCAGTTGATCAAGATAAAGAAACCTTTTGGGATGACTTGGAAGATTTTTGTGAAAATATTGGTAGTCCATTTCCACCTTAATCTTAATTAATAAATTAGTATAAGGATATTAGCCAAACTACCATTATTGAGTGAGGATGATCTAGGCCACTATCTATCTATGGATGAAATAGAACTAGCACTCTTACTATAAAGTAAAAGAATATGGAGGAAGATGATTGGATTTTAAACCCCTATCTTTAATCTATGTACCTAAGAATGATGATAGGAGACCAATCTGCATCTCCTAGAATACATAAGCACACAAGTTCTCCTATCCATGAGAAAAGGCCACTAAGAGAAAATATTCATGTTTCAAGGTTTTATAGTAGGATAAATAAATTTTCATTTCATCCCAGAGGTAAGTACCTTATGTGGTTAGTATAGGGCCTAGTTTAGTTTATTTCATGTTATTTTTTTCTTGTTTTTTTCCTTCCTATCCCTTGTTTATATATAATGTCTATTTATATTTTTTTGTTTTATCTCACTCTATTCCTTACTCTTAAACAAGTCCTATTGGATATACCTCAACTCAAAGTTCACCTAACTTCTCTACAGGTTTAGGAATGGAGGAATGATCCTTGAGTAAGTGTTGACCATGGATTTCAAATACAAGATGTATGTTATACTTTGGAGAAACTAGCAATGATTGATAGATAATTTAATTATTCCTTAATATTTTAAACCTTGTTCTGATCTAAGATTGGTTTTAAGAAGGATTGCACATGTAGGATGAAAGCTTAAACTATTAAGAAATAGTCATTATTGTACTTTAAAAAAACATTAATTACCTAGGACAAAGTTTATAGCCAAGGATAATTGTTTGAAAATCAAACACTTGACCAAATCCCTAAACCTAGCTAACTTGGTTTCCAACCTTTTCTAGAAAGTCAAAATAACTTGAAAAAACACAAAAAATGAAAGATTATTACAAAATAAAAATCTCTCCAAGAAAAGGTGATTTGGTAATCTCCATTGGGGATATGGATGCCTAGATGGTAATGGAGCAAGGCCTTGAGTGGAGCCAAAGGCATCTCTATTAGGGGCTATGGATGCATAGCTAGTAGTAGAGAAATTCCAAAGCCTTCCTTGAGCTAAATAAAATATGAAATCTAGAATTCAATGTTAAAATTCAATGTTCAAACATGCAAAAAGTCAATGTTAATGGTTAAAATCATGAAATCTAGAAGTTGTTCCCTAAATCCCATGGAAAATAGTAAGTGGAATCAAAGAACCCACATAACATGGCTAGGTCCTGATGATTGATCCCAATTTAGTAGTGTAGGTCTTGTTTCAACCATGAACTAACCTTGATAATGGTGCTTGATCAAATGAAATAAGTAGCTTAATTATTAGTCTAAACTAGAGTCTCTAAATTCTAACATATTGTTATGTTTCCCCCAAAAATTGCCATTTATTAAGGTTAACATATCCCCATTTCTAAAAAATGGGGACCCATATGTCAAATTGTACAAATTTGTACCCTAAAACTAAATTTTTTCTTGATCAGAGTGTCATTATCATGTTTTCACATTATTTTCATTTTAATATCATCCAAACCATGGCTTCGTTGACTTATTTATTCATGGCTCCTATTTAACCTTATCTAAAGTGTTGACGTTGGATATTTGTGTTTTAGGTTGCAAGTTTAATGGGGCCCATTTAGGAATGAACATGCTTAGGTTTTTTTGTGCTTCAATGATTAATTTATATTTTAATAGGTTTTTATCTATTCAAATGTAAACATCATCTTGAAACCCTTGGTCAAGAAACCCTAGCTTGATGTTTAACTTGGAATTTTTAATTGAAATTTAATTTGGTGAGATATTTTATTTAAATTTACATGGGAATATTTCAAATAATTCTATGGGCTTAGTTTATTTTTATTTCCTAAGGCTTAGTAATGTTTTTCAACATGACCAAGCCTTAATCTAACATCCATGCTTAGTCCCCTTTATTATCTCAATCCCCCCTTTTGGTCTTTCTATTATTTGCAAGGTCCTTTTGTTATATGTTTCTACCTTTTAGGCATGTATTTTTAGGATTTTAATTTAAAAATTTGTTGAAAATAAATTACCCTTCTAGGTTTATGTTTCAGATACTTTATCCAAGTGATTTCAGACTTTTGTTTCGATCAAATTTTCTAAAAATTATCCTTCAAATTTTTACAAGTAACCCTTTGAGATCTTTTTGTTTCAGACACTTTGTCTAATACAAAAGGATCAAAACATATTTCCCATAATAAATTGTTTCTAACTTTTTTGAAAGTGACCTTTGCCTTAATAGATTTACTCTTCAAACTTTTTGTTTAGGACAATTATCCTTCAGGGTTTTTAGAATGACCCTTCGAGCTATTAAATGTGCCCTTTGGATTTTCTAAAGTGCCCTTTGGAATTTTGATGTTGAACATTTTTTTTGATGCAAAAAACCCAAAATAATTTGAATGAAAACCTTAAGTTATACCTTTAGGCTACATCCTTATATTTTTATGGGATCCCTTTTATTATGTTCCTAACCCTAGTCCAAAGTTTTTATGCTGAGTCTCTTTTAATTCAAAGGGTCGTATATATTATGTTTTGAACTTATCTTAAGTATTTTATCCTTAAGTTATTCATATATATCTCTTTGAACTTAAACATTGTGTTTTTTTACAGGATCAACATCCCACATTTAATCTAGTGGAGTTAATCAAATAGTGTGAGATAGACCCAACAAGCTAAGGATTTTGATCTAAGGGATCAATCTCACTCAACCTCATGGATCATGATCAATGGAACAAATTTAAGAAAAGGAAAAAGATCAAATAAAGAGATATCTACATTGAAAATTCAAGCCATGGACCCTAATTAAATATTAAGCAACTTAACAAGGATTGATGATACATGTTTAAGCATACATATTCAGATCACCAGAGCATATTAAGTCAAGGATTTTCAATGATACCCAAGATGAATGTAGGACCATCATGTGGTGAAATAATGTTAAATAGTAGAATTAATAGAATATAGATCTCAGAAGGCCTATGAGACTACCAAGTGGCACAACCTTGAAGCCTTGTACACATTAAAGACTAAGTACCTCTGGGAGATCAATGGTCTACATTGATTTGTACCCACTGGATCAAGTGGTGAAAAATCAATGAATACTTTTCAATGGATCTCAAGAGGCCCACAAGACTACCAAGTGGCATAACCTCAAGGCCCAATGCATATTATAGACAATAGCATTCAAAGATTGGGATCAAGATCAATGAATAACATTGATCCATGCAGAATAGTTTGATGGTGTGAGATAAAAGTATATTTTCAAAGATCAATGTTCATGTTTTTAAAATATTAATGAATAATTTTCCATGAAAGTGCTACATAGATGCCATAGGGTGCCATATAACAAAAAGGAAATTTAAATATTTTATGAACCTGATGATGCAAAGAGACAATCTTGAATATAGTCTAAGGCACGAAACTAGTTCAATGAAATCTCATTTGGAGGGTGAAAATGCTTAGGGATTTATGCTTAAATGTCAATTGGATTCAATATTAGACTAATTAAAAGATCATTTGTTCTATAAGGTGACAAAAAAGGACACTTGTCCTATACACATGTATCAATGTAATTAGATAAGACTAATCAAAATGCTACATTACATCTTATAAAAGGAGCATTGTCAATTGTCAAAAGGTGGGGGGTAATTTTTAGAGCCAAAATTACTTTGTAAACTTGGAACAAACAATATAAGCAAGTAATTTTACAAATATTGTCTAGTATTTGGTCTATGTGTTTGCTATCATGGTTTTTATCTCATTTTCTCATTCTTATTGCCAATTTGAATAATTTTTATGGATTTTGGGTGTGTAAATTTGATTTAAAAGTTGTTAACTTGTGCCAGTGCTATGCTGACTAAAATTTCTTAGGTTCATTTTGTTTTCTTGCTCTTCTTATATTTGGGCCCATATTGTTTGCTTGCAGGGGTAAATATTTAAAGTGAACCTAGTTCTTATCTACATATTTACATGCCTTCTTTAGAAGCCTTCCTGATATGTGATGTTATTTGGGATAATCTATTTCATTTCACATGTTGGTTTTAAGTACATGCCTAGATGAAATTTGGACTTTGTCATGATGTTTAGAATGGAGATCAACAACATAATTTTCTACCTTGTCTTTCTTTTTGCTTCTTTTTCTAACTAGGACCACTCTAGTTTAATTGTCATTATAAATATCCACCTTAGATTAGTTCCTCGATTAGTTCTTGATCATAATTCATCATTATTAACATAGATACTTTATATTTTTCATAGATAAACTATTCGAACATGGTGGCTCCCAACCACCAAACATCATAAATATTGTGAAACAATCACTTTTTATGCCTCTATTCCACCAATAGATAATAGGATTATCACAACCTATAACTCATGCATTGGGTTCTAAGAAATTCAAAAATGAGAAGTGTTTATTAAACACTTTGGGCTCCTCTAGTACATATATAGGCATCAACAACAAGGGGGTTGAGCAGTCCATCAACTGAGTCCAAGTTATCACCATTTCATCACCATTTATGTGCACATAGTATGTCACCAAATTTTAGCATTAGTTCATGTACCCAACTAGATATATTCATTCCTTTCCTCTTTCTATTATCTTTTTACTCAATTTTGTCTTTTCATTTGATATTTATTAAGTAATGACTGATTCATTCGTGTTTCATTTACAAGACATGCAATGGAACACACTCCACATCCTTAAACCTAGATTCATGGGCTTCACCTTTTAGGTGAGTCTAGGTATGTTTCTTTTCCTTTATCCTAGTCATTTTTCTTTATTGCATTTATAGGATAAAGGGGGGATAAATGTACTCATCTAAAATGTCATTTTATTGAAATGAGTTTCATTTGATACCACTTTATCCTTAGATTAGCTCTATATCTATCTTAAAACCTTTTTTTGAACATTTTCTATCTTTTGTGTGAGTCCAACCCATTTCTAGATATGCCAAAATTAACACTAAGCCACCCCCTAGGCACCTAGGTCTCATTTTCCCCATTCCTACCACCTAGACATTAGTGTGGTCATTTGGACTATAACACATTGCACTATTGACCAAAGGGAAACACTAATATCACCTTACTCCTTGCTATCCCAACAGATATATTTCCATTGCTTAAAGCACTTCTAGGGTCAACCTAGACCTATTTCACATCTTGATAGGCACCAAAACACTTTATATAAACCACTTTCATTCACTTATCCACTTGATAGAAATTAGATGTGAATACTCATAAACAAACTAATAAATTGTCATGTAAATCAAGGCCATTGATCCTTATTCTACCCTAATTCTACATACACCCATCTATATTAACCTAAAGATTAAATTACTCAAATTTCCAGTGTCAATTCACACTCAAAATAATCAAATTAGCACTCATAATAGTAATAACCTATACTGTCACCAACACTTAAATTGGGAGAACTACATTGGGTTTGATTCCCTTCTGAGGTATTAGTATGTAGGCAATGGTCAACACATTGGGTGTTAAGGTCATGTCTAGACTGCCCTACCAACACCAGTCTTTTTCTACTTGTGCTCTATAAAACCCTAAAAAACATGGATGTATAGGGTTTGGAATTAAAATTAGTTAAAATAGGGAACAAATAGTGAAGCAACATCCATGCATACAAGCATAAACACCCCAAAACTAGATGAAGGTTAACCTAAAATTTCATTTCCCCTACTTTCAAAAGGACACTAATGTGACACAAATGACACTAGCACGATACACTACTATCAGAGGATCAAAATATTGTCCAAGAAGTCTTCTAACACTTTATTAATATTCATGACACTTTACATAGTTCTTACACCAATTTTTAGCCAATCATTCATCCATCTTAGTCAATTTATAGGTAAGTAAATTTATTATAAATATATTATTATTTATAAAATAATCACTTGAATCAATTATTGTATAAATTAGTGGCTATTGATATTTTTATATTTATTCCTTAATAACAATCTAGTGATTTACATTTCATAAATCCCTTAAAATTTAAATCACTTCTCAAAAATCTAGACAAAGTGAGGCACCAATATCTACTTTAGCTTAAATTTTATCACCATCAAATGATTTCAACCAATATGGTTTTGGGCTTAAATATTTATAAAAAATGAATATATAAGATAAGGATTAGGAAAACATGCATAAGTCATTATTCATCCCATTATAACATCCACTCATAAAGGATGACAAGGTCTTGGTTATATAGAAAAGTCAACAATTAACAAGAAAGGAACATCCATATAAACTACTATTTATACTCATTTCTTCAAAGCAAAGACAAAAATAGCACAATAATATCATTGTGTATTTACACTACAATTGTTATAACCTTATCTAATTAATGACATAGTTTCCCTAGATATGTGGAAATTATATGAATTTTCAAATGATGAGTCTCTCTTAGAATGCCTAGGGGCATACGAGGATGTCCCTTCCTTCTATCATAAGAATATATTTCCTTGCAAAACTAATGCTCATGTATATTTTGGAGAAATAAAAGATCCTAATGTCTATATCCAAGTATATGGCCCAAATACCATCCCTATTGTGCCATATATGAAGGATTTAGCACCTCTACTTGATGAAGTGATAATATAATTTCATTATAAAATAGATAAGGATCTAATATCAATATTGTTAGTAGATATGTTATAATAAGGTGAAGGGTAAGAAATTCAACACATTATGCATGATTACCCATAATTGTTTTCTTACTTAGATATAATAGGAATTGATCCCACAATTGCCATGCATAACATTGTACCTTATCCTAATGCCAAGCTAGTGCAATAGGATATCACAAAAATACATCCAAATGTAGCTTTATTAGTTAAAGATGAAATTAAATGACTATTAGATGTAGAATTTATTTGATTTTGATTATCCTGAGTGGGTATGTAATATATTTATACTTAAAAGCATAATGGATAAATTTTGTACCATACAAATTATTGAGACTTAAATACTTTTTATCCTAAATACAACTTACCATTACCAAATATTGACATGATTATTGACTCTAAATTTGTTTATGAGATGTTATCATTCATGTATGGTTTCTCAAGGTATAACTAAATTAAAATTAGTCTTTTATATTAATAAAAGACTTCTTTTGCTACACCATTATGGATATTTTTTACGTAGTCATGCCCTTCAAATAAAAAAACATCAAGGCTACATACCAAAAATCCATGGCCCATATAATTATTGAATATATACCTAAAATAGTGGAAGATTACATAGATTTTCTAATTACAAAATTAATACAAGGGCATAATCATGCTATGTATGTCACATTTTTTATTGTTTACATAAATACTATATACCCTTTAGTCTAAAAGAATGTATATTCAAGGTATATTCAAGGTAATTATTAGGATATGTCATATATCATAGGGTCTACAAGTAGATCCCAAAAAGGTAAGAGTTATTTTTGACATGCCTACACCAAAAGAATTAAAAAAACACAATCCTTACAAGGAAAAATCTAGGCATTAATAAATTTTGTGGCTCAACTAGCTAATAATATGTAACCATTCATGTGATTACTTAGCAGATACACAAAATTTGAATGGGATTCTAAATTAAATTAATTTTTATGATATTAAGTAATATCTACTAAATCCACCTATTATCATGCCCCCAACACTAAAAATACTTTTACTATTATATGTCTTAGCCATAAATTTAATGAAAATGATCAGAGTTTATGTAATAGAGTCAAACAAAGAATACACATAGAATTATAATATAATTGATATATTATATTACACACACTATGCATACCCATAGGCATATACAAATATATAGTAAAACCATAGCCTATAAAAAGGGAGTCAACAACCCATGATTCTCTCCTAGAATCATGCAGTTGTTAGACCCATACAAACAACAATATATTACAAACTATATTTGTAATATATTAAACAAAATAATAATCATATTAACCATATGATAAAAAAAAAATAGTAAACATTATTTACCCAATGTAAATACTAAATTTTAACATCCCCCCCTTAGTTTTTACATAGGGAGAAAGTACATCATGTGAACTAAAAATAGAATCATTGCCAATGCATACTTTTAGGTCTGAATACTATTGTCTAAATCTTTTTATTTGGATTTTTTTGCACATGATCACCTACATAAAAGAACTTATCTCTCTTTCACTTCTATTTCTTATCTGGGCAACAATTTAGATGACAATTCGGGTGATGGGTCCACCCCAATTGATGATGGAACTTCCAGGAGCCATAACTTTTACACCGTAGCTCCAATTGACTCACCGTTTGAACCATTGGAAAGATAATAATGAGGATAAAATTGTGAGATGGCATAGAGATATTATTGATGAAGTTTTACCCCATAAAACCCAATGGAAGTGTCCTAAATTTCAATTTTAGTAGTGTAATCTAGAAATAGTAAGTTTCTAAAAATAGTAATTCCTCAAATTTTGTATTGTTGTAAATCATGGAAGTCAAACCAATTCATCTCCATAAATATTGGTGAACTTACACATCCTCCACACACATTCAAAACATGTATAAATGAATATGTAACCTGAAATGGAAATCAGACATCTCTTCTCAGAGATAAGCATATGTTTGGGTCTACAAATTTGATCAATAAAACATCTCTTCTCAGAGATAGCGTTATTTGAATTATTTTGTTCTTATTTCTTGAATTATATTTCAACCAAATCTTTCAAGTTTTGGATCAAGTTCATCTTCTAAGTAAGTACAATAGTCAGAGGATCTTGCAATCAGAGTATTTCTGCAGTTAGCTTCCATCATATATAACTATTTACAATATCAATGATATTAACATTCTCATTTTTTTTTCAAACTTAGTAGGGGAATGATTACAATATTTTATTAATTTCATACACCACACATTGAAATGAAAAATGCCACCAAAATAAAATGTGACCTTCTTGTTAGTGACTAATGAGAGGCACTTTTTAGCCTCCAACCTCATATGTCCTCCATCCTACTATAGTTTTGATAATTAGTAAATTTGGATTTGAGGCTCATATGTATAATTCTCCCCCTCAATTTTTGACTTGGGTGTCAGTTTAAATAGGTAGTGCATCCACTTACAATCAAGGCAATTTTTTTTAGTTTTTGACACTTTGATGGACATAAAATACTATAATACTAACTTTTAATTTTGACAAAATGACACATTGTTATGACATTAATGTGACTTATGGTATTTAAGTGAATGAAAAAATAAGATATGACTAAAAAAATTCTAAGACCTAAAAATAAAAACTAATTGATTTTTTTTTTAATTTATAATACACTAATATAAAATATAAAAAACCAATGACTTAAAAGACTCACCTATAAAAAAATATTAACAAATTATTTGACTCAAAACATAAACTATTATTATTATTATTTTTAATAATAATAATAATATTATTATTATTATTATTATTATTATTATTATTATTTTAAAATATTAAAAATAACACAAAGTATAAAATAGCTAAATATAACAAATATTAAAAACCATATTATAACTGACAACTTTATCAATGACAAAATAAAAATCCTAAAAACTAACAAAACTAAATAAAATGAATCTAAATAAAATCTTGATTCACATGAAATGCCTAATTATGTGGATGCCTAATTATGTGGATGGTGCATGAGTCAATTATTGAGACTGAACAAGCAAGGACTATTTATATGGATTAAAAATGTGGCAAGTTGAATGCTGAGCAGGTGGGAAGATGGCTGAAGGAGTTATGTGGTGAACTGTATGGCATCAAACATGATTATAGATAGCTATAGATAATTTGTAGGTGGTTTTATGATCTATCTAGGCTCATGCCACTCAGCTGGTTTTTATTAGGCAATTTTGAGTGGATAGACCACTATACTATGTAATTCAGTTTTCATTATGTGGATTATAAGAATAATTTGAATAGATATACAAAATCATTAGTGTACTAGTTTCATAGATTCCTCAAATGAAAAAAATTGATATAAATATTATCAATCAATAATGGAAAAACCTTGCATCATTAATTTTGTTTAATTTAATTTCATTTAAGCACTTTTCCATGTCCTTGACTATAGGAGAAAGATGAGTTTCCATGTCCTTATATGCAAAGATTTAATAATAATCTTCCAAATCTATATTGTCCTTTCATAGAGCCAACATAAGAAAAATGAGTTGTATTCACCAAATTATGAGTACCTCACCAAGTTCAAACACTATTACTCAAGGTAATGAATCATAGAACTTCCCTTTAAAAATAAATCTTTCCAATTGCTAACCTTCCATCAGAGATCAAATTGGATCTAATACCAAAGAATGGAAATGATCATAGTTTATGTAGTAGAGCTGAATAAAGAGTACACACATAATTATAATATAACTGATATATTATATTACACACACTATGCATACCTGTAGGTATATATAAATATATAGGCAAACCATAGCCTATAAAAAGGGAGTCAATAACCCCTAATTCTATCCTAGAATTATACGATTTTTAGACCTATATAGATAATAATATATTACAAACTATATTTGTAATATATTAAACTAACCAAATAATAATCTTATTAACCATATGGTAAATAACAAAAACTAAAAATTATTTACCTAATTTAAATACTAAATTCTAACAAGATTATTATTTTGGGCATTTATTGACATAATACTTATCTCTTTATTGTATTTATTATATTTAACATATGCCACTTGTCAAATCATTAAAATCTATTTCAAGTTTTTACATTTATATTCATGCTTAAATACCATATTTAGTAATTTAAATTCACATACTAGTTTATATCCTATTTAGGGTTTTTATAAAATTGTTTAGTCCTTGGATGGGAGGATTAATTTCATAATATATTTAATGTAATCATCTTGGTTTTTATTTGTGTACATCTGCAATATTTTTAAAAATATTTCTCAAGTTGGATATAAAAAACCAACTAATGGGTTTCAATGAACCCAAAAACAAAACTAAAATAATTAAATAAACTAAAATATAAACATCTTTAGACAAATAATCCAAAAAACTCCCCCTTGATCCAAAAGGGTATACAAGATGAAATAATTGGAGCAATGACTCTGAGGTCATCAAAGAAACTCTAAAGTAACTACAAGTGGCATATTGTACATCTAGGTACTGACCAAAACTAATGCCTCTCCATATAGAAGCCCACCATATGTGTTGTGGAATAAAATGCTGGTGAACATGATCAAAGCATTTTCATTCCCTATGATCATTATACCATACTATATTATAACACAATCAAATAATGTCTAACTACATTGATCCACATAAGGATCTACCTAGAAGCTTATCAAAGTGACCAACCCATACTCTATATGGCACATCTTCCTGATGCCAAAAAAATGTTGATGACCTTTATTTAACATTGCTAGTGATAGAAACCCATAACAACTTGTATTCATGCAAGAGAGATATTCAAATACATCTTCTTCAGTACTAAGCTTATATTAAGCAATTGCAATAGGAGATCAATCTTTTCATATAAAGGTTATTTGTCATACAAATATTTTAAAGTTTTCTAATCTTTCCATGCACTAGTTTTAATAAATTCAATGTGAATAATTAGCTATGTAGAACATGAATATTTTAATAAAGCAATTGCATTCTTATCTGATTTTTGATACTCAATCAATTTTGTAGCATCAGTGGGTGTTGTAGTGTCTTTATTCATTATTTCCCATAAATAATTAAAAAAAAGTGTGTTTTCCATGTTCATTCTCTATTCCTTTTATTTATTAGTTGTTAAGTGTCCATTTTCAAAATTTAATCTCACAATTTTTATCATTGTGCTTATCAGCACAAGGAAAACTATTGAGGTTTGGCCTTGACCCACTAGATAGATTGTGATGACAAAGGTTCTAAGACTTTTAAAAATATTATTACACCCGTATCACATCAAAAATTAAATTTTCCTCTTCTTATAACTCCTTTACAAATTTTAACTAAGATCAAAAAGAAGATTTGATCAAAATATAATACCAATGGGTTATACAATTGAGTTTTGAACACTAAACCTCTCCTTTTATCAAAAGACTAACAAAATTAGTTTGTCCACTGCTTCATCAATTAATTTTTAAAATATAATATCAAAATATTTTATATGTCCTTGGTTTGTCTAATAAATAGAAAAGGAAATTACATGAAAATCTTTTACCAAGTTATATATTTTTGTTTTTGCTTTGCGTGTAAAAGAATCAATATGGTGCTAGATTTTCATGTCATAGAGCATATAAAAATAAAAAAATAGATTAATATTTTTGGATTTCATATAATTACTTGTAGATATTAAGGGTTTGAATATTGTGCTTATTGAATTTTTTATTTGTCAGTGATTTTTTGATCTGGATAGTAATCACACTAGTTTTTGGACATTGTGGCCATTGTAGGGGTTGGCTATTTAACTATCTAGAGAATTTTTTTCAAAAGGAAAATCTCATGTAGCCTGCATATGAGTCTTGTTGAGGCAATTTGGTGTGTCTATCTTTTAGTTTGACAAACTTTAGGTACAAAAGTCTACTTTTACATTATTAACATAATCTTCCATACTTGTATGGAAACCAATGCTACCTATATGTTAAATGAAAGATAATGTTATGGAGTCTTAGCCAACATGACCAATTATATAGTCAAATAGGTCACCATTCAATATTTCATTATCATTGGTAGATTTATTAGAAATTATGGACTCTTCTACGATGGTCTATATGATCAGACTTTTGATTTGGACATGAAAAAAGCTTGAATCCTTTGCCCTAAGAGGTGGTGGATGCTTGAAACTTGTGCACAAATATAATGCTTTAATGTCACTATTATAGCTATGTTGTAAATCATATATATAGATTGGTATATTTTCACATAAATTGGTATAACTAGGGATAAGAATTTGTAGTAGGAGAATAATAAAATAAAATGAATGATCCTATGCTCTGATACCACTTTTGAGGAATTAGATGGGAGGAATAATTTCATAATATATTCAATTTAAGCATCTTATATTTTCTTTTTGTATATATCCAAGGTTTTTAAAAATATTTCTCAAGTTGGTTATAAAAAACCAACTAACATGTTTCTACTAACCCAAATAATAAACCTAAAACAATTAAATAAGCTAAAACTTAAACACCTTTGGATAAATAATCCAAAAATAAAAAAATTAGGGTTAAACCCATAGGAGAGGAAACCCTAATAGTAAGAGGGGTGTGAAACCCTAGGGTAAAAGATATATTTTTTTAAATAGAGGATAAAGGAAAATCTAAAATCAGGTTTGAAATCCTCAAACAAAATTTTGAAACCTCAAAATAACAAGGTTGAAAGCCTAATGAAAACCTATGGTTTGTAAAATTTTAAGAAATATATGTGTTCAAAAATATGTTTCACCTAAATTAAGGTTAATGTGATCACTTAACCATAATTATATATAAATTTTGTGATGAATTCATATTACAAGATAGATAGTAAAGTAAAAATTTGAATGTAAAAGCTTAAAGCTGATTTGGAAATCTAACTTACTAAATATTGAAATTATTACAAAAGGATAAGTTTCTTATTGGTTAACTAATTTTTAAAGGACTAAGATTATAGTAAAGGATTAGGGAGGATGAAAATTATATTTTAGGTCATTTGATTAGGATATAGACCTCCATGTGCATCCAAACAATATCATTAGTCTCAAGTTAGTATCATCAGATGTTGTCTTATGAGTCTGATGATTGAGTATATATAGAGTTTATTTAATTTGTTATATATATAGATAAAAATATTTTTATTTAAGATTTATTTGTGATCCTAAGGTTTGATTGTGTGCAAATCTTAGAAATATGTTTCCTTCACTTGAAACCCTAGGTCCACTTGCAATAATATAATTCAACCTACAAAAGGATAAGAAATATGGGTTGATTTGACCACTCCCTATTGAATGGTTGATAAATTCCTCTTGGATATTTTTTAATGATGTAATGGTTATGCCATGGAATTATTATAGTGAGTGTATGGAGTGATTTGATAACCTAAGTGACAATGACAAAGTGTGTAATGTGTTTATCTTAGTATGCTTGGTTGATCTTCTATTTTAGCATGGATAGATATGTTTAGGGATGAGTATGGAGTATTAATCATGTGAAATGGGTCATATAAGAGGTTTTACATGATTGGATAGATTTTGTATAAAAGTGGAATTCATCTGGTAGTCCATAGTTTTCATCTAGATAGTTTGGTCTAGTGGTAGAAAATATGAGTAGGTAGTTTGATGACATCATAATTGCCACATATGGATGACTCAAGGGGAGTTGGTCATATGGTTATGATAAAAATAGTCCCTAGTTTTTATATAATATATCTCAATTCATGAATTTAAGTAAATTCAAATATATGAGGGTGAAAAGTTGGCTTCATAGATAGAATTTACTAAGTTCCCATAGTTAGCCAAATTTGCAAAGCGGCAAGAAGAGCCAAGTAAGAATTTTGATGGTGGCATATCTCACACATGTACATGTTTTAAGAAAAGGTGATCATATTGGTTTATTCAGTTTCAATCCTAGTTTATGTTCACTAAATTTTAGATCATGCACTAAAGTGTGTCAAAAGATATGCATGTTCAAATTTGGTCAAAGTGCACAAGATGAGGTCAAAGTGACTAAGGTTTAATGGTTGAGCATTGGCACCTATGTGTTAAATATTAAATACAATATATTATACATGTTTTAATCTAAGTTGAGAGGATATGAGATGTGAGAATTATATTCAAGGTTTAACTATGACCAGTGCCATTTGAATATTTGAATTTGCTAAGGGAAAAATAGTGCTAAGTAATTTATCCATATATTTTGATAGAAGATGAATTTATTGATACTGTAAAAATAAAAGGTGAATAAGACTCCATGGTACATCTAATGAACATATTTTAAATATATATAAGTGAGTAAAATCAAAGATATTAATGTTCAATTTTGACTATGTGTTTGTACTTTTTCTACAAGTGACCTAAGAAGAGTAATTGAGCTTATATAGATATTATTTTGATGTCTCTTGATGAATTGGATATTTGGTAGTGTTATAGAATCCATGATGTTTCTCTATGTGGATTTTATAGGTGTAATAAATCTATCTTAAGTATGAATAATGATTAATAATTTGATTGTGTGTTTAGTAATGGTGTTCATATGTATAAGGTCTTTATTTGAGTTGTTTGAGCATACACAGAGGTGGGTAGAGTTGACTATGATCATATGAGGATATGGAAGAGGACATAAGGAGTGGATTCATGTAATTTAAAGTGGTCCTATGTTCTTTTTTATTTGATAACATGTTAAATGGGTGAATATTTCTCCATTAGACCTATAAGAGCTATAAGGGCCTTATTAAAAGGTATAACTATTTTAGGGTGACCCATAGATGCTATGGTCAACCTATGAAGAGGGTTTTTAAATATTTTATTGATGTGATAGTTTCCTTAAGGGTTAAGTCAAGCCTAATGGCTGACTAAGGTGTTTATTATCAAGTATGCTCTATAAATAGTGGAACCAAAGATGATGGTTTCTAGACTTGTAAGACTTGGATGAGAGAGTGTGAATGTGGAACCAAGTAAATGTAAGAACCTTTGAACTAGAAGGTATAGGTCAATAATGACTAGTAGAGAGTGAAGATGATCACACATGATTATTTGATTAGGTTGGTGTAGGAGGACATACAAATTAGTGAACCTAATGAGCTTAGAGGAGGCAAAATGTACAAGTTGCTCAAGAGGCTATTTGATAAATTATATTATTAGCAAAGACAAGGTGAAGACTGTATGAGCTTGGTGGTTAATCTGAGAGGTAGATCAAATTATGGACTATGTGTATGACTATATAGTCATGTTTTTGTTGTTATGATAAATTTGTTGTAGGTATACTAAAGTGAGATACTTGGGAAAGTTTTGAGAGAGGCTTGTGTGTATGAATTATAGAGCAAAAGGGTAGAGTGTCTTGTGGATGAGTTGATAAGTAGATTAGTTTAAGGAATATTTGTATGTCCTATTAGGGGAATTGTGATCTTATTATTTGAGTATGATTGAAGATGAAGAGTGATAATCAGAGGTCCATCATCAGGTGTTGAAGACATCAATACAAAGGTGGATGTGTTCATAAGTGTTTTTTTGGAAGCTTAAAATTTAAGGTGGTTACAACCTCCTTGCAAGGTAAAACTTGCTAAAAAGTCTGGTTGTTGTTTTAGCTCAACTAGATAGGTATAACAACACCTTGTGGGATTGTAGTCTCACTAAATAAGGATTATAGTTCCTTGATCATTAGTAGATGGTCTAAATTGGTTATCTTTATTATAGGACAATAGTCCAATTACAAGTTCTAGTGGATTTTATTCTCCAAGAGGGTTTCCCATGTATGTCATGTGTTGTGTGATTAATCTTAAATTGTCTCTATTATTCATTGCTATGAATGATGTATACACTTTATGAATGTTTGTGGTAACTAATTAAGTGTTTGTAAATATTAAAATTAAAGTTGAATTATTTGGGCTCATAGATTCATCTCCCCTCTTAGTGATTGTACCTCTAATAATTGCTATTAGAGTGGATCCTTTGGAGGAAGTCTAGCAGCTTGAAGGTGATCCTAAGTAGGTAAAAAGATGGCCAAGTAGTTGAAGAAAGAAAATCAATAGTGGAAGGTTGTGATCAAGGCACTTGAAGAACATATATTTAATTTAAATAAAGATGCTAAAGATATGAGAATATTATCAATGATATCAAGGTTTAGCTAGTAGATGACTATACAAGTTTGAGTTCTAAAGAGGAAAGTTGTTCAAAATAAAAAGACACCATGTTTGATAAAGAAGATTGTCATAATAGTATAAAAGATGATAATGAGGAAGAAGTAGTTGATCTAGAATTTGAGCTCATGAGTAAACTTAGTGAACTAAAGGAGCAAAAGAAGAGGAATCACATGATGAGGTATATGGTCAAAGGTCTTGAAGCACAAGTTGATTATCTTGAGGGAAGTTTGATATAGCAAGAATGTCAAATAAAGGATGACATGGATAATTATGATAAGAGTGATAAGGAGACTATCCAAGTTCTTAGAGGTTAGTTAATGGCTACAATTTTAAGTGTAGGAGCTAAAGAGGATGAAAGCATTCAATTAGAAACCAAGATATGTTCATTGATGGATGATCATGAGTAATTTTCTATCAAGATAAGCAAGCTTGAAGAAGATCAAAAGAAGTTAGATCAGGACAAGAGAAATGAAAGGTATATTAGATAACCAAATGATTCAAGGTATGATAGCTTATTTCATAGTCATTGTTATACATGCAATATGTATGGTCATAGAGCTAAGGACTTTAGAATGAAGTTAGTCAATTAAGGACTTTCAAGGAGCTATGATAGGAGTTTTTGGCCAAAGAGTGATCATAATTCAAATGTATCAAAAGGTATGAATGATGTTATTTTTTTCAATTATCATAAGAGTGGACATATTTCTAGATTCTATCTAAATGGTGTTAAGAGGTCTTCAAGTTATGTCAAGGGATATAGAGTGCCTAGAAAATTTGAGAAAGGACAAACTCAGGTATGGAAACTAAAGGTAATCATTGCCAATTCTGCTGGTCATAAGATTGATAAGAAATTTTCTCTATAAGGTGACATTGCATATAAGGATAAGATTAAGGATCAAGTAGGTAATATGGATGCAAAAGATAAGAAGAATCAAATTTTTGTATGGAGACCCAAAGCAGTAAAGATTAAGTAGACTAACTTTATTGAGTCCAAGAGCCTTGATGGATTGTTTTCCAAGGTGGAAAAAGAATCAGAGATGAAAGAAAGTCAAGTGTGTTTGTTGAAAACATTTATTAATAAATGTAAAGAAAAGAATGAAGTCAAGGATTTAGTTAAAGTCAAGCAGGAGTACAAGTTAGAGAAAGATATGGAGATATGGGAGTCTCCTGAGTTTTGGGACTTTTAGTGTCTCCATGTCAAAGGGGTATCTCTATTTAGGCTTCAAGGAGACACTTGTCAGTTAGAGGAAGCTTGGCATCTATCATATATTATTTTGTGATAAGGTATGAAAATAAGGTATGTTTACACATTATTTTTATATATCTATTTTTTGGAGAAAATAATCTTAGTGATCCTATCTTGAGAAGGAGTTAACTTGTTGATCATAGTTTGGATGTTTTGGTATAAAGGCAAGTTTCAAATATCTATATGCATATTAGTTTATGGTAGATGCCATGTGAGCATATAAGTTAAAGGCCTCTCTTCTAGGTTTTTGTCCTAGATTTTTATAAGCCTCTTAAAGGCTTTTTGAATAATTATTGCCATAGAAGCTCATAATGTTCTAAATATGAGATATCTCTATATGAGTATTGACTATGATTAGATAATATTTTAAGACTAGTTGAAGATGTCATGTTTTGAATGAAGCATGAAGTTAGGAAGATTTTTTTAATTGGTCAAGTCCTAGGATCAAATAACTAAGTAGTTGAATCTAAAAAAGAAGGTGTGAAGAAGCAAGTTTTATGTGCTCTCAATTTTCTCAATGTTTGGCTTAAGGGCAAGTGGGACTAAAATGGGTTATAGGAAGTCTATGCCCCCAAAAGTGTGATGGATCAAATTTTGGTCCAGAAGTGTGTGATGGGTGTTTCTAGGTGTGAAATAAGTTTTAGAGATATGCGTTGACTAGAAAGAGGTTTATTGACTTTGTTCATTTTGAAATTCTAGGAATTTGGGCTATGCTAGAAAAGTGGATATTCCTTGTGAGTTGAGATATAAGGCTTAAAAATATGTTTAATTATAAAAATGGGTGGTCAAATCAATCTTCATAAATAATTGAAGGTTTGGGGTTCTCAAGTTATTCAAGTTGTTTTCATGTTGGAGGCCTAATTAGGTAGTTGGTTTGTGAAGGAAGTATATTAAAAAGGATGATCCTAGTGATAAAAAATTATGTGATTGATGGTGCATATGATAATGTTCTAAATATGAATTTTTAGGTCATGAAGATGTGTCTACTAAAAATTATGGGCTCTACAAGTCCTAGGTAGGGTTACAAGTAGGCTAGACATGCGTAGTTTGAAGAAGAGTAATTTTTGCTCAGTTTATCCAAAATAAAAAGGTATATTTATTTCAATAAGAGTTATCAATTTTTTTGAGTACCTAATTCCTATTTGGTGAGTGGAATGAAGTTCTATTGATGATTCTTGTGTTAGCTTGAGAGAGAATGCTAGTAAGCATGTGTGTTGGCTCTTCATGGTGTTTGGAGATATGAAGATGATCAAAAATTGAAATGGCTCAGTGATCATAGGGGAAGTCTATATAATTTGTTTCTTGATATGTTCCATCATATTTTTTTATTATTATGTGTTATTTATTCATGGGTTGCAATGCTTTGTGAAGAGAGTGTTGGCATGGAGCAAGAGGAAGCTGTCAAGGCAAGAAGAGGCAGGCTCAAGGTAGGGGGAGTGTGTACTATATTTATAAGATGGTATAATAATGTTGGTAGTATTTTAAGTTCCTTGGGATCAAAATTTTCCCACTTTTTCATTATGTCAAAGGGGGAGAAAGTTCCTATTGTGAGAGTTCTTGAATAAAGAAAAAGAAGGTGAGCTATATATTACTAAATATGATGGTTATTGACATCAATGACAAAGGGAGATATTGTTGGAGAGTTTTCAATGATTTCATGGTGATGTCATGGAGGTGTATTAGTGAGTGGATGGAGTACTTTGATATCCTAAGTGATAATGACAAAGTGTGTAATGTGCTTATACTAGTATGCTTGTAGTATGCTTAGTTGATCTTCTATTTTGGCATGGATAAAGATGTTTAGGGATTGAGTATGGAATATTGATAATGTTTAAGGGGTCCTATAAGAGGTTTTATATGATTTAAGAGCTTGTTTTCACAAGTAGAATTCATCTAGCAGTCCATAGTTTTCATATAGACAGTTTGGGTCTAGTGGCAAAAAATTTGAGTAGGTAGTTTGATGATGTCATAATTACCACGTGTGGATTAGTCAAGGGGAGTTGGTCATATGGTTATGATAAAATTAGTCCCTAGTTTTTATATGCCATATCTCAAGCCATGCATCTAAGTGTGTTTAAATATATGAGGGTGCAAAGTTGGCTTCTTAGATAGAATTCACTAAGTTCCCAAACTTAGCCAAATTTGTAAAGCAGTAAGAAAATAAGAGTAAGCATTTTGATGGTGAAATATATTACATGTGTGGGTGTTTCATAAAAGGGTGATAATATGGGTTTATTTAGTTTTTATCTTATTTTATTTGTTTTAAATTTTAGATTATGCACTAAAGTACATCAAAATATATGCATGTTCAAAGTTGGTTTCCTAGACAAGTTCTAAGCATAGTTGACTCTGTGATAGAAGTTTTTTAGAAGGCATTTGAATGGAAATATATCTCAAATTCATGAAGGTTATATGATTATTTTGTTATATGGTTGGATTGACCTATGAAATTTGTTCATATGGTGTAAATTAGAGGTCATGAGATTGATCAAGGTAAAAGATATATTTTAGCAAAGTAGACTTTTCAGGGATTGTTGTTGGTCCCCATACTTAGTCAATTTGCAAAATGTTAAAGATCCAAACCTAGTGGGATTCCAAAAGTATGTAGGAGTTAATAAATACAGATCTAATAGTACACATAGAGTCAAATGGGTCAATTTTTTCACTAGTTAATAAAGTTAAAGTTTAGGAATAAATGAAGATCTAATGGTGTGCAGGTGATCATATAGATCAAATAACAATGGTGCATGTTGAGAGAGATGGAAAGAAGTGTACAATGTTTAATTATCGATCAAAGGTATAACATAAGGATATAATGGAGAGTTGGTGTTCATATAAATTGATATAATTATGAGCATTGATAGTTAAAGAGCTAGTTGATCCACATAGATTGATAGAGCATGTGGAATCAACATTGTAAGAGTGCATGAGATGAGGTCAAAGTGACTAAGATTTAACAATTAAGAATTGTAACCTATGTATTAAATATTTAAAAATATATATGTTGCATTTTTTAATTTTAGATGAAAGGAAATGAGATTTAAACATTATAAATGAGGTTTAATTATGACTATTGCCATTTGAATATTTGAATTTGCTAAGGGAGAAACTAGTGCTCAATAATTTTTCCATATCTCTTGATAGAAGATGAATTTGTTCATGCTGTAAAAATCAAAGATGAAGAGGAATCCATGAAAGATATAATTAACCTATAAGATATATAAGTGTGTATAGTCAAATATATTAAAATTCAAATTTGACTGTGTTCTTGCTTATTCTGCAAGTGACATGAGAAGAGTAATATAGCTTATATAGATACTATTTTGATGTATCTTGATGAATTGGATATTTAGGAGTGTTTTACACTCTATGAGGATAATATATGTGGTTTTTAGAGGTGTGATCAATCTATATTAAGTATGAAAAATGCTTAATAAGTTGACTCTGTGTTTAGTAATGGTGTTCATGTATATAAGGTCTTCGTTTGAGTTATTTGAGCATACACAAAGGTGAGAAAATTTTATTGTGATCATTTGAAGATGTCGAAGGGGACATAAGGAGTAGACCAATGTAATTAAAAGTGGTCCTATGTTATTTTCTATTTGATAATGTGACAAATGGGTGAATAGGTCTCCATGAGACCTATAATAACTACAAGGGCCTTATTAAAAGGTGTAGTTGCTTAAGAGTGACCCATAGATGTTATGGCCGACCTATGAAAATTGTTTTTTAACTATCTATTGATGTGATAGTTTATTTAAAATTAACCTATGATAGTTTGCTTAATGGCTGACCAAGGTGTTGATTATCAAGTATGATTTATAAATAGAGGAACCAAAGATGATGGTTTCCTGAATTGTAAGACTTGGATGAGGGAGTGTGAATGTAAGAACCTTTGAAAGAGAAGGTACAGGTAAGTGAGGATCAAACATGCTTGTTTGATTAAGTTGGTGTAGGAGGACATACAAGTCAGTGGACCTAATGATCCTAGAGGAGGTAAAATGTTCAAGTTGTTTAAGAGGCTAATTGAGAGTGTATATTATAAGTGAAAGCATGGTGAAGACTATATGAGCTTGGTGGTTAATCTGAGTGGTAGATTAGAGTGTGGATTATGTATGACCATCTAGTCATATTTTTATTGTTATGATAGATTTTTTGTAGGTGTATTGAAGTGATAGACTTGGGAAAGTTTTGAGAGAGGTTTGTGTGTGTGTATTATGAGGTGAAGGAGGGGTAGATTTTCTTATGGATGAGTTGATGAGAATATTAGTCTGAGGACTATTTGGTATGACTTATTGGTCATAATTCTATTAGGAGAATTGTGCTTTTGTTATTTGAGTATGAGCAAAGGTTAAGAGTGATAATTAGAGGTCCATCATCAGGTGTCAAAGATATCAATGCAAAGGTGGATGTGCCCATAGGTGTTGTTGTGGTAGCTTAGAATATAAAGTGGTTGCAAGATCCTTACAAGGTGAAACTTTATAAAAACTCTAGTTATTATTTCAACTCAACTAGGCAAGTGTGGCAACACCTTATGTGATTTTAGTCTCACTAAATAGGGATTGTAGTTCCTTGATCATTTCTAGATGGTCTAGGTTAGTTCTTATTATTATAGGATAATAGTACAATTATAGGTTCTAGTGGGTTTTATTCCCCAAAAGGGTTTCCCACATATGTCATGTGTTATGTGATTGATCTTACATTATCTCTCTTACTCATTGTTATGAATCACATGTATGCTTCATGAATGTTTTTTGTAACTTATTAAGTGTTTATAAAGATCAGAATTGAAGTTGAATTATTTGGGTTCATTGACTCACCCCCTCTTAATGATTGTACCTCTAACACTTATTAGATGTCAAATAATATAAAATGGAATTCAAATTCTTAAAGTTCTCCATGTTATGTGAAAATGTGCAATAGTTCTCCCTAAATGTTTGAAACATGTAATATATATTTTAATACTTAGAAATTAGTAAATGCTTGGCTCTTGAGTTCTCCCTACCTGGTAATGACCTACTCCTAGTGATTGATTAGAAAATTGATAAGAATAGGGTAGTCCTATAGAATGTGTAACTTTTTTAGTATGTTTATAAGTTCCCTCTAGATAGGTAATAGGTGTATACCTATTATATATTTATATAAGACCTTTTTATACTTTCTCATGCCAATGACATGTGAAATGTACAAGTTGACCCATATAAATGATTTGAATTAGAATTTTGGTAATTTCTTGGCACAAAATGAAACCCTAAAAATCATTATCATTATATGGTATGTTTAGAGTCTAAAATTATCATCCAAGTGATTGGAACATTGATTTGATGATCTGGAGATGTCTAAGTAAGATAAATTACTAGTTTGACATAGATTGTAAGATTTCCTATAGGTGATTGAAATCAACTTGGGAAGGTTGGACCTATAGAAGGCATCTATTGTGTGACATGACTTAATTAAGCATATCATTGTATGACTCTTTATTTGTATAAAAATTATCATATTATGTGTCATCAAATTTTTATAGTGTAGCAATCATTACTCATTGTGTGTGGATATTTCCTTGTGTGACATTGTGTGTTTATTGAGTGTATTGTGTGAATTTTCTTTTGCATGACATTGAGTTTTATTGTGTGTGTTATGGCCATGAAAATTTATGCTTATCATTGAATACATATAGGATTTTTGATTGAGCTTATGGTGTTATGATCCATATCATGTACTTTTATACTTGTGTGTGGTGATATGATCTATATCATAAACCGTCATATGTAGGTTATTATTCAAAACTTATATATATGATGATTAATACTACATTCAAAAATTTTATATATATCTTGGCATGACACTTGTATGCCTAAGGATACATTTTGAATATATGATTTGGTGATCTAATCATACTATGATGAAATATTCTTCTTATCTTAGCACATTTTTTTAAATGTTTGCATCTTTATATACAACATGATACAATTAACTCTTTTATTTTAAGATGAGTAATTTGTAGGTTAAATTCCTTCACTCAAAATGGAGGAATATAGTGGGCTTGTCATAGATATTTAAGCTTATACATAGATATAATTTATATTTTAGGATAGTTTATATGATTCAGAGGGTTTAAATTGGGTCAGATAATTACTTTGGTTCAAATTATAAGATATATATTTACAAATTGAGATAGATTTAAGAGCATATGTAAGACATATGCAAAATAATTATAGGTAAATTAGTGATAAGTTTTCAAATATATCAATTTTGGGACATAATGGCATATAGATTTAATGACATTCTATATCATATAAGGTCAGCTGATCAAATTATGGGGTATGTATAATGTTCATTCATGCACTTTTCTATATTAAATTTGGTACTAGAGGTTTTAGGTACTAAAATTTGGTGTTTATTACTTGAAAATGATAATCTTTATACCCATTTACCATACCTAACTTGAGCACATAAACAAGGTCTTGATACATAATTTTCTCACGCTTACATGTTGTCTTATGAGTTTGACCATTTCATTCACTATTAAACACTTATAGGAACCTTAATATATATTTAAAACATGATAAATATATTGTATATACATCCATAGACCTTCAATTCAATCCACATATACATAGGTTAGTTCCATCAATTTTAATACCAATCTAGTTAGAATTGGCCCTCTCCCAAAAATAACTACTTTTTAAAATCAAACCTTTGTTATGATCAAACCATCTACCTAGCATGTCAGTGGCATGATAAATTTTCAAATTGGACTCATATATATACAAACCAAGGTCTCATTAAAAAATGGCTTAACACTTATTTGGTACACATCTATACACTATTACACATTAAGAAAATCTGCCATGTTTTTCCCAAATAATAAATCTATCACTAGGAGTAATCACAAGCCAAGTCTATTTTTTTAAAATCTAAGTCAAATTAATCATTTTGAAGTGTCAAAGTCAAATCATTACCTATATACATATAAAAATGGATCATAATTTCATAATCACACTAGGTAGAAGAATTATTTGTGCTTTGATTTCCCTCCTTAGAGTATCAAATATGTAGGCAACTATCAATCATAAAATAAGGGAGATTGGGGTAAACTCATCCCTTTATAATTTATCAAAATTTATAGCTTTCTAACCCTCATAAGCACACCTAGGGTTCCAATGTGAAGGAGGTTTTTTTTGGAGTAGTGTGCATCATCAAGGTTTGGGATCACACATACAAAGCTTGCAAAGATAGACAAACATGACCATATGGTTGAAATCACTCATTTATACAATAAAAATTAACATAGGTTAATATTAACCTAAATATTTATCCAAATATATGGAAATAACCTTTTCATATAAAAGTACAATCAAATCACAAGCCTATTCAATTTTTACTTCCATAATAGATCATAACTAGATAATCAACCAAAAAATCTAATTACTTATCCCTTTGTTGTATTTACTATATTTATCACATGCCACTTATCAAATCATTTCAATAATATATAATATTCTATTTTAAATATATGCTTAAATTTCATATCTAAATTATTATACTGGTTTCTATCCTATTAGGGTTTAAAAATTAAATTAGTGTAAAACATAATTGATAGGATAAAATAAAACATAGATTTATCCCAAAATAGCATACAAGAGAAACTATGAAACAAATAAATCAAACATGATTCACCAGATTTAACATGATTCACCCAAGATGTGATACATCCACCAAACTTGTATCACATCTTATTTCTAGCAATACAAGGGAGAAGCAAATCTTGAAAAAAAACCTATTACACCTCTCTACCTTTTGTGCCTCCTCTCTGTGTACCATAATCTTATCTTTTCTCTCAGCCATATCTCCATTCAATTTTAGGGTGGAAAACACCTAAACATAACCTCTACCATCATATCTAGAAACATATAATCAATGGCCTAGATTGACTACAAAATTACAATTTTACAATGAAATTTTAATAAAATTTTCCCTTAAGGGGCATTGCCCTTGAACCCTCACTAGGGTGTGTGGCTCTCAGACCCCCTTCCAAGGGGTCATCCCCCCCAGACCCTATAAGGGGGATTAATCCCCCCTTACAACCCTTGTTGCCATCATGGATACAAAGAATGGGATCCAAAACCCAACTAAAAAAATATTAGAATTTTAACCTCTGATCTTGGAAGATAATCAGGCGCCACACCCAACAATAATGTTGAATCATACACATATCAAATCATGCCTAACCCTAGGCTCCCCTTAGAGTTTCATCCTTCTAAATTTAGATTTCATGTTTAAGGTTTTATTTTTAGATATGATTTTATTATTATTCCCAAATAATACACATTATTCATGGCCATAATGAATGAACATTTATGGTTAACAAAAAATAATAAGGTATTATTTTCATATTTTTTACATGGTTAGTGTATCTTATTTGGATCAATTATATAAGAAAATGGTTAAATTTATCAAATCTAAGAATATTAATAAGGATAAAATTTATAATGAATAATCTCAAGCCTACCTCTAATCATAATTTTGTAACATGCAATCTGAATTGCCTTTCATCACCACTAGATTGAACATGGCATTTATGACTTCCTTTGTTCCTCCTACTATAAAATTATATAGTACATACTATCCACCCTATTTAAGGACTTAAAATTAATGTTGAGACCTATAATACTTATGAAACAACTACTAAGGATAAAATAGATGTCATGAATGATCAATAATTCATTGAATATCTCACCATGAATCCACATTAGATTGATGTAATGTTATATGTATCAAGAGATGAGTATAGAAATTTGGCCCAAGTTTCTCTATACCCAAGGATATGGTATATTAATTTTTATACATTGATGGAGATGCTAATATGTGGCACACATCCCCCTTAGTTAGTTATATGGGCCCAATATATTAAGATAAATGAGTAACTTATGGGATTAATACGTTGGGTAATAGTCAGCCTATATTGAGATTAAGAGGTTACCCATTCATTCATTATTATTATTATATGTATATATATATATATATATATAGGGGATGAATATCATTTTAAATGATATAAATCAATCAAGTGTGAGTTGTTTTAACCTTTTAGGGTTTTACTATGTAAATCCTAAGCTAGATTAAAGGGTTGGGTTTGTTGCTTATCTAGAATAAAACTATAAATTATTGATTCTATGAAACTTTACAAAAATAGTAAGCACAAGGATAAAAAGAACATATCTAGATATACATAGATGTTTTTTTGAATTAGGGTACAAGAAATGGCTAAGCAGACATAGAGGAATCTTTCATCTATTTACTATTTTTCAAGATCTGGATCTAGATAGTAGTGCCTCTCTTAGGATAATAGCACTATGTGGTGCTAGTGTCCAATTGTGGCACTAATTTCCTTTATGTAGTGATTGTATATAACTTTTAGGAAGCTATAAGAGTTTGTGAAGGTCATGTAGATGATTCTATGTCATACAATAACTCATCTATGTCACTACTTTGGCTAAATATTCTCTAAAACCCTAATGAATACATACACACATGAAATAATGAACTAAAAAATGTAAAAAAAAAGGAAAATTTGGGTTATGGGATATTACAATCATGTAGAGAAGAACCCGTATTATCTTAGCCACTACTTACATTAACCCCAATATTAGAGGTCTCAGATTGTATATAGATCTCCCTTAGGGAACCTGTACCATCAAATTACATGATATACTAGAATGAGTTTCACATAGGCCCTTCTTTGATCAAGCATAAAAATGTCTAGGTGTGAAAGTTGAGTAGTATGCAGAGTATTTGAGTTGTAATATTCATTGATTTTATGTAATTAAGTGCCAAAAAATTAAGTGCTATATGTAAAATAACTTGTAAGACTCTTTATATAGGATGATATTTGTTTTCAATATAATACCTTATTTATTGGCCAATAAGTTATGAAAAAATATATAAAAAACATAAGATAAGTTTCATAAAAGGGTTAGGAATCAAACACAGGTGAAAGACCCCATAAAACATTAAAGCCATAAGTGAACACTAACTCCATGTGGTGATACTGTCTTGAAAGTGGTGTTAATGTCTTAAGGCGCATAACATAGCAAAAATCAAGGAGGACAAGCTAGGGGCCCTTGGGATTGGGAAAAAGTGACTTGTGACTATTAAGAGCATCAAAAATAGGGAAAATAAGAGATAAGAAAGATCAAAATACTCAATATGACTATGAAAATAAGGAATATAACCATAAATAAGACCCTTGTGTGAAATAAAAACAAAAGACATAGTACTTATGGTTACTTGACCAAATTTGAGTGTTTACCTTTTCCCCCATTTTATTTTAGTAATGCAATGAAATGGAAGTACTAGAGTAAAAGAAAATAGAAAGGTGTACATATACTTACTTATGTGAATGCAATATGGATTTGGCCCAATTATTGGATAGAGAAGTGGATAAGAAATAAAGTGTAACATGTGAAGGGAAGCATATGGTGTGAATTCCCCCTATACTAAAACTAAGTGTGTAAACTAAATGCATGGAGAAATAAAGCTGACTTGCCCCCACTTTGAATTTGAGTATGTAAACTAGGTCTAGTATAATGCTATGGATCAAATTCTATAGACATTCCTGTAACCCAAATTGGTCAAAACCTGGTGATGATATTAGTGATGATACTGAGTGTAACCTGATAAAATCTAAAAATGGGGACTAAGAATCTGCACTTTGCATCATTCACCCTAACCCTAATATCTAAGCGACGTAACTATGTATCTGAATAAAATTGTATACCCATGTCAAATATGTATATCTATGTAGAGTATACATATAAATACCTATATAAAACCTACATAAACCTATATAGATCCATGCATATGTATATCTAAAAATATATGAAAATAAGCATAAACTTGTGTAGACCTATATGTCTATATATCTAAAAAATATGAAAATTTTGTATAAAGTCATGTAGATATGTGTGTCTATATATCTAAAATTCTACGAATATTAATGCCTATGTAAACTTGTGTAAACCCATGTCTATATATATCTAAAAATATGTGCATATGAATGCCTATGTAAACCTATGTAAACATGTGCATCTATTGTATATCTAAATTTTTTTGACTTTAAATGCCTATGTAAACTTGTGTAGACTCATGTGTCTCTATATCTAAAAATCTATGAATCTAAATGCATGTTTAAACCTATATAGACCTATGTATTTATATATATCTAAAAATATGTGAATGTGGATGACTATTTAAGCCTATGTATACCCATGTGTTTTAAAATCTAAAAATCTATGCATCTGAATGCCTATGTAAACTTGTATAGACCTTTGTGTCTAAAAATATGTGCATCTAAATGCTTGTGTAAACCTATGTAAACCTATGTGTTTGTATATCTGAATGTAGCTATATATGTCTAAAATAACCTATGCATATTCCCCCCTTTAGTGAGAGATCTAAGACTATGATGAGGATTTTTAACCAAAAGTGGTAAGGATCAAATTTTTGGGTGTTATTTGGTAGTTTTGATGTTGTATTAGGTTTGAATAATGTATTTATTATGTTGGAGTTGATAATTTAGCATGTATTTAGATAGGTAATTGGTCTATTATTTTGTTAATATAATGTGATTATTTTTTTCATTTTTTAGGTTTGAAAATGACTGGGGATTGGTTTAACCAATATGGTGCATAACATATCATTATCATGTCCAATGTGAAATAAATAGTTTACAAATCAGAGTTACATTTCTTAAGATATGGAAGTAATAAAAGAGTTGTATTGATTAGAAAAATTGGTGTGCAAAGGTAACCTTAATAAGGTGGCATTGGGTAAGTTATGAATTAAATATGTCATTTTTAATCATTGTCAATTCATTTACATCATTTGAGTGGAAATAATTTGGAGTCTGAGAGAGAGAAACATGCTGAGGAGACAAGATGCTAGTTTATCACACTATGAGGAGGTTGAGGCACAAATTTAGGCCATTTCCAAGGTTATCCTAATAAGGGACTCAAAATATTTCTATTTTGTATCATTTTAGTTATGTTTTTATTGGTTTTGATAGAAAAGGACCATTTTGGGGTTGTTTTGGAGAAGCTAGCTCTAGTGTCCCATTCTAAATGCTACTATCCAGATCTTGGTGCTATTATCTAGAGTGTGGTAATAATATCAAATATTACTATCCTATAGGTAGTGTTAGTGTCTAGTAAGCCCAAGATGTGTTGATTATCATTCTTGACTAATTTTTGATGCCTATTATTGTTTGTTGGTTTAGGGTTTTTTTACTAATCTCAAATTTGGTTGTAATTTTGTAGGTTGATGCTCATATGAGAGAGTTCCATAAGGGTAAGATGATTATGATATTAGAGGATGTATATTGGATCCTATAATTGTCAATCTTTGGGAAAATGGCTATATTACAAGAGGCCACTACTGCTCAAGCTATACAATGGACATTTAGGTACTTGTATGCCATGGTGGTAGGGACTAATTGCATAGGGAGTCAGAGTGACATATTATTGACCATGATTGTGATGGATAATGTTTCATGACTACAAAAATTTCAAAATATGCTATTATCATCATTTGTTGATGTGGATGGGAGTGGTGTATCAACCTCTTATAGGATACACAAGAGAATATAAGACATTAAGCATCATGACACCATGTACTCTTGGGGTCATACCATGCTAGTTAATTTATACAAAGACCTGTACCACTTTACACATGATATGAGTGGTGGGTGTATCAATGCATCGATGCTATTACACTACTAAGTATATGAAAACATAACTATAAGTAGGCTAGTGGCGCATACATGAGATGGATGGGCTTATTTTCATGTATTTATAGAGAGATACACTAGGATAGGGCATGTATCGAGGAAGAGTACTACATATTGTCAGTAGTTACTAGATAATTTGAGAGTAGAGGATATCATCTAGAGATCCTATAAGAGTTATTAGGGGTGACCTAAAGATAACATATAGTTAAGGTGGATTAAGGTTAGATGTTGGATACATGATCATTGGGATAATGTATACAAGTGGTTTCAATATGAGAGGGTTACCTGATAGTTTATTTTTTTGTAGGATGTGTCCCCAACACCTATGGTGTGGTTGAGGAGTTCTTAGTCTCTTACAAATCTAGGTAGTAGACTAAGGACCTTGATTTCTGACCTATTTCCTATGTCATTGATGGAGAGTAATCCTGAGATTAATGTACTAAATGTGGATGATGTTGGATTAACCAAAGCCTATGAATTGTAGTGGAGTGAGCACATATGGTCACCTCTATTCCCTAGAGGTGGGATGATCACAAATGAGGTACTAGATGTAGAACCCCTGAGGGTTTGTAATGGTAAGTTATATTGTTTTTTTTTGTATATTTTATGTAAATTTGATTATGTTTTTTTATATAATTGGATTATTTTGAATTGTATGTATATTTGTAGGTGTAGAAGATGATGACTATTGAGAGGTTACCATTAAGTAAACATTCTATGAGTTGACACAACATATCCCATATAATGTCATGGAAGATGGATTGGTGGAGTAAGCCACCAATGTAGCTGGGATGCATGCCCATTTGCTTGATAAAACATTGATATAAATTGTGGCATTTAGCTGAGCATCAAAAAATAGAGATGAGTTATGTGAATAGCTACAAAGGTGTATCATTACTTCTCTTGATGCTTTAGGTGGGGCTAGTAATCATATAGAAGATGACTACAAAGGTTTATCATTACTTCTCTTGAGTATATCAAGTGAGAGGCTAAGATTTGCATGTATTGGGGTGGAAAGAGTAGGTTTAGTCATAAATAGAGGTCATGTAGAGATATTAGGGCCTCTATTTCTACTTTTGATGTGTTTTATAGTGAGAGTGAGGGAGATAGTCCCAATAGTCATGTTCACATCATTGAGTGATGCACCATATTTATATTTAAATAGTGTTTTGGGTTATATATATAGATGGTTATTGTTTAATTTGGTATTGGCAATGGGATCTAGTCCCAACAATCATGTTCACATCATTGGGTGATGCACCATATTTATATTTAAATAATGTTCATATATATATATATATATATATATATATATATATGGTTATTGTTTAATTTGGTATTGTGTATTAACAACTAGATCTTGTAATATTGTATATATTATTATGTTTAAACTTGTTTGATTTTTTGAAATTTTGATGTTTGCAATTTTGTTTCTATTGGATTATAGTTAATTGATTTTCATATGTTGTATGAATGCTTTAGGCATATGTTAAGGAGATTAAGTTTTTATATTTTATTGGTATATGGTTTTTTATTTATATTTCATAATATTTCTAGTTGTATAACATGTGATGGTGATATGCCCTATCTAAACCTAGATGACATGGAAAACCAATGACCATTCTACTCATGTTGTGTTGTTGTAGACATAGATTATGAAACTGGAGCTACTTATGATGAATTGTTGGTGTATGAATGTGTAGACTCTAATGAAAAAATATTTATTGGTTGATGCTCTAAAAATACACTCTAAGATTTATGATTTATTGAAAACATTTTTATCAGTGTGTGGATAGGGTTGGGATTTGATATCTATAATGATTGTCATATATTTTTATTAGTTATCAAACTAAAACTATTCCCTTGGATTGATAGTTATTCCCAAATATTTTGATTGGTGTACATTATAGAGGGGTATTCTAAGCTTTATAATTATTTTAAAATATTTTTATTGGTGATCATACCAAAATGATGCCTTTGGGTTTGTAGTTGTTCCCAAATATCTTAATTGGTGTGTGCAATAGAGGTGTATTTTGAACTCTATGAATTGGTTTCCATCATTGTTAGGGATATAATGTATGGGACTACTAATAAATTGTTATCCTAAAAGTCATAGGTTTAGTATGATGAGTAACCAATGGTTCCTTAAAAGTAACATCCTAGGATAACTCTATCATAGAGGAATGTGATCCAAGAGAGTGGAAAATAAGGGCCTGATGCCCCCAATGTAAACTCTATGATGCCTCTACTAACATATTGGTTGATGAAAGCTTAGAGTGCATAATAATGGTCATCTAAATGTCCATTTATCTAGTTAAAATGATAATAATGATTATGTGGTGCTTGATGTAAAGGACATGGTGGATATGATTATTTGAAGGAAGTGTGAACATCCCCTTATCTAGTAGTGTAAGTAATATGTCATAACACCAAATCTTATCTAAAAACTGTATAACCCCTTTGTGTATATCCTATGTTCTACTTACTATGGATTGTGATGTGTAGAGTGGATCTTTGCCTTTACCGAGTATTTTTATTGGTTGTTTCTATTTCACTAGTTTCTAAATTAGAAGTGGAGTAGGTTCTTGTACCAAATTTGACGTCTAAGGTTCTGAGGGATGTATATCCAAATCTGCCTCTAACTATGTCATTACTAGTCCTAATTGTGCCTCTAATGATATAGTTATGTTTCATATGTTTATAAATGATTTAGTTGTATTATATATCAATCTATCCTTGAGAGGAGAGATTAAACTTATATCAAAGATGCATTGTACTTCTAAATCTATTAGTTAATAAATTAGCTTATGTAAATAAGATTTAAACTATAGAATGTATCCTGATGTTGGCTTTATGTCACCCTAGTGTAGTGAAGGTAACCTATCATATGTGACTAGAGGTCCCTTATTTTTTTTTTAATGTCTAAAAAAGACTATCTCTAGCTCCTCATATGTGTGTAAAGATCCACTAGGGAGTGTATAGTGAAGCCAATCTAATTTTTTCCCACTTAGTGACATTGGAAATAGTTGTATTAGAATTAACTTATTTGTCATATGAGCCATGGCTTTCTTATAATCCTGAAGGTGTAAATATGTATCTCCTTATCCATCAAAGATAGGTAACACTGGTATATTAAAGTTATGTGGCAACCTCATAGTTGAGATTCTGTGTGTAATAGGGTTATTATGTATAACATTAGCATCAATATAAGTTTTTTATGCTTTTTTCTCCAAATTGAGATGATGTACTTAATTTTGCAAAGCACCCACAACATTAATTAAATAAATTAACACTTTGAAGGTATATTATCATTATCAAGGGTTTTATTGAATGCTTAGATTTTATTTTTTATTTTATTCATTGGTACATTAGATTGGAAATCTTGTTTAGAAAGGGTCGGTGTGCTCTCAATAACCTTTATAGGTGTGATAACTTGGACCTGGTTAGATGGAAATGAGCTATCACCCTCATTTGTGTTTATTGATAGGTTCTACTATAGTAAGGGGGTTTAAGGGGGTTTCATTGGTATATTATATATTATTAGGCTATAGGGTATCACATAATTTTTGAATAGGAGGTGTTTTATTTTCTAGTGAAGGGAAATTATGCACATAAAAATGTGTGTGTGTGTGTGTGTGTGTGTGTGTGTGTGTGTGTGTGTGTGTGTGTGTGTGTGTGTGTGTGTGTGTGTGTGTGTGTGTGTGTGTGTGTGTGTGTACATGTGTTTATTTTTACATGTGACTTATTATTTAGTTAAATAAAAGATATATGTGAGGTGAGAGAATAAGTATAAGGGGTAGATTCTATGTCATCTTCATCATAATAACAATAATAATCATTAACCCATGGTTCATAAAAATAAGAATTTAATTCATTTGAAAAAGTAAGAGTAGAAGAAGTATCATCCACATTCTCATTAGGAGAAAGAGAAGAAGAAAATTTTAACTTTTTACTACTATGCAATGTATCATCATATGTAGGTAAAATGCAAGGAATTTGTTCACTAGTCATTTGTGAAATGCATGTATGATTATCATTTTCTATTTTAGAATCAAGATAAAGAGAAGTAACAAATATGTTTTCTTTTTTCACACTATGACATATAGAATAGGAGTTAGAGACATTTATAGTATTTATTTGTTTTAAAGAATAATTTCACTGAGCTTGAAATGTGAATGAGGGTGATAAAGTAATTTCATCCACCTTAGTTTGTGCATTTATAAAAGGTGTAATATCCTTTGTATTTACTTTTTAAAATGTAATTGAGAAGGGTAAAGAAGATGCATTGTTCCTATCTACTTTACTTGAATTATGCAAAAGATATTTTTGTGTAGTGCACTTATATTGATTTATTTTTAATAATGAAGTACCAAAATTAGTTGAAAATTTAGGATGACATTGGAATAAAACACTACCAACAAGAGGTTATTTTGGCATTACATTTCTAAATTGATTTTTAGGAGTAAGAGAAGAGTAAGAGGAAAGATAAGATGATGTATCTAATGTATCATCATATTCATTTATATTGTCATTTTCATAGTAATCCTTATATCCATCAATATAACAATAATCATCAACATCATTATAAATGAATTCATTATTATGCTCTAATGTGCAATCTTGAAAAATAGTCCATTCATTATTATAATCATGAGAAAAATTTAATATTGCATCAAGTGGATGAGGGGAAAAAGAATTTTTAGATGACATTTTAAATTTACTAAATAAGATAGTGTAAATAAGTAATAATAAACACACAAGAGGTAGAATGTAATCTAACATAATTATGTGTGCAATGTGTGGATAATTATAATAAATTTTTTTAGTAGAAAATAATATTGTGATTGAAATTCTAATTTTTAAGATTTTGTGTGTATAGTGACCTAGTATGTGGATCTGGGGTTTTTATTTTAGGATTGTGTTTGAATTATTTAAATTAAATTAAATAAGTAACACCCTAGTATAGGATTAATTAAATTATCTAGGTTAGACCAAAAAATCAAAAAATTAGATTTTTGTAACCCTAATTTAATGAAATAAAATTTAGAGAAGGTAAACCCTAAGGAAAATTAGGGGGTTGAAATAATATTCAAAGTAAGTTAGGTTCACCAATTTTTTTAACCTTTTAGGGTTTTACTATGTAAATATTAACCTAGATTAAAGGGATGGGTCTGTTGCTAATCCGAAATAAAATTATAAATTATTGATTTTATGGAACTTTCCAAAAATAGTAAGCACAAGGAAAAAAGGAACTTATTTGGATTTACATAGATTTTTTTGTAGATCAGGGTAATAGAAATGATTGAGTAGACACAAATGAATCTTTCATATATTGGCTATTTTTTGAGATTTGGATCTAGATAATAGCTCCATGTGGTGTTAGTGTCTCATTATAGCAATAATGTCCTTCTTGTAGTGACTATCTGTAACTTTATGGAAGCTATAAGAGTTTCTATAGGTCCTATGGGTGATTCTATGTCACACAGGAGCTCGTCTATGTCAATATTTTTGATAAATAGTTTCCAAAACCCTAATTAATACCTTCACACATGAAAAAATGAACTAATAAAATGGAAAAGGAAAGAAAAAATTAGGTTGTGGGATGTTATGATCTCATGGATTAGAACCCCTATTGTCTTGGTCACTGCCTATGTTAACCCCAATGTTAGGGGTCTCATATCACATGTTATTTTCCCTTTAAGAACATGAAACATCAACTTGAATGGTATGCTAGAATCAATTTCACCTAGGCCCTTCTTTGATTAAGCATGGAAATGTCTATGTGTGAAAACTGAGTAGAAAACATAGTATTTGAGTTCTATTATTGGTTGATTTTATGTAATTAAGTGCCAAAATAGTAAGTGTTAGATTTAAAATGCCTTGTGAGACTCTTTATATAGGAGGATATTTGTTTTGAATATAATACCTTGTTTTGTAGCTAACAAATCATTAAAAGGATATAAAAAACATAATAGAAGAGTAAACAAGAGTTAGGACTCAAACACAGGTAAAAGGACCCATGGGACATCAAAGCCACAAGTAGAAACTAACACCATGTGGTGTTACTATCTTGAAAGTGGTGCTAATGTCTTAAGACTTGAAACAAAGAAAACATTATGAAGGATAGGCTAGGGGCCCCTGGGATTGGGAAAATTTGACCTATGACTGTTGAGAGTTTTGAAAATAGGGAAAATAAGAGAGAAGAAATATCAAAAGACTCAAGATGACCATGTAAACAAGGACTATAACCATCCCTAATACTCTTGTGTGAAATAGAAAAAAAATACATAGTACTTATGGTTTCTTGACCAAATTTGGGTGTTTACATGAGTATTATCTTAGTATAATGATATTGGAGGTTATCTCCTCAAAGTGACATTATGGAGTTATTCCTTCATAAAGGAGTATTGTATGGTGTTGCCCTACTTTAATGGTATTATTCTATTTCTGCATACATTAAACATTTGGGCATCTTGGTCCACCAATATCTATTATTTTATATTGATCTACATTATATTATGAATATTGACAAATATTATAAGTGTGGATCATAACACAAGCTATTGCATTAAGTGTTGAGACCTTTACTATTATAACTATCCTTATGTCTACACTTCCAATGACCTATGTGACATCCACCAAAGGTCTAAAACTAATTTCCATACCTAGTCATACATAGGCAACCTTTACCCATCCCATGATGACTACATGTTATATCATCAACCTCACCTACTACACTTTCCCTTGAGTAAACAATTACATATTTGCATACCAGGGTGTTGTAATTAGAATAAGGTACATCTAGAGCTAGTCATTCTAATAATTTTCACACCATACTTCATAACCCCATATCCCATATGATAGTATATTTTCCTTTACAAACATGTTTTATATCTCATAATCTCCAACTCTATGAAGGGAAAGGTGATCTTGAGCAACACCTTATATCATTCGACAAAATATACCTGGATTATTCATATAAGGAAAATTATTGACCAATTTATTTCTATTAATCCTTATAGACTATGTTTTTTATGGTTATTTGATCTCCCCTTCAATCCATAAGAGCATTCCACCCCTTAGCAAAAAACAAGGTCCAACGAACTAATTAGTGATTATGAAATTTGATACAAGACTATGCTAGCCAAAATGACCAATGTTATGGTTTATAATTAATTACAATACATATTCAATTAAATCTTTGTTGCACCACTCCATGAGTTAATTAAATTCAAGAGATTAAAATCCTTCGATAAACTATTCCATATAGTAAGGGATAGAAAAATTAATATAATAGTTTTGAACAAACTTAAGTACACATCCACTCATATAACTACTTCAAAAAAAAAATTAAAATAAAACTAAGATACAAGGTCAAAGCAACTAATAATAAGAATCATGAAAATACTATAGTTAATGTAGTATTGAACTAACAAACCAACTAAAATTGATATCTTCATTGAAGAGGCAATTTTAAAGATTACCATCACCTCTTCATGTACTAATAAAATTTTTACTTGAGTGGAACATTATCACAATTATTCCTCCTTACGAGCTTGATCTAAATAGGCCTACACCATGAAACTATGACATAAATACATATTATGACTATCATTGGATTAGGGGCATTATATAAATAGATGCCTAAAATTGAGACATAAGATACAAGATCTAATTGATGAAAACATCATTCACATTAGCACTCCTACAAAATAATATAGACTATAATACAATGGAAATCACAAGTTGAATATTTTTGATGATCCATTTCCTAAACATGAGATGACAAAGAATAAAGATACTTCATAAGTCCTCTATGCATCTAACATGAAACCTCAACATGTGACATATGATCACTTAGCAGATGCAATTATTATCACATTTCTCGATACTTCATCATAATGGCCTATGATCACATTCAATGAGAATAAGATTAATGATGATGATTCAAATTTTCATGCACTCTTCATAGATCCTATATTAATGAAAAACATGTACATAGTGTCATAAATGATAATGGGTTGAGTGAAAACATTTGTATGATGACACTTATTCACTCCCTTGGGTGTACACAATAGGATTTTCATTATATATAAATATCAGTTAATCGATTCTATGAAAACCAAACACCTTAGTACATGTGGTACTAGATCTTTAGGTGGGTTCTACCATACTATCCATACCATTCTTAGTTATACTAATTAATGGGTCTTCAACATGTTTTTAGCATACCCTTGGATGGAAAAAATCATGTATTACCATCTATAATACACCAAGGTCTCAATTACATACATTTTAACAAGCTAAACATAATTACAGGTGTATTGCATAAGTACCCTTTATAACCAATGATATCTCTTCCTCCACCCAAAACACCACTAGAGTTAGTTGTTAAACATATTTAGGGTCATTATACATAGATGGTTATTACACATATTTAGGATTATTATATATATGGTTGTTACATCTACACAACATATTTCCATATACCTTATTTAGAGGAAATCAATTAGGTTTACTAGACACACAAATATTTAACATTAATCACATCATAGAATTATCCAAGGTTCACAAAGGCCATCATCTCTTATATAACATAATTAGTTAGCATTGTGTAAAGTTCAATGTGTTCCAAAGTGAGCACAATCAGTTATACATTATCCTACTATATATCAAACCCTATAGAGTCTTTGACCATCTAGAGCTACCCATCATATATTAAATTCTCTTAGTAGTGAGCATGATAGTTATGGCATAACACATGATTTATTATCCCATTTAGGCATGCCCACACCTAGAACTTTTTATTCATGACAATGGATCCTTATACTAATTGATACATGCACTTCCTATGATCCTTCCATTAAAGTGATCATAAACTTGTTTTTTTAAACATCAAATATTCCACAAATAGTAAAAAAAGATTAAGAAAATATAAAAACATTTAAATATTTAAAAAATCAAAAATTAGGACCTAAGATTGACATTATTACTAAATTCCACTATTTAGATATGTTATTTATCACAATATGGCATATTATTTTCATATACACATGCATTTCATGGTATATGAGTGTCATGCAGGAAACAAAGGTTACACATGGGCATACAAATGTTGTAATCTCCTCTACTCAATTTCCATGTTTATACTAGGGGCATATTGTTTCAAAAGTTTCATTATTATAGGTTATATCTTTCTATGAACTTTGTACCATGTTGAGCTACCTAAATTACTTACACATGTCTTATTATTGTGTTACTTGGATATGTTTCTTTACTAAAATGTAACATTTATACACATGGATGGTGTAGGATATTCTTTACTTTTTATATACTATATTGATGTTGTTATTCTCTTACATTATCGGCTAGTGCATGTTTATCTATTTTGAGTGGCCCTTTGTCCTTTATTATGACATATTTATGTCCCTTGTGTGTTTCCCTTTTCCATTTTAATTGAGATATCTTTATGTCCCTTTTATATGGTCATTGGCCTTATGTGTGACACTAACACTTGAGCTTGTTGCACATGTTGAGATTACTAACATTAAGTGGTGACATTATCTATATCATGTAATTTTACTATGTAGTTATATTTAGTGATTTTACTATTGGGTGTCTCATTGATACATCTATCTAGACATGACACTTATATGACCTACATTACATATGTTACATATATGCCTTGTTTGACATATACATCACTATGATGACATACTCTTCACATTTTCACATGACTATACATGATGTTATCTATACAAATTACATGATACAATTAAATCCTCTTTTAAGATGAGTGATTTATAGGACACATCCCTCATCTCAAAAATGGGGAATTATATTGGACTTGTCATAAGATACATTAGCCTCCATGATAAAAAATTAGATCATAGTACAAATTTTAAAGATTCAAAATGGCTCACATATCATGTAATTTAGTTACATGATATATATTTTTACATTAGTACAAATTACTAAAATGTATACACTAAATTTATATAGAATTGAATACATATGCATATGCACTTGGGTGTATATGTACAAGTATATATACATAAGTATAGAAACAGGAATTATAGGTTTCCACATACACATATTTTAGATAGATGTTCTCAAATTTAACATTTAAATGCATATATTGATATATAAAATGGTACATATTCAAGAAGCATGATATTGGTTCATGCATATATACACACTTACAAATTCATGAGGCATGATACTAATTCATACACATATACACACTCATATTCATGAGGCATGATATTGGTTCATACATATAAAAAACATCATAGTTTACACTTTAATAGAAAAAATTTGTCATCCCACTTCACTCTTATCATATATGTGGTCATGATGGGGGAATGAACATCATTCATTCTCTTTTGATCATGCATTTTATTATAAATTGAACAAAATTTAGATAAAATATACAATCAAACTTGTGTTTATGATGGGTCCATGAACATTGTTAATTCCATTTCAATCATGAATTTTATTTCACATGGATTTAACTTGAGTGAAAATATACAAATTAAATCTACAAGCCATTTACAGTGTTTGATTTAGTTTTATTTAAGATAACCCATCATTTATTTCTATATTTACTTGCATAGTTATTTGGGTTATTACATTTCTTACTTTTCCCCACATTCATGAGGGTTATTACATGTTGTAGTTCCAACCCAAAGACCTATATAGTTACACAAATTTGGGGCAAAATCACCCCAACTCTCCATGTGCTTTAAAAAGGAATCACAAGTTTCTCTAATGTTTTAACAAGAAAACATCATCTCCAATAAATTTCAAGGGATACATGGTTTTCACAACTACATAGGATTACACTTTCCTTGCTCTTTCAATTTTAGTTTCAAATTATTATTGTCAATCTATAATGTTGACTACACATGATCGCATGTTTTAATATTTAGTGACCTTCATGATTGTAGATTCATACCAAAGGGAAAGTGTGTTATAGACACCTTTATATACATTTTATATTTTTACTATAGTAATTCTATTTTTATAATAATATGGGACCATTTTTAGATACTAAATATGGTATTTGGTACTTGTTAATGACAAGCTTGACACACATTTACCATGCATGAATTGAGTACATAAACAGGGTCCTAGTTACCATTATCTCAAACTTACACATTATCTTATGATTTTGATCCTTTTATTCCACTATTACACACATACAAGAACATCACTATCTATTTCAAACATGCTAATTATCCTTCATCAACATCTCTAGACTTTCAATTTAGTCCTCATATACATAGGCTTGTTCCATCAATTTCAGTCAATATCACCAGTCAATATTGACCCAATATAATCAAAATTAATCCTTTCTTAATAAATAATAAAATATGAAATCAAAACTTTCCTTAAGGTAGGCCCATCTAGCGAGCATTTCTTTGGTGTGATAAATTACCAAATTAAACTCATGTATATACATATCAAGGTATCATTTAAAAATGGATTTTCACTTATTTGGTACACATATATACCCTATTTCACCTTAAAAACATATTCCCTATTCTTTCCTAATGTTAATCTATCATTAGGATTAGTCTTAGGTCATGTCTAAAGCACTATGAATCCAAGTCAAAGTAAGCATTGCCAAGTATTTAATCCAAATCATTACTTGTATACATATAATGAATGAAAATGATTTTAAAATCACACTAGGTGGGAGAACTAAATGTGTACTTATTTCCACCATTAGAGGATTAGATCCATAATTAGTAGTTAATCATCAAACCAGGGTAATTGGGGTTAGCTTCAACCATTACACTTTCCTAGTTTTTTCAAGTTTCTAGCCCTCACAAGCACACCTAGGGTTTTAAGGTGAGGAGTCAATTTTTATATTTGTGTGCATCATAAAGGTTTGAGATCACACATATAGAGACATATTAATGTAACCATATAATCATAGTACCTATTTTATTTATAGTTCAATACTAACCAACATAGATAAGTATCGAATGATGATACTACTCTAGATAAATAAAACCAACCCTGCATAGATAAAGTACAATTTTTGAATTGAATGAATCATAAGCATGATTTTTTTATGATTTTCACTTCCATAATAAAATCATAGTAAAAAATTCAAAAAAAAAAAAATCTATGTACTCATATATTTTTTTACTTATTATATTTAACACATGCCATGTGTCAAATCATTTCAATCAATTTTAGTATTTTACATTCAAATGTATGTTTGAATGCCATATCATAATATCTAAATTTTAATATTAATTTATATCCTATTAGGTTTATAAAACAAAATTGGATAAAATATTTTGAATCTAAAATCTATCTATATTGATTTATTTAGTTTACAAATGAGTCTATCATGGGACTCCACGTTCCATCTTTACATTTAAGATCAGTTTAATGAGTAGTGTAGATGGGTTTCTACATCTCTCAATGGCTTGACACTACTCCTTATTCATGAAGGTTATGTCATTTATTTTACAAACCCATGTTTTAAACAAAGGCACTTACCTTGGATCATAATCAACCCATGACATTATCCATTTGGACATAATCACCCTGAAAACCTCTAACACTTTAGAGGGTAACATGATTCACATACTTTTATGTTTATTCTTTCCTTACTATTCAAATTTTAAATGTTTCATTGATATAATTTATTTCATAATTCATTTCATATATGGAAATTGATTATTATATGTTTCATTGCATGGTTTTTATGGAGAAAAATACACACTTGGTTCCTTGTCCCCAAGATAAAATGTGTTTACACACTAAGTTACACCATCTTTATCATTTTACTCTAGAATTTTCAATACTAGAATAAAATGGGGAACTTTTATACACTAAAATATAGTATTAAACATTTTAAAATGTTAGTGTTGACTTATATTTATCTTACATTAATGTTTCAAAAACATGTGGATTTTTCACACCCTTCTTTCTTATCCACTAGCCTTTTAGGGGCCCAATCTTCCTGATTTGATATCAATTACCTATAATAATTCTCTATTTTATGAATTAAATGCTTATTATCCTCATCATACTATATCATGATCATCATATCAATGTTATTGTCTTTTTATATGCCTCCAGTCATACTTAGATGAAATTGAATTTTTGAAGTTGTCCATATGTTAGACTTGTCCATGGACTAAACAACAATCATTTTCCAAATTATAATTATCCTTATAGATTAATACATATATTTTACATATCAGTGGAATGATAAGTTACCCAAATATTATTATATTTCTAAATAATATTTATAAACCTATTTCCCTATCGATCACCTATCAAACAAGGACTAAGTAAGCCTCTTCTATCACTTGCACATTGAGAGGGACTGCTTTGAATTTCTAAAATTAGAAATTAGTCACAAGGATTAGGCACTAATAAAGTATAATTAACCTAATACAATTCAATTTTTCCATTCTAAATTGTTAGAATCTATATCACATGTTACACCCACACTAAAGGAGCTCTATTACACAAATACACATAACTGGGAGAACTACACATCATTTGAGCCCTCTTTGGAGTAATAGAGATGTAGGTGGTTATTAAAAAATCTAAATAAGGTGGTTGGGGTCATATTAACCCATATTTTTTCACCTTTTTTATGACTAAAACTAGTGTTAAAAGTGGAACTAGGGTATTTAAGTGAAAAAGATATGTTTATTATACTTGCACGCATAACAAGATTTTGTTATCACATAAGAAGATAGTTTATAATCAGCCACAATAATATGTCTAAAATAGGGAGATAGGTTTTTTAGGATGTTTATATCAAGATTTATATGAATTCATATAATGTAGGAATATAATTTACAGTAAACTCATCTAGTCAAGTCTAGACAACCAATCTTTAGAACTTACTGACTCCATATCCATTTCCAATCCTTTATACTACCTAAAAAAATATCAGACCAAAACATATTAGTAACAAGATAAGTGCCCTAATCCTATTATTAATTTCCATAAATATTGAATTTTAATTGAACATGTTCTTATAACATTCAAATTCATTTAATTTAGATAAATCTTACATAATGTGAATATTCAAAAGTTTTATCTTGTTTAGATTCATTAATAAAAATAAGGTAAATCACATATATACTTAAATATATTTAATTAAAACCAATTTATTCCTTATTTTTTATTTAAAAAAATTAGGGTAAACGTATATGATGACACTCTTATTTTATCCTAAACTTTTTATTGTTCATAATTATATCACAATAATCCATATTACTTGCATGCCTCGCCTTAGTATATTAGATGGGATTTCATGTCAGGTTCACCATTTATGTTTAACCTAGATATAATTTTATATAAAAGAGAATAAGCTAGTTGCAATCAAATAGATCTAAGCATACATAAATGAATGAACACAATTTAGATATATGTGTAAATGAACATATGATTATAACATTCAAATTCATTTAATTTATATAAATCTTACACAATGTGAACATTCAAAAGTTATATCTTGTTTAGATTCATTAATAAAAATAAGGAAAAACACATATACATTTAAATATATTTAATTACTACTAGTTTATACTTTATTTTTTATAAAACTCAAATTAGGGTAAACATATATGGTGACACTCATATTTTATCCTACACTTTTTATTGTTCATAATTATATCATAGTAAGCCATATTACTTGCATGCCTTGCCTTACTATATTAGATGGGATTTCATGTTAGGTTCCCCATTTATGTTTACCCTAACTAAAATTTTATACAAAAAATAATAAACTAGTTATAATTGAATAGATCTAATCATACATAAATGAATGTACATAATTTAGATATATCTAATAAGATATGAAGAGAAATAAGTCCACATGCCACAATAAAAATAAGCTAAGCAATGTAAATTGACAAGGTGATAAGTAATGATCACGCCTATTTGTTGTACTAGAAATTTAAGACTATAAACTTATTGTATTGAGTGTACACAAATTGCTCCTAAAATATGGAAATGGTTTTATGTTATTTGACAAACCCATGCATTGTGTGAGTGATTCTTATACAAACCCAAACATGGTAGTTCCGTTAGGCCCATGCCTACCTATCTATGACCATGTTTCTACTATTAGGGTTTCATAAGTTATTTTCTCAATCACATGTGCACTATCACCTTCTTATTATGAATGTACTTTCACTTCTCAAAATTTTAATGTAGAATGTGCAAAATAGAATAATTTCCTCCTTGACCTAAATTGACACTACAAAAATAAAAAAATAAATGAATTTTGGAAATTACCAAGGCAACATGAGAAATTACATATATCACATGGTCAAAATTAGACCTCCACATAGTCATGTGATTGTGTGGATGAATTAATTCAAGAGGGTTTTAAACCATCTCTTCCTTAGAAGTTGTGATCCAACTACATGTAGTCAAATGCCATTTTTTATATAGAGGAAATGGAGGGAGATCAAGATATATGATGATGTTTTAAGTAGGAAGGATTTTATTTCATTACTATATTTAGGCTTAACCTTTGATATGCATCGATTCTTTTTTATCTCAAACTTTAGCTTCTAAAATGGCTTGAAAAATACCTTGTATAAATATAATATTATCTAGGATAACTTATGCATGTTATCCAACTATACAAATGTAGAATGGAAAAATTTAAAGGTGCTTTATTAATGGAAAACATACAATTATGCCATAAAGCTAAAGGGGACAAACACAAAAAAGGACATATATTTGTTCTAGATGGACCTGTATAGTACACATGTTTTGTGTAGATAGGAGTGAGGATATATTTAGGCATATCCAAATAATATGTGATTATATGTATATTCTGATTTAATAATGAAACATAATAAACACTAAAATATATTGGGATAAGGCCACACTCAAAGGGTAGGGCCACATTATGGCATTTATTTTGACTATGGTCATGTTTTGGTCAACTATGTGATTGATTTTTTAGTACAAGCACATAAATCTATCTAAAAGGGTTTATTAATTGTCTACATGTGCCAATTTTATGTGTAGAAGACTTAAAAAATATAAGCCCTAACTCCTATATAATAATCCAAATGCAAATAAAATATAAAGAGGGGAACCAACCAAGGTGAATAGTTGAGCTATTCTTAGAAAACCACATGTAATCTAAGTGTTACCTACATATCCTAAAAGGGCCTCAGGCTGATTTAGTTCTCCCTTCTAAGATGAGTGTGAAAATATTCATATTATATATTGAATTGAATTATTAAAAATGAGTGTCCCTGACCTATAATAATATGACTTCAGAATTGGCCTGTGACTATTAGAATAAAGCATAACTGGAATTAGAAAGAAAAGTGCTCTTTTGATCAATGTGTAATAGATTTGCCAAGTGATTGCTAGATGATGATTTAATAGGACTTAGTGTGATTATTTATAAGAATATTTTTAATATTTATATTAAAAAACCTTGTTAAAAGTCTGGGAGGGATAATACAAAACATCTCAAAATTTAAAATTTAGCATTAGATCATGGGGGACAAAGCCACACTAGTGGACAAGGATGCACAATGGCCTTGTCTGCCTAGTGTAGTCTTATCCCAGAAGGACAAAAACTAATGTAACGTAAATAAAATGAGTTTTTATGAAAAATATGGATGTTTAGTCATTTAAAATGTGAAATTTTAAAAATTTAGTATGTCTAAGACACTTAATCCATAGGTCCTCTTGTTGGCTCACATAACCCTCCTAAACTACTTTCACTAATTCCCAATCATCCATAGTTTTTTAGACTTAGCCATTTCAGACTTGGGCATACATTTTAGGCCTATATCCATACCCCTAGTTTTCATCCCCTTAGGATGATAATTCCCAAATAGGACAAGAGCATTAGAACCTAGGGTGTCCTATTTTTGGCATTGTTTTCCAATTTCACTTTTGCCTCTAATGGTTAGATTCTTTTGGTTCCTTATCTTTTTCCGTATCATCCTCATGAAAATTAATTTAACTCATTATCATATTTTTCCCTATAAAAATCCATTCTAATTCTATTTATAAGGGTTTTCACTAATTTTCAAGAGAGCCGTGAGAATACAAGCAAGTACACTCAAGCACTCTTCCCTATTCTTTGAATACGACCTTCCAGTATTATTCAAAGCCTACTCAAGTCATTGCACCAATCCATAGCCAATTGAAACACATTTAATTTCACATTATAGTTTCATTAATCATACACAAATTTCACCAAGCACTTTAATGAGAGAACTACATTAGCTTGATCCCTCTTCAAATTATTGGTATGTAGGTAATGTGCCCACACACAAGGTGTGAAGTGCATCTAGCGTATCCTTTATAGACTAACCCCTTATATTTATTTCCCAATTTTGAATTAAAGTTAAAATACCAAGAGATCATAAGGGTTTTTAATATTAAAGTAGGCACACAATGAGCTCCATAAGGTCCTAGACCCTAAAATTTTAGTGATAGGGTAACATGGCATTCTCATTAGAACCTAGAAAGCTTTCAATCTCAGGACAATAGCGTTGGAATAGGAATACATCACTAGATAGTAGGGTGTCCTATTTTTGGTGCTCCTATCCAAGAAAGAAATTAAGTATTTATAGAGGCCTATTTCCAAATATTTCTTAGTCCTACTCCTCTAGTATTAGACCTTGTCTTAGTCCAGATCAGTCAGAATAAGTTAAGTTGTAATTTCTCTAACTTCTTACTATATTTAGAAAAGATAAAAAGAATCTATTTACAGAAATCAATAGGTTAATTTTGGAATATTTTTTTACTTATTTACATTGCTTAACCCATTTATTATTTAGGAATATAATACTAATATTTTGAAAATAATAAAATATTTGGTGAACCTGACTTGTTTCAAATTTTCACAAAAAACCATATAAACCATAGGGATAATTATTTTTTATTTTTTACAATATTTTATTTAATTTAAAAATAAAAATACTAAAAATTAATTGAAATATTTCAATAAATTTATCCAAACCCTAGTTTGTACATACTAGGTCCTATTTGCATACAAACACTTTAAAACCACTAGGAAAAATATATTGCTAATTTTAGAAATATTTTTAGATTTTTCATAAATTTTTCAAGATAAATTAAAAAATTAATAACAAAATTTTCAAATTATTATATACTAATTTTTTGTAAAATCTTTTCAAACTCTAGTTACATCAACTAGTTCCCAGTTATTTTTTCAAGTTTTTTTCCAATCATTTTCTGCATTTTTAGTTGAAAATATAATTCATAAAATCAATTTAAAATTGAAAAGTTTATAGTATTTTTCAAGTAATATTTCTAAAAAATCCCTAGTTGCATGTACTAGCTCCTTTTTGCTTGTTGAGGTATCACCTTACATGTTGGATAACTTAGCATCCTTTTTGCATAAATTCTAATTCACTATGTTTTGGACTTTGTGTTTCTTATATTCAGTACTTTCCATTTCTAGCACATTTCCTATTAAAAAATATTTCAAAACATTTAAAAACATTTCTAATTATTTTCCTACTTTAACAATGGCTTGATATACTAGTTTTGATGAAACTAATAAAAGAGAACTTCAAGAACTCTTAACCGAACATTTGGATATGTAAGATGGCATGCTTAAAATTTTACAAGAAGAATAAAAAAAAGTAACCAATGAGAAATATTATCAAACCATAGAGCATCCAGTTGAAAATAACACTATGGGGGTAACTATGTCCCAATAACCCCCTATAGTAGCTCAACCTTCTTCCATGCCACCAATTGTAGCTAGTACATCCATATCTCTTGATGTGGTATCCCTTGTGCAAGAGATTTGATCTCTTCAATCCAAGGTGAAACATCTTGAGCAAGGTAACACTATACCTATGTAGGATTTTGATTATTTTTCTCTTCTGCATACACCATTGGCATATCACATTGCTTCTACACCCTTACCACAAGGATTTGTTCAACCCAAGCTTATTATTTATAATGGAAAGGGTAATATAGAGACACATTTGAGATATTTTCACATAGCATGATTGGATTATGTACCCAAAGACTGGCTACTTACCAAGCTATTTTTGTGGAGCCTAAAGGATTATACCCTACAATGGTTTTATAGTCTACCAAATTAGTTGGTCATGACATTCAATCCTTTAGTAGACATATTACTAACACATTTTAGTATCAACATTGGTGATAAGGTTTCATATGCTTAGATTTTATAGAATAAAAAAAGGTCAAATGAGTCTCTCATGAATAATGTTCTTAGATACAAGACTATTCTAGCTAAGTTAACTAGCCCCATGGTTGATCAAGAGTTATAAGACATATTCAAACATAGTCTTCTACAATCACTACATGAATCTATTTTGTTCAAAAGAATCTCTTTCTTCATTGAATTATGTCATACACTCAAAGTAAGAGAAGTCAAGCTAATTTCAATGGGAAAACTTAATTATTCAAGTATCCCAGACACAACTAATAAGAATAAAAACAAAGTCCCATACAAGGTCAAAATCAATGATAGTAAGAATCAAAATCAACCAATAGTTAATGTGACTTCTGAGCCCCCTCAGTGTGTGGTTCAATCAGTAACTCCTCATAGTGCATTTACCAATCTAATAGTTTCTATAGTTAGGGTTTTATATCAGTTATTAGAATGTAACATCATCACTCTCCTTCCTATCTAGGAAGTAGATCTAGCAAAGCCTCTTCCACAGAGATGTGACCAACATGCATTTTGTGATTTTCATAGGGTAATAGGACATATAACAAATAGATACATCAATTTGTGACATAAGATACAATATTTTATGGATGATAATTTACTTGATCTAAGAACTTTAGTTGAGCCTCCAAAAGCAAAACCAACACAAGATAAAGCTTTGAAAATCTTTTTAGATCCATTTTCACAAAATTCAAAACAAGATAAAGAGGACACATTAGGTTTTCATCATACATACCATGCACATCCTCCATCAACTACATACCAAGAACCTTCAGTGGACTCGCATCATTTGAGTGGTATGATAAGGGTGTATGAGTCCATAGTTCTAGTTATGCCTTTGATATATTTTTTAGATCATGAGATTTTTGAAGATAATATATGTTATAATGTACTATTTACCAGATCAGATATTCAGAGTCAACCTCTTCATAGTGTACTCATAGACAATAGTTTCAGTGTTAACATGTACAATTTCACACTTTTACAACATCTAGGTTATTTAGATTAGGATATCACTTTGATAGACATAGTTATTATTGATTTTAGTGGGAATATATAGAGTTTATTAGGTGAGATAGTACTTATACTAAAAGTTGGTCCTACATATGTGACCACACCATTCACTATAGTTCTTGATGTAGGAGTTTTTGACATATTACTTGTTTGAGTATTTCAAAAACTTAAGGTAGTAACTTTTATAGTTTATAGATACATGAAATTCATTCATGCCAATCAAGTTATTATAGTTGGTGGAGTTCCTTATGAGTCACCACTCCCTACTTCAAATCCATTTACCAACTTCTAGTCACCAACTCTAGTTTTCCCAATAGTTTTAGCTTCTCCTTCAGTTTCAATACAACTTCCACTTTTGATCCAAGCACAATTACAACATCCATCACTAGTATAGATCATTCATACACCCTCACAATTTCAAGACTCTAGACAACTTCTAGCTACAATATTCACACCTAGAGTAGTTATATTATGGTCTCATATAGCTACATAGAGAGCACCTGTTCACAAAGTTTCTTCTCCTACTTACATATGGGTCCTTAAGATCCCTATAGTTACATCCACTTCTTAGAGTCACAAGGAAACCCCACATTTATTTTCCACTTTAAAGATTTTAGAGTGGTTATAATGTACACAAATTTTAGTTGCATGATTTTAGACACTCCATCGTGCCTCATGATCATGCATGACCCCATTATTTGATATAAGACACCATGATAGGGGTTCTCATCTGAGAGTCATTATTTAGTATCATTACTTTCTATCATTGATTTTACATAAACTAACTTTCTTGATTGTACATAGTTCAAATATTTTCAAAAATATAAAAGTTCAAAATGCAAAAACATTCAAAATTTTTCAAAAACACCAAAACCATTTTTGATTATATGTATCACCCATTTTTACATTACTAATATCATTCTAGGACCTAAATTTGTTGTTTCATACTATTTTATGTCAATTTATCTACACTACAATGCTTCACTTGATCTCTTTTGAGTGTGCACAATGACATCCAGTTCTTTGATTGCTTCACTCTACCCATTGAAGGGGAATTTATACTTCTAAATTTGAGAGACACATAAATATACATAGCCACTAGGGGAATTTTCTACATGACTACACCATCCAAGTTATGTAATTCTTTTACTACACACTCTGAGTTATCATACTGATGCACATTCTTTACTAAATTACATAGATTACTACATCGGCATTTCACTAGTACCTAACAATTGTGTATTTCAAGATTATACCTAGTATTATACTACACCTATTTTTCATACTTTCACATTTTATTTGATTAGTTAGATGTGTTTGTATCTTCTAGTTCTTACTCTTGCTTTCATTCCTTACTTAGCGTAGCTTGTATGATTGCATTTCCAATTCCAACTTGTCTCCTACTTGTGCCTTAGGACATTTGTCAATGTCCTTTACTTCTATTCATGTGTGAGCCTTAGGAAATCTATGAATGTATTTTTTTTGTACTCTTTCATGTACTTATGGCCCTCATGCCAACTTTGCTTATTCATTTGTATGTGTATGTAGCATTTGAACATGCCTTGTATACTTGTCTTTCAGTTTTAGTGACATGTGTCCATGTCCCTTGTTTGCATGGCCCCTTGGCCACCCTAGTATTCTTATTGCTTCTTGATTATTAATTTTTATGATTGTTTGCTTTTTTTCCTCATTATGTGTAATACCATGATTCCAATCATGTATTTAACTTACTTCTTGGATACCATGATGGACATCATGCTCCATCCCTCCATGCTTTCTAACAAACTAAAAACTAATAGCTAACATTACTAGTCCAATTTAGTATCATGTACATGTTCTTACATTGCTATATCTATCTACTCATACCCCTATTGATCTAACAATCTATCAATTCAAATATTGCTATATCTTGAAATATCTTGTCAAATATTCAATGTTATATCTTGCATCTCTACAACTTAACACACTTGTGAGAATCTTTTTATTCTGAGGGTAGTCATGGTAGGTTCATCATTCCTACCCTAAAAAGAGGGGGAATCAAACAAGGGTTTTTCATAGATATCAAACCTCTTAATAGTTAAAATAGTAGCATTCAGAACACTTTATACAGAATCTAGATGTCAAACTAGTTAAACTAGAGAAAAAAATAGTGATAGTTTCAGATCAGTAGTCAATTTTCACACTAGACAACAACACTAAAAATGGATAGTATAACCAAACACAAGGGTTTTCACATTTTGGTACTCCTGTATCAGTAGTAAAATACTTAGGGTTTCCATAAATAAGAAAAAAGTTTAGTTCAAGGACAAATTTTGCACTTCTAAATCATTCAAATTTGATAGTTTCAATACAGTTCTCTTAAATACTGTGGGTTATCATGTGTGACATGATGGTTCTCACTTTTAGTTCAGATTAGGTAGTTGGCATAACTTACAAATCAGAATCCATGTTCTAGACATCAATGATTGGGGGTAATGTGTGGCATATTGATCTTCTTTTCTTTTTGAGTTCAGTTTATTCTAGGCATTCTTAGTAGTTGTGTGCCTAAATCCATCTATAGGTGGTTGGCATCAAATTTGAGTTAAAATTTCATAAAATTTTAGCTTTCTAAGTATATGAGTTCCCAAGTTTATTTTCACATAAGAATTTTGCATTAGTTTCATTGAGGCTTTCATACAAGCCTAACCTCCATCTTTCAAAATGGCCAAGAATGGCCTAGTTTCTAGCATCTATTTAGGCTATCCACACCTCATTGTCAATTTTATATAACATACATGGGATCTATGAGCAATCTCATATGACATATATTCTATACTGGTATCACTTCATAACTTCACTTCATAGGGAAACAAATGGAGCCAAAGGTTTAACTAACCTTTATATTCTTGAGCCACCTATTCAGAGGGATTGGACCCATAGTCTATACATCGATTAACATATGCATGATTAATTAACTTCACATAGTTGGTGATGATGGATCCAAAGGGCTAACCTTTGCATTTTTGAGTCACTTTCTAGGGAATTGAGCACTCAAATTTGTTCATGATATTACTTTTGATTTAGCACACACTCAGCATCATCTATCACATTCCAACATCACAATAGGTTTTATATTGGTTCACATACCTGGTGAGGTGTATGCATTCTTTTATCTTCATCTTACTTAGCTCTTGTACATTCTTATTTTATATATAGCGTATCTAGTAAGAACTGATCTACTTTATATTTTCATTGTAGATTCATAATTTACAGTGTGCTCTCTATATACACATCCATAATAACACAACTTCATGAGCTTAAGCATTATAAGTAAGTTTAGGTATGCTTCTTATTTTCCTTTATCCTAGTATTTCACTTTGCTACATCACTAAGAATAAAGGGGGGGGAATGTAGTCATGTAAAATGTGAAATTATACAACTATAGTATGGATAAGACACCTAATCCATAGGTCCTCCTATTGGCTCACACAACCCTTATAGGTTACTTATTTCATTGATTCCTATTCATCTTATGTTTTTCAGACATATCCCTTTCAGACCTAGGGTAGCCCCTTTAGGCCCAAATCCATCCACCCAGGTCTCATCCCCTTAGGACAATAGTGCCCAAATAGGATAGGAGCACTAGAACCTAGGGTGTCTTATTTTTTGCACTATTGTCCAAGTTAATTTTTTCCTATAATGGTTAGATTCTTATAGTTCTTTATCTTTTTCCTTGTCAACCTCATGTGAATTCATTTAACCCATGATCATCTGTTTCACTATAAAAGGCCATTCTAAGTCCATTTAGAAGGGTTGGCACTCATTTTCAAGAGAGATGCAAGAATAAAAGCAAGTAAACTCAAGAAATCTTCCCTATTATTTTCATAAAACCTTTCAATGTTATTCAAATCCTATCAAGTCGTTGCACTAGTCCCTAGCTAGCTAAAGCACATCTAATTTAACATTCTAGTTTAATTAATCATACACAAATTACACCAAGCACTTCAATATGAGAACTACATTAGCTTGATCCCTCTTTAGAGTAATGGTATATAGACAACATGCCCATACACGGGGTGTGTAGTGCATCCAACATATCCTTTATAGACTAACCCCTTCTTTCTCTTTCCTAAGTTTGCATTCAAGTTCAAACACTAGGAGCTCCTAAGGGTTTTGAAGATTCAAATAGGCACACAACAAGCTATGCAAGGTACTAGACCCTAAAATTTTAATGACAAGGTAACATAGGCATTCTAAATAGAACCCAAAAAGCTTTTAGCTTCAAGATAATAGTGCCAGAATAAGACTAAAACACTAAACAACAGGGTGTCCTATTTTTGGTGTTCCTATCCAATCAAGAAATGAAGTCCAAAGGCATGTTTATGATTGTTTCTTAGTCCTACTCCTCTAGTATAAGACCTTTTCTCAATCTAGATCAACTGAAATAAGCTAAGTTCTAATTTATCTCATTTCCTACTATATTTAGAAAAGGTAAAAATACAATCTATTTACACAAATCAATAGGTTAATTATGGCATATTTATTTACTAATTTACATTACTCATCCCTTTTATTATTTAGGAATATAAATCCAATATTTTGAAAATAATAAAATAGGATGCTTAAATTATGTTTCTAGTATTTTCAAGGTAGCAATTAAAATATTAAAGGCTCTCATAGAGTGTATAAGTTAATGAAATGGTAAATATACCAAGCAAGGTAAGTATGCCGAGATTAAACATTTAGAAACACTTAATGATTAAATTTTAGTGTCTAAAATAGGTGATAATAGTCCAAAAGTGTTAACATATACATTCCTTAAATTTTTTTAGGTGTTTTTTATACTTGATCGACCAAATATAAAACTTGTGGGATGGGTATTATCCTAAAAACAAGTCACAATGTACATGTTTTCCAAGTAAGGTAATTCGAAATAAGACATTAGGGCTAAGTGTCTTGTACCAAATTTAAGTGTCTATATGATTTCTATACTATATATTTATTAGGTGAATGAGGCATTATTAGAATGTAATAATAACAAAAATACACAAAATATCATCCAAAAACTCTGATAAGATATGTGCATGTCAGAAAAATTTGTATGGAAAGGTGGTAGTCTATGGTATAGGGATAGGCTATACCTATGCAAAACCTAAACCCTTAAATATAAGGTTACTTTATAACTTATTGATTCTCTAATAGCTAGGGACTTTGGCTTCTTGAATAATTATCATAAAATCAAAATAATTTATTTTGGAAAGGGCTAAAAGGGAAAGTCTAGAAATTTGTGGCAAATTGTATGTTGTGCCAACAAAATAAGGGTTAGACATTTAAAACACCATCTCTTTTCAAAACTTTATCTATTTTTGTAGACACGTAAATTTGGTATGAACCTTATTTGTATAATTCTTTCATGTGACTTTAAATATGCAGACTCTTGCTTATGAATGGGACATTTATTATTATTTTCATTGTGATCTTACACTTTTTAATCTACTTCATTTGATTACATGTATTCTATTAAGTTCTTTTTATGATTTTTGGGTCTATCATAGGGATCCCTAGACCTATTTATTCCATCTCTGATTTTATTATGTGTTCAAGACAATAATAGAAATATCTTGACTATGTCAGTTATCGATAGAGTTTGATGTAATCGGAAGTATCCTAACATAACTTTAAATTATAATTTTGGCATGACACCCTTTGTGTAAGTTAATTTTATCTTTTTGGGTCTTTTGGATCAATTTACTAGTATCAATAGTTCCATAATTCAAATTTTAGAGCATTATATATAAATCCCTTAAGATTATTTTATGGATAAACATTCATTAAAAGATAAAGGAATACAAATAACAAATAAAAATATAACTAATTACTTTTCTAATTTAGCATTGATTTTGAAGTTTTCTAAAGTAATTCATTTAATTTTGTACATCAATTGCATATTCATACTAAATGAATATTTAGAAAAAAATACATTTTGACTTTGAATTTACATGATTTTGAACACACACTCATGAGTTGGAGAGCTACATGTAGTTTAAGCCCTCTGAAGAGTATCTAAATGTAGGAAACACTCAACTATTCAATGGGGAATGGTTAAGGTCAGCCCAACCTAACCTTTCTAACCCATTTCTTAGGTCATCTTGGTGTCTAAAATGATAATTACCATTTTAGAGTAAAGATAAAAAAAAGATTCATGTATAAGTCTACAGGATAATGTATGCATAAAATATATCTGTAGGCATAGGTACAGTGATCAGAACTAATATAGACTAACATAGTCAACTTGGAAAGTACCAACATATCCTAGAAAACACCACTTATAGTATGGGTTTGAACTTCACCTAGTAGTATGTGTACAATTTTTGAAGTCTTTTTTACTAATATAACTAGTTATAAAGTTAATATAAAGAATTTAAAGAGATTATGACATAGGCATTAAGTAAAAAAAAAAAAAAAAAAAGTTAACTGAGTCTAGTCTCCCCTAGCTTGTTAATTCTAAATATTTTAAGTGCAATATCAAATATATCTTTTACATTTATATTTGTATGGTCAACGCCCTATCTCACATAATTTTAATTTCAATATTTTATGTTTTTGATATTATGTAGATCACAAAATAAATAAAACAATCTAGTGAACCTAATATTTTTCATTAGTGTGAGAAACCCTTGATATTTTTGTCATAGGGGTTCATATTTATTTCGTTAGGGTTTGATTTTCATATTTTGTTTATTATTTTCCCTTTATTGGTTTCTATTTATTTTAGGTTTCAATTGTTGATAGACAATCTTTCAAACCCTATATTTTTATATTTTCCCTAGGAGTAGGTATTGTGACCATGTTCCTTTTTATCTTAGGGTTTGGAAATCTTTATATAATTTTTCATCCTTCAAACCCTAATATGGATCATCCTATGGATTCCTTATTTGTTATCCATGTTATGTGTAATGGTTATAACAATGAGTGGGAATATGTGGATATAGATAATTTTTCTTTTGTGTATAATGATATTTATTGTGTTAATGATGATCATGCTTGTGTGAATTAAGGTAATGAATATGTTGATTATGATTATATTAATTATGATGTGGAATATTTGTATGCTAGTGATATATCTATGTACATTGGTAGTGAAGGATAAGTAGGTCAAATTAATTTTATAATTCAATAGATTCATTTTCCTCCCCCCTTATTATATACCTTTCTCATAGTCATGAAGTAGAATAAGAAGAAAGTAAAAATGAATAAAATAACACACTTCTTGATACTATTAAGCTCATAATTAAAAATCATGATAGAAGAAAAATGTATAGGTGATATACAAGTTGCTTCTCATGATGTCATACCTTATGAGTATGTTTTTATATTTAATGATTCTTCTAGTGACATGAAATGTGATGCTAATTCTTCCATTAATGTGAAACATGATGATAATCCTTATATTGATGTGAAATGTGATGTTAATCCTTTTATTGATATGAAATGTGATTCTAATCATTCTATTAACATGAAGTTAATGGTATTTATAAAACATGCAATGATTCCTTTATTTATATGGAATTGATAAGGTTTATAAGAAAATAAAATATATGAATGTTTGTGATTAATATTTTAAACATGTGTTTATGCTACATGGTGAGATAAAACCTATGAATGAACGTTTCCAATCCATAACCATGCCTACTATCTATATATCTTCATGATGTATTCAATAGGTTAGCTTCAAAATAAATTCACTATTTTATATTTTAATTCTAAGTCATATAATTCTAAGTTTGATGATAATGTCATATTAGTATTACATATAATGTGAATGGTATTTAATTATCCTTATCCAAAAAGATTCATTATGCCTATAGTCAGCTTATTTGATGGGTATGGAGATCCTCATGCCCACCTTACATAACTTATGTATTCTGTAGAATATTCATGTATGGGAGAGTGATATGAAAATCATTTCATGGAAATATAATAGGTAAATCCTTAGATTGGTTATATAATCTATCTAGTGGGCATATATATTTATTTTTAAAACTAGAAGATGATTTTATATCTCATTTCAATAAGAGTAAAGGTCTCAAATTAATGGTATATCATACCCAAATCCTATAATAAGGTCATGATGAACCTGTATAAGATTGAATTTTAAAGTTTAAAAATACAGTGTAATACTTAATGTATCTAGTAACTGATTTTGAAAATAATTTATCTTTAGTGAGGGTCTTTTACCTCTATAAGGAAAAGATAAATTTATAATCCTTATCCTTATTTTGATCAAATCTACTTTGATGTTCATGTTTATGAATGTGACCTTGTGCATACACATATTTATACCTCTAATTATATTAGTTCCCAAAAGGTAGCAACATCAAATATCTAAAACAAATATTCACCTAAGAATGAAGCTATAAATAAGATCATTAATAAAAGGATGACATGCATGACTCCTACTCTTTCAATTATGGATAACCTATAAGATGTTATAGTCTCAAGGATAAACCAAGTGTTATTTTACAAGCACACCTTGATAATAAGTTGATCACATTTCCTTCTAGTCAACATCACCTTGCACTTTGTTTAAAATTTTTTGGGACACTATCATTTTGTAACCTTCATTATATCAATAGGCACATAGATAATAGTTTTTATGAGTTTTAAACTCAAATTGAACAACTTGTGGACAAGGGTATTATTAAATTTGAAAAAACATATAAATACCCCCATAAATTTATCCTCTCCACTTCTTTTAATTTATAATATATGAAGATCGATATATCCCATGACATTCCTAAAAGTGAACCATGTTATTCCCTTAAACTATAACATGTGTTGAGATATGTGTAGCCAATAGGTGGATATCATGACCTTTGATTAAGTAATATGGTTATTTTAATAGATTCATATTAATATTAGGGTTGGCCTAAATTGTTTCCATAACATAACTAGGGTATATATATAAGAGGTAGTGGTTGGTATTTTATTATCATATTATGATTTTTTTCATATAGTATGGTTGTAGAGGTTGTCTCCTTGAAATGGATCAACATTTATTCATATTATAATTTATTTTAATCATAATATGATCTATTATTGTGATTATAATTTATTTATGAATTAATTACATTACAACTGGTATCAGAGTTTTGATTTGGGCAAAACTATGGGCTAAACCCTAATTTTAGAGACTTATTTATATATTGAAATCCATTCAAAAAAATGTATATTTTTTTTGGAGTTGGAGAATTAGTCAAGGACACTACAATAAAAAATTTGGGTTGAAGATTGTTTTTTATTTATTTAATTAAGTTTTAATTTTTTTTCATAAATTTGATCTACATGCAACATTTTAAAGATTTATTTTTAATTTCTTTACATTTTTTGAAAGCTTGTAAAAATATTAGGGTTTTATTCTTTGATTTTTTTTGAACTAATATAGGTCAAAAACCTCTTGATAAAAGTTTGGTAAAAGGTGAAAATTAAATTTAGCATTGTCAAGCCTTGGTTGGTGAGGATTATCAATTAGGGGTTGAGGCAAGGGTTCTGAAACTCTAAGTAAAACTCCCAACAAAGAGGAGAGGGAAAAAAATTTTGTCTATTTTATTCCAAGTTTTTTTTTAAACAATAAGGTGATATACCTTGAGTACATTATAAAATATTTAGTCTGATATGGCTAGTAAAGGAGATGTGGATAAAATCAATCTCTAATCAGATTGAGCTAAGCTATAAACTTAGTAAAATTTTGAGTGTTTCTATTAATATTCAAAATAAACCACAATTAACTACTACTCTGACTAACCAATGTGGATACTTGATTTAACCCAATTGAAGGCCTAATTAAAATCAAAATCTACCTTCAAATGGTCCCCATTCAAGATCATATACCATGGTGTTAAAATTGGAAATGTATCTAGTCACCTGTAATAACCAAATGGATTTTTTTAGTAATATTAGATCTCAAGTGGATAGAAGGTGGTAATGCAATATTTATACATGGAACTTGGGAAATTCATTTGGTAGTAATTACATTATTTTCATAAGAAGAAGAAGAAGGGTCTTAGTGTTAATGAGTCAATTTTTACTGATGAATTACAATCTACTATCACAATAATATGACAAATAATTAATTTACCCAATTATCAGAGTTGTTAAAAATAATATATTTTAAGTATTATACTTAGTAGTTCCAAAATATATCCTTATGGGTGGAGATAATTATAGCTAAAATTTTGAATTATTTATTTATTTATTATTAGGCTCAAGGATCACATCCAACATGGTTATTATCATGGCACATAAATCAAAGGATAAGGCACTAGTCACCTAAAAGTATCCATTCATGAGTATAATAGATAGGAGAACTCTAGCATAGTCATTCCCTCATATACTAGACTTACTTCTTATAAATTTGAAGAGAAGATGATAAAAGGGTTATGTTTTTATTATGATAAAAATTATAATCAAGGACATAAGTGTGCTGAAAAAACCTATGTTGAAGGTGCCAATGAAGAAAAAAGTATGAATAAGTAGAATGGGAGGTTGATGATAAACTAGGGGATGAATCATACTAAATAGAACCAACTATTTATTTTTATACACCTCCACAGACCCTAAGAGTAGTAAATTTTATTAAAAAAATAGAACATAAAAATATTGATTAACTCAATAAATACTCACAACTTCATAAATAATAATTTTTTTATGTGCTTGAACTATTTTGCCTATCCACCTCCATAGTTTCAAGTCATGATTATAGATGGTGGCACAATAAGTTATTTCATGAAATGCCATTGTATCAAACTCTTCATGGGATAATATCTACTATATTTCCCTATGTTTTCCATTCTTTTGGGTGGAGAAAACATTATGTTGGGAGTCCAATGGTTAACTATCATAGGGAGATTAAGATGAATTTTGAATATCTAGTCATGTTTTTCCTTTGTAAGGGTAGTAAATTATAACTACATGGGTTACATGCAAATTACCCATAATTGTTGAATTCTCATAAAATGTAAAAGATTATAAAAAAGGGATTGGATGGGTTTATTTTTTAATTATTTTTAATGGAAGCATAATCATGAAAATATTATACACCACTAGATCTACATGTATTATGGAGGATAACTCAGTGGTTTTGAGTGATATGTCAAAAGTAATTCCTATAAAAATGGATCATGGTCATGCCATTAAACTAGTGCCAAGTTTCCAACCTCCAAACATCAAGATTTATAAATAACCATATGTGAAAAAGAGTGAGATTTAGAATATGGTACATGAGACATTAGAAGAAATTATTATCTATTATAGTTAGATCACTTATTCCTCTCTAGTGGTAATGATGTGTAATAAGGATGACAGCTAGCACATGTGTCTTAACAATTAAACCTTGAAATATAATATTCCTATTCCTATAGTTAATGATTTTATAGATGAATTACATGGTTTTGTTTAGTTTACAAAACTTGATCTTCATTCTAGGTATCACCAAATCATAACTAGAGATTAATATATTCATAATATAACTTTCATGAACTATGAGGGACATGATGAATATCTAGTGATACTTTTTGGCCTCATTAATGTACCATATACATCTGAGAGTTTGTTGAAATCTAGTTTTTTCATTTATATATAAATTTGCCTTGGTGTTTTTTCATGATATTTTAGTATAAAATAAAACATAGGTAGAACACTTACATCATGTGAATCAAGTTTTAGATTTTATTAAAAAACACCAGTGTTATGGAAATCATTCCAAATGAACTTTTGGATTCAATGAGGTTGAGTATTTATCCTAAATTTCATATGAGGGAGTCAAGGTGGATCAACACAAAATCAAGGATATGGTATAATGGAAATTACCTAGAAGCCTCAAAAACATATGATGATTCTTGGGGTTCAAATGTTACTACCATCATTTTATAAAAAAAATATGGAAACATAACAACACCACTAAAAAAATTATTAAAAAATGAATCCTTTCATTAGAATTAGGTATCCACTCAATCATTTTAGGAGTTCAAGGATGTCATGTGAACCACCCTAGTTTTAGCTAATCCAAACTTCTCCAAAACATTCATTGTGTAATGTGACAATTCAAGGTATGTCATGGGAGTGGTACTTATAAAATAAGGAAAACCCATTGTATTTTAGATTCACCATTTCAAGGGTAATAATTTTTTGAAGCTTGCGTATGATAATGAAATGATGATAATCTTATATAAAAAGGAAAATTCAACTAAACTATTAATAAATCCTATCTCAAAGAAGATAAATCCTACTTACACTTTCATTTGTTGATATATTAGATATCCAAGGTTATGAATAAGATAGATCCACTAGACCTAACAAAGGGATCTCTTACCACAATAACATCATTAGAGAGGGTTCCAAATTGTCTAATCAAGTAACACTATACAATAACCCTAGCTAGGTCCTATGTTTTAACACTATGCAATAACCCTATCTAGGTCCTATGTTTTCATATTCACTAAGTAAATGTAAAGTAAAATATAATCTAGTTCTCACCAAAGCTTGTTTAAAAAAGTGGGGTAATTAACATAAAAATCAAACATGCATAGAATAATTATAATTAATCTATATATAGATATAACCCTAATGTATAGAGAGAAAAATATATTCAAAAGTCATTACTTATGCTACTTTTATCGACTAAAATAGAGGAGTAAATTTATAGATACTTACCTTGAAGATGAACCCATCAAGACTCAATCTATACCTTGATGAAAGGTGTTTGGCACAAGGTTGTTGTGATTTTTAAGGATCATTAAGATAGGCATAATCATCCAAGATTTTTCCACAAGAAAATAGTATTCTCTAAGTATAAACCCTAAGCAATAACACCTTAAGTATAATGTTTGAAAATAAAATTGTAAAAAAGAAAAAATGAATAATTAACTCTATTGTCTCTCTAAGAAATGGTGAAATTAATGTGTATATATATATGAATTTAATGCTAAACCTTTCTAAAAGTTAATTCAATAGGTTCAACCTAATTCAACTATTTATTGTTAATTGATCAAAATAATTTAGGTCTTAGTCTAGATCAACCATGATTGACCTAGATCTATAACTTATCAAAATAGATTTAAATACAAGGCCAACCTAGACTGACATTATATGGTAAATGTCAAAAATGGTTTTAGGCTTCGGTAAGGTTTGAATAAGGTAGTGAATTACTTAGAAGAGTGTGTAAGATAAGAGGAATAGTTAAGGTAAGTGTATAGGAAATGATTGTCTGGGTAAAAAGTATGGTATAAGGGATAACAATCCTACGAAGCACCAATGGTCTAACCACACCTTTCCTAGTGCACCCTTTAAGGTGTGAAAAAAAAATATTAAGACTTGATGGGTTCTTGTAAGATAAAAATCATTAGTAATTGATAAAATTTAAAAATATTATGTGTATACATATTACCCACTCAAATATCATCATGTATCACTCAAGTAAAACATGGGATGGTGCTTCAAGAAAAGAACGCAACAACACATAATGTTAATCTTGGTCATTGATGTCAAAGATAACGTGAGATACTAGTGCATGAATGAAATAGTAGTTGTGTTTGATATCTTGGAGAAGATATGGCACATGTGCAGGTCTATAAATATAAGGAAGAAGTTATAAAGCATCCATATATGTCTTGCTAAAGTTTTGATGTATCATTTGATCTTTTGGAATGAAAAACATGCATATTATAGATTAAGAGAATAGTTGTCAAAGTTTTTCATGGAGATGTTATCTATAGTGCCAAGAAGGTACTTTGAAGATTTGAAGTCTTTATGTTTTTTCTAGATTTATATATAAATATTCAAAGTGTTTTTCATAGTCTATGATGGACCAGAGATGATCAAGTTAACTACATTAAAGTCTAGGCTTAAATAGTCTAGATATATCTAATGGTGAGCATTTAATTATACGATGAAGATCTATGATGAACATGAAACCTATCAGAAAGAGATCAATGGTGAGCATGTGATCATGTAATTATTATTAAATGGAGTGCATTAAATTAATAATTAAACATTACATGTGGAGATTCCAAGTGGTAAAAAAACATTAATTAAATGGTATAGGGTGCATAGAAGGCATGCAGAACTACCAACTAACATGATTATGAAAGCACATATATAAGATCATCAATGAGAATTGAAAGATAAAGACAAGGTTACTTCCAAGGAGATAAATAGATCACCTTTTTTAGTATTTTTTATGGATCATGAGATGAAGTCAATTTGTTTTATGTTTAACATTAACATAATGATCGTTGGAATTTAAATATTCAAATTAATGAGGGAAAACCTATTTGAAATTTTTGAGCTATATATTTTGATCCAGGATGAATCTATTGATATATTAAAAATAAAATTTGTCAATGAATCTAAGTTACATATATATACATTGGTTACAAGTTTTGAATGTTTGTTCAATCAAATATATTAAGCTCCAAAGTTAATTGTGTGTTTGACCATGTTTTGCAAGTGACTCAAGAAGGATAGTTGAGTTGTTATTGATAGTGTTTTGATGTTTCAAGATGAAATAAATAATGGAGAGTGTTTTAAAATCCATGAATAATATTTGTGTTTATTTTTTAGGTCTTACCAATCCATATTCATGTTTAACAAAAGCTTGGAAGTTGACTATGTTTATTGAATACAATGACAATTTAAGTGACCATCTTACAAAAGTAAGTTGAAGGTGTTATAACAAGTGTTAAGGAATAAGATGGTTTTAAAGATGTTATATAAGTATATAAGGCTTATTAAAAATTATTATAGTTCATGATATGCTCTTGATCAGATATGGAGAGTCAAAATAGCTTGACTATATTTTTGACTGTGTGTGACTAGTCTGAGTGGTCACTTTGAGAGAGTTGATTTGAGTGCTTACAGCCCATGTTGATGTGTATAAAGCACATGTAGGTGTAGATAAAGTACCAAATTATTCTCAAATATGATATAATCATATTTATATGTGAAATATTTGAGTATTTTCTTCATAAGTTTGAGACTATGTTTTTGTGTATGAAAGCCTAAAGAGCAAGGAAACCTAATTGGTAGGTTTAAGGTGTGAGTTGGTGTTCTAGATGGCATGGACCCATGTGGAAGTAATCAAATGGATATTGGAAATATATTTAATTTGTTTACAAAAATTTTAAATGATGAATATTGTCCAAGTAGTCTCACATATAACATGTGAATATGAAGGCCTAATTATTTTAGCTCTCACCAAGACCCAATGGTGGTTTGCAGCTAATGAGGTAATGGCTGACCTATGAGAATGGATTTGAGATATGTATTATAATTATATAAGTATTAAGGTTTAATTAAATTTTTATGGCTGACCAAGAAGATAATATTAGTGAAGGCGCTATAAAGAGTGAAAGCAAAGGTGATGGTTTCTAGACTTGAACAAGTAGAGTTGAGCAGTTGTGAGAGTGAGGATTCAAGTGAAGGAGATAAACTTTGAAAGAGATTGTACTAGTAATGTAGGAAAAATATAGACTAAACATGATTAATCACACTTTTTTGATTAAGTTTATGTAGGAGAACACATGGGTCATTGGACCTAATGAGCCTAGAAGAGGTAGTTTAAGCGAGTTTGTCTTAGAGGTAACTTGAGAGAGATTAGAGGTGAAGAGTGTAGATAAAGGTTATCATCATCAGTTAAATAGTATAAATAGGTGTTAAATGTGATCTATTTAGGTATCTAAGTGGGTGCTTGGTTTCCTAGGGGGTTGGTTCCTCCTTATAAGGTAAAGCTTGCTAAAGGTCTAGGTATTATGGGTGCTTAACTAGACAGGGGTAGTAGCTCTGTATGGGATTGATGTCTCACTAAAATAAGGGATGAGTATTACTTGATTATTGTGTGATGGTATAAATTTTGGATCTTGTTTTATAATACTATATTCCATCTTACAAGGCTCAGTGGGTTTTATCCCCCAAGAGGGTTTCCCACATATATGATGTGTTCATGTGATGTATGCTGTTATGTATGATTTGGATGTATTTTCTTTCATGTTTATGTTACTTGATCAAGTTGATGTATGATGAATTTTTAAGAGTTGAGAATTGAATTGGATTATTTTTCATCAATGATTTACTACCCTCTTAGTGATTGTACCTTTAATAATTAGTATCAGAGGAGGACCTTCATTACAAGTTTAACCACTTGAAGGTGATCAAATATACAATATGGGTGAAAATATCATGATGTTTGATGAAGAAGTTTCCTATTATAGTGAGAAATAATAATTTTATCTAGAATATAAGCTCATGAGTACACTTGGTGAAATGAAGGATCAAAAGAAGAGGAATTATAAAATCAAAAATATGATCAAAGGTCTTGAAGTGTAAGTCAGATATCTTGAGGGGAGTTTGTCAAGAAAATACATGAGAGAGGAAAAAGAGAATCAATAAATAATCAAGTATATGGAAGAGAAATCATGAATATTGAAAGACAACATGGACAAAAGGTATAAGGAGGTTAAGGAGACCATCAAAGATCTCAAAACTCAATTAGAAGGGATAAATGCCAAGTTGAGCTCAAAGCAAAGTGAGGATGATGAGTTGAAGTCCAATTTTGATTTTTTAAAGATTATTGAGAAGCAAGCATGAAAATTTAAGGATGACATCAATAAAAAATATAATAAGGATAAAAATACTATCCAATTTTTTAGAATTTAGTTAGAGGCTACAAGTTCAAGTATGAGAGCATTCAATTTAAGAACAAACTAGATTCATTACAGGATGAGCATGAACAATTTATTGCCAAGGTAAATAAGACTAAGAAAGAGAAAGAGAGGTCAAATAAATAATAGAAGGATGTAAGAACCAAGATAAATAAGAAAATATCCATCAGGTAGGTAAGTTCCATGAGGTATGAAAGATATTTTGATAGCTTGACTATATTTTTGACTATGTGTGACTAGTCTGAGTGGTCACTTTGAGAGAGTTGATTTGAGTGCTTAGAGCCCATGTTGATGTGTATAAAGAACATGTAGGTGTAGATAAAGTACCAAATTATTCTCCCATATGATCTAATCATATTTATATGTGATATATTTGAGTATTTGCTTCATAAGTTTGAGACTATGTTTTTTGTGTATGAAATCCTAAAGAGCAAGGAAACCTAATTGGTAGGTTTAAGGTGTGAGATGGTGTTATAGGTGGAATGGACCCATGTGGAAGTAATAAAATGGATATTGGAAATAATATTTAATGTTTTTTAAAAAAATTTAAATGATGAAAATTTTCCAAGTAGTCTCACATATAACATGTGAATATGAAGGCCTAATTATTTTAGCTCTCACCAAGACCCAATGGTGGTTTGAGGCTAATAAGGTAATGGCTGACCTATGAGAATGGATTTGAGATATGTATTAGAATTATATAATTATTAAGGGTTAATTAAATTCTTATGGCTGACCAAGAATATAATATTCATGAAGGCTCTATAAAGAGTGAAAGCAAAGGTGATGGTTTCTAGAATTAAACGAGTAGAGTTGAGCAGTTGTGAGAGTGAGGATTCAAGTGAAGGACAGAAATTTTGAAAGAGAATGTACTAATAATTTATGACCAATAGAGATTAAATATTATGAATCATGATTTTTTAATTAAGTTGATGTAGGAGAACACATGGGTCATTGGACCTAATGAGCCTAGAAGAGGTAGTTTAAGTGAGTTTGTCTTAGAGGTAACTTGAGAGAGATTGGAGGTGAAGAGTGAAGATAGAGGTGATCATCATCAGTTAAATAGTATAAATAGGTGTTAAATGTGATCTATTTAGGTAGCTAAGTGGGTACTTGGTTTCCTATGGGGTTGGTTCCTCCTTATAAGGTAAAGCTTGCTAAAGGTCTAGGTATTATGGGTGCTCAGCTAGATAAGGGTAGTAACTCCGTATGGGATTGGTGTCTCACTAAAATAAGGGATGAGTGTTCCTTGATTAGTGTGTGATGGTATAAATTTTGGATCTTGTTTTATAGGACTATAGTCCATCTTACAAGGTTTAGTGGGTTTTATCCCCTAAGAGGGTTTCCCGCATATATGATGTGTTCATGTGATGTATGCTATTATGTATGATTTAGATGTATTTTCTTTCATGTTTATGTTGCTTGATCAAGTTGATGTATGATGAATGTTTAAGAGTTGGGAATTTAATTGGATTATTTTTCATCAATGATTTACCACCCTCTTAGTGATTGTACCTTTAATAATTGGTATCATAGGAGGACCTTAATTACAAGTTTAACCACTTGAAGGTGATCCAATTTACAATATGGGTGAAAATATCATCATGTTTGATGAAAAAGTTTTCTATTATAGTGAGAAATAAAAACTTGATATACAATATAAGCTCATGAGTACACTTGGTGAAATTAAGGATCAAAAGAAGAGGAATTATAAAAAAAAATATGATCAAAGGTCTTGAAGTGTAAGTCAGATCTCTTGAGGGGAGTTTGTTAATAAAATACATGAGAGAGGAAAAAGAGAATCAATAACTAATCAATTATATGGAAGAGAAATCATGCATATTAAAAGACAACATGGCCAAAAGGGATAAGGAGGTTAAGGAGACCATCAAATATCTCAAAATTCAATTAAAAGGGATAAATGCCAAGTTGAGTTCAAAGCAAGGTGGGGATGATGAGTTGAAGTCCAATTTTGATTTTTTAAAGATTATTGAGAAGCAAGCATGCAAATTTAAGGATGACATGACTAAAGAAGATAAGAAAGATAAAAATACTATCCAAGTTTTTAGAATTTAGTTAGAGGCTGCAAGTTCAAGTATGAGAGCATTCAATTTAAGACCAAGCTAGATTCATTGCAGGATGAGCATGAAAAATTTATTGTCAAGGTAGATAATACTGAGAAAGAGCAAGAGAGGTCAACTCAAGACAAGAAGAATGTAAGCATCAAGATAAATAAGAAAAGATCCATCAGGTAGGCAAGTGCCATGAGGTGTGAAAGATATTTTGATAGTCTTTGTTATGCTTGTCATAGGTTTGGTCATAAGGTAAGAAGCTATAAAAGGAGGATCAACTAGTCATCTAGAGTTATGGATAATGTAGTCTACTATAATTGTCATGACATAAGACATATTGATAGATTCTTTCCTATAATTCATGGGAAAATACTAACCTATGTATGGAGACCTAAGACAATTAAGCTTGAGCATAATGAATCTAAGAGACAAGATGGTATGTTTACTGAGATAGAAGATTAAAAATAAGATCACAATAATCATCAAGCCAAAGGTATGAATAATGTTATTTGTTTCAATTGTCATCATGTTGGTCATATTGAAAAATCTTGTATAATAAATCTCTCAAGTCATAAGAAGGTGCATGGACATCCTAATGTTCTCAAGAAAGGTCAATCCTTGGTATGTAATCTTAATGAAGAAAATACCAAGAAAACTAATTTAGTTGAGTTGAAAGATCAAGGTGGACTTCCTACTAAAGCAAAAGAGGAATTAGATATGAATAAGGTTCAGGAATGCCAAAAGAATGTGTCATCTATCTAAATACAAAAGAAGAATCAAAATTCATTTCAAGTTGAGCTCAAAGAGAAGAAGGAAGTGCTAGTTGAGACTAGTTCTAAGGTAGGTATGAATTTAATTAAACATCCTATTGTTTTTAAGCATGTTTCATGCAAAGAACATCAATTTTCAATGCCTAGTGATGAGGATCTTTCTTTATATGAAAAGATATGTCATGAATATTTGTTCTCTCCATGTATTGTCAATTCATTATTAAAAAAAGGAGAATATTGTAGTAGATGATCATGTTTCTTCTCTCAAGCCTAAGAAGAAGAAGAAGAACTATCATTATCAAATGACCAAGGAGGAGAGGGAATATGAGGAGTTATGGGCAACTCCTAGTCTTATATTGTTCTAGGACATTGTGGGTTAGGGTGTCTCTATCTAAGATTTAGAGGAGACACTTGACAAGTAAAAGGAAGCATGGCGGAAGATAGTTGAGCTTTGGTTGATGTTGTAGGACAAGAAAGGTCATAATAAGATGTGTTGGTTTAGTATGGAAGGACATGATAAGATATTTTCAAAAATAGTGATCCTAAAGTCAAAATTTTGATCAAATCTAAAGGATGGTCCAGTTGGTCAAATGGTGAAGAATGAAGATGTTGATTATGAAGGTCTATAGGTAGAGAATAAAGGTATTCAAGTATCTAATGAAGGATTGTGTGTTATCAAGATATTTTATTGCATAAAAAGGTGTGTTGATCTTATTCATTTATGCTCAAGGTGTGTTTAGGGTTTTTGGTCCTAAAGGTAAGATCTTGTCAATTAATTTAATTGATTGATCAATTGATGGAAGACTAAAGATAAGGTTGATATCAAGTATGAGGATAATATGTTATCATATCTTTTCTATCATCAAGAAGGTATCAAAGTTATGTAGATGATAATTTGTGTATGCCATGAAGTTAAGGGGAGTTAACTCATATAGCTTGAAAGGCTTTAAGAGCTATGCATGATGTGAGGGGGAGCATGTGTGAGATGTTTTAGTCATCGTGGAGATATGAATAAGTCTGATATAATTTTGAATTCAAGAAGATTGATATGATAACTTGATCAAACCAAGTTATATGTTTTGACAAAGTATTGAATCTTCATGTATGAGAAAAGGGAGCTTGTGAGTTCTAAAGGTAGATAGGTATAAGGTTAAGAGAATCCCAAATTCAGATTGGTGTATGTCAAAGAATAGATGACATGAGATGAAGCTTTATGTTAGGGGGAGATTTATAAGCTCTATAAGCTTTATGCCAGGTCCAAGAGAAGTCCAAGTTTATATTGGTGCATATCAAAGGGGAAAAATTATTTCATATTCTTGAAAGTGTAAGTATCCCAAGCATATTAAATATTATTTAAATTGACACATGATGTTGAATAATGATTGATATCATGTTGAAGAAGAGATCCTTTGTAATTAATTTCAAAAGGGGAGAAAGATTATAATGAAGGAGTTCAAATCAGTATGAAGTCATTCTGAGGGTGTTTTTCTATCAATGACAAAGGGGGAGATTATTGAGCATGGTCATTGATGTTAGGTTGTCATTGATGTCAAAGAGAGCATTAGATACTAGTGCATGAATGAAAACCTAGATGTGTTTAATATCTTGGAGAAGATATGACACATATGAAGGTTTGTAAGGATAAATAAGTTATGAGGCATCCATAGATGTCTTGGTGAAGTTATGGTGTCTCATTTGATCTTTTGGAATGAAAAACTTACATATTATAACTTAAGATAATCCAAATCATCACTGCATATCATGCATATATGAGTGATCTAAAAATTTCATGATTTTATGACAATTACTTAGAAAGTCAATAGTGGTCAAAGGTTTTTATGGAGATGTTGTCTATATTGCTAAGAAGGTACCCTAAAGATTTTGAGTCTTGAAGTGTTTTCTATATTGAGAAATAAATCTTCAAAGTTTCTCTTGTAGAATGTGATAGGCCAAATACCATCATGTTTAACTACATTGAAGTCTAGGGTCAAATAGTCTAGATATATCTAATAGTTAGTGTTTAATTGTATAATGAAGATCTATGACAAATGTGAAACTTATCAGAAAGAGATCAATGGTGAGCATGTGATCATGCAATTATGATCCAATGGTGCATATTAAGTAAATAATTCAACATTTCATGCAAATATACCAAGTGGATCAAGTGTGTTAATTGAATGGTAAAAAGTGCACAGAAGTCACATAGAGCTACCAAGTGGCACAATCATGGAAGCATAGATCTAAGATCAATGGTGATCAATACAAGATAAAGACCATGTTACTTCTAAGGAGATAGATGTATCATTTTTGTTAAATTTTTTCAAGGATCATGATATTAAGTTAAAGTTTTTTATGTTTAACATTAACATAATGACTATTGGAATTTGAATATTCAAATAAATGAGGGAAAACCTATTTACAATTTTTTAGTTATATATTTTGATCCAAGACAAATTTATTGATATAATAGCAATAAAAATTGTAAAGGACTCAAATATGAATCTATATACATTAGTTATAGGTTTTTAATGTATGTATAATCAAATATATTAATCTCCAAAGTTGACTATGTGTTTGAACATGTTCTGCAAGTGACCCAATAAGGATAATTAAGTTCTTATTAATAGTTTTTTGATGTTTCAAGATGATATAAATATTAGATAATTTTTTAAAATAAATTGATAATATCTATGTGGTTTTTTATATTTAACCAATCTAAATTTGGTGTGAACAAAATCTTGGAAGTTGATTGTGTTTATTGAATACACTGACAATTTGAGTGACCATCTTTCAAAAGTAAATTGAAGGTGTTATAAGTAGTGTTAAAGAAGATTTTTTTTTTTATATATTTTATATAGGTATATAATGCTTATGATAAATTATTATAGGTCATGATATTCCCCTTATCAAATATGGAGACTAAAAATAGCTTGATTATATTTTTGACTATGTGTGACGAGTCTGAGTGGTCATTTTGAGAGAGTGGATTTGAGTGCTTAAAAATTGTGTTGATGTGTATAAAATAAAATGAAGGTGTATTTGAGGTCATAAATGGTTAACAAATCTGATATAATCATATGTATATGTGAAATATTTGAGTATTTGCTTCATAAGTTTGAGATCGTGTCTTTTGTGTATGAAATCCTAACGAGCAAGGAGACCTAACTAGTAGGTTCAAGGTGTGAATTGGTGTTATAGGTGGTATGGACCCATGTGGAAGTAATAAAGGGGATATTGGAAACAATTTTAATGTGTTCAAAGTATTGGTAAATGATGAATATGGTCTAAGTAGTCTCACATATAACATGTGATTATGAAGGCCTAATTATTTTAGGTCTCACCAAGACCTAATGGTGGTTTGGGGATAATGAGGTAATGGCCAACCTATGAAAATGGATTTGAGATATTTTTTATAATTATAAAATTATTAAGGGTTAATTCAAGTATTATGTCTAACCAAGAAGATAATATTCATGAAGAATCTATAAAGAGTGAAAGCAAAGGTGATGGTTTCTAGAATTAAGCGAGTAGAGTTGAGAAGTTATACGAGTGAGGATTCAAGTGAAGGAGAATTTTTTTGAAAGAGAAGGTATTGGTAATTAAATACCAATAAATAATTAAGAAGATAAATCATGCTTATTTGATTAAGTTGATGTAGGAGAACATATAGGTCATTGGACCTAATGAGCTTAAAATAGGTAGTTTGAGTGAGTTTGTCCTAGAGGCAACTTGAGAGAGATTGGAGGTGAAGATTTTATATAGAGGTGATCATCATTAGTTAAAGATTAATAATAAGTGTTAAAGGTGATATATTTAGGTAGTTAAGTGGGTGCTTGGTTACCTAGGGTATTAGTTCCTCCTTGCAAGGTAGAGCTTGCTAAAGGTCTAGATATTATGGGTGCTCAGTTAGATAGGGGTAGTAGCTCCTTATGGGATTGCTGTCTCACTAAACTAATGGATGAGTATTCCTTGATCAGTGGGTGATGGTTTAAATGTTGGATCTTATTTTATAGGACTATAGTCCATCTTGTATGGTTCAAAGGGTTTTATCCCCCAAGAGGGTTTCCCACTTATATGATGTGTTCGTGTGATGTATGCTCTTATGTATGCTTTGGATGTATGTTATTTCATGTTTATGTTGATTGATCAAGTTGATGTATGTTAAATGTTTAAGAGTTGGAAATTGAATTAGATTATTTTTAAATCACTAATTCACCCCCCTCTTAGTTATTGTACCTCTAACACATAATGTTGAAGCTAATAAATTATAGTATTTCAAAGTATAAAATAATTAAAATTAAATGATTGAAATGAAATAACTAAAAAATAAAAGTAATGTATGTGTACCTTTAACTTACCTTTATCTTTAGATGGTTTTTTTTTTGTTTTTAGTTTTGATCATGGAGGGCACAAAGTTTGCTTTAGATAAACCCAAGGATATGAAACTAAAGATAAAAAATAAACAAATGAAATAAACACAAGATAAATAAAATGGTATAGGCATAACATACTTATAAATTTTTTAATCTATGTTAACAAATGCTAAGTTAGGACCAAATGACCAAGTCAAATTTTTAGAGTAAATTGAGTAAATTAAAATCCAAAGCTACTAAATGATTGAAAAATTCAAACAAGTAAACTTTAAGTAATAAAGGTAAACATACCAATTCAAACTAAGGATACAAGTGAGAATGGTAATCAAACATAAATGTAAAAGAAAAAATAATCCTTACTCAATCATCAATAGAAAAAGTGCCTGAAAGGGGAAACAACATTAATGAGTGAGAAGTAACAAGCCTACTTCATATAAAAATGGAAAAAATAGTGAAAAATAAAAATGGATACATGTGTCTAAAAAAAGGAGGCATAAAAATGTAAAATTTTCAAATTAACCAAGATAATTCTAAAGATACAAATCAATGGTGTAGAGAAGATAATCCATAGTCATACAAGCATATTGTCTTGTTCTAAAGATAGATAAAACTAAAATAATGTAGTGATAACATGTTTTTAAGATGTGAATAAGAGGGAATAAATAAGTGGGAAAATATATTTAGAATTAAACTTTCCTATCAAGGGGGGAAATGAAATGGGTGGTGTGGGAAATGAAGTAAAAATCAAGGTAGAGAAACTCTTTATAGAAGTTGAGACTCTTAAATTAGGTTTTGAAAAACAAGAGTAATTTTGATATTAAAGAATATAAATAACTTATCCTAAACACAAAAAATATTAGGTTATCAAATCACACATGAATATCATCCCATGAAGGCTATATGCATGTAAAGTAAAATGGACCTACCTTCCCACAATGTGTTCCCCATTCCTTAGGACCCCTTATAGAGTTATGGGTCTACTATTAAGATTGGGTACTTAAGTGAGAAATTAGGTATCACTGATAGATTTTTTTTAATTCTCCTATCCCAATCTACTAGCCTATCAGACCCCAATGGACCTTGGTTCTACCATGAGGCCAAATATGGAGTTTGATCTTCGATTGGAGATAAGATATGTGCTATGAATCACATATTTTGGTGTGATTTTGAATTTTGACTTTGTATGTTACCTTTTTATCATTAACTAGCCTATCAGACCCTAATGGACCTCGGTTCTACCATGAGGCCAAATATGGAGTTTGATCTTCGATTGGAGATAAGATATGTGCTATGAATCACATATTTTGGAGTGATTTTGAATTTTGACTTTGTATGTTACCTTTTTATCATTACCTTTTATTTTATATTATTTTTCTTTTAAATTTTGAAGGATTTTTTTATCCCTCCTCCATACGGATTCATAGAACCAAACATGGGTGCTAAAAATGATTATCATTTGAAAACTTTGGACTTCGTTTCTAAGAAATAGTACTTAGAGAGCATGGTGTCTAAGAGTATTGTTAATTTATGTGAAATAAAAGTGTTATTTTTAATTTGACCTTGTTTTATCTAAAGTGTAATGAAATGAAAGTAAATCAAAGGGAATGAACATGAAACATTTTGAATGGCTTCAATTCATAAAAAATGTGACAATGTTAAAAGGGGATACAATAATAGGTAAGTATGATTCCTTATCATAAAAATGTATGGAAGTGTAGGGAACAATGATAACATAGTTTTTTGTACAAGTTTTATCTAAAAAGGAGACAAAAATTGAATATAATAACATGGGATCACAAACTTGTAACCATTTATAAACATTCTAGAAAAGGAACACTTGGTTGAACAAAGGTGTTTTAAAATAAAATGGTTATTTTATGAGGGAGCCTGGTCTTATACATGGTCTTACACTATAACTCACAAAATAAAAACCCAAAAGGTTAAAATAAAGGTAAAAAAGGTATTTATGAGGAGGATCTAGTCTTATCCATGGTCTTACAGTACAACTAACAAAAGACAAACCCAATAGGGTGAATAAAGCATTTGGAAATAAAAAATAATGGTAGAAATGGTATTTGTTAGGAGGGCCTAGTCTTATCCATGGTATTACACTATAAATCAAAAAAGAGAAACCCAAGAGGGTGCAAAGAACATTGGAAAATAACAATTCTATTAAAATTAAAAGGAATTCATGAGGAAGATTGGGTCCTATCCATGGTATTACAATGCAACTCATGAAAAGAGAAACCAAAGGACTAAGGGAAGGAACTAAGGTTTGTGGGAAGAGAAGACTATTATAGAGGTTGTGACCCATGTAGAATATAAAAAAAGGTGTTGGTATGATAAAACATATAAATGTGATAATAAAGGAAATGTCTAAGCAAAGTATTTATTTAATAATTGTGCATTGGTGGGATCTTTAAAGACATGACCTACATTAGTTTGGAGGTGATAGGTGATAGGACCAAGAATATATTTCACTAAGTAAGGGCCCCACCATTTTTCAGCTTATTTACCTTATTTATCATGGGTATAGTCTAATTTAAGGACTAGATCACCAAAATTGAAAGTGTGGACTTCAATATTTTTATTATGTTGCTTGGCGATACGAGCCTTGTATTAGTGATTGTGTTATAGAGTGGATAGATGGTATTCATTAATAATATCAATGGTATGAAGGAAATATTTAGATAATTTTTCATCAATAATGATACCATGAATATATATATGTAAAGAGGGAAGCTCAACTTCTAATGTTAGGACAAACTCGAAAGCATAGATTAGTGATAACAGTGATGCCTTAGTGGTAATACGAATGCTAGTATGATAAGCCTAGAGTGTAGGATATAAATGAAGATGAAAATATGTGAAGGTTTCATGGATAGTAATTTGAAGGATTTTATTGATAATTTTATTAGTGTCCTCAACTTGGCCATTACACTATGGATGATAGGGTGTGGAATATTTGTGGAATATTTTTAATTTAGTGCATAACTAATTTACATCCTTGTTCTTGAAATTACCACCATTATTAGAAATGATAGTATGGTGAAATCCAAAATTATAAATGGTTTTGTTAAGGATAAATTTAGAAATAGTAATTCTTTTGACATTATCAAGAGGCATGGCTTATACACATTTGGTAAAATATTCAGTAGTTGTGATGATAAAATTATGCCGTTATTATGATGTAGGTAGTTTTTTGATGATATATAATCCCCACAAGGAAAATGGCCAAGGAGATTATATATTTTGGAGCTTAAATAATGGTGAATGGATTAGGTCATCATGGATTTGGTAAGGAATACACTTTTTATCAAAATCAATAGCATCATTTTCAAGAATATGCCTAAATATCTAGTATATAGACTTTACATGTGGTAGCATGTCCACTATAATGACCACTGCAAATTCCCCCATGTGATTGTTGAAGGAGAGGAGGGACATCTTATTTAATTACATAGTGGAGCAAGGTACCTTTTTCATAATGAATAAAAATGGTTTTTTATCTAAATACATATTTAAAAGTTTGTTTGAGAATTCTTGTCATTTCACGAGAATCTATGTTTGGAGGATAAGTTTTATGCTTGAGAAATTAGATAATGCCTTTATACCATGGGCTATGTCAAATGGTGACAACCTACATATGATATATAGGTAAATATTTTTAATTGGATAGAATATGGGTACTTTATTTTTTGAATAAGAAATTGGGAATCACTAAGAACTTGATGCATATGAAATAAGGATGTTGAAAAAGAAAAAGAGTCAACAATAGATTTCTAATCTCTTAGAATGGGATCAATGGTAAAAAAGGAAAACTCTTTGGTGAGTGTATTGTCCATTTGATGATAAGAGATAATATTTTCAATTTTATATTGGTAATCACCATTAACCTGATGATAAATGAGTTATGAGTCACTTAGAGCATGAAGATATGGAATATCTAATTCAAGTGTTGCTTTCATGACTAAGATTAACAGTTCATATTCCACCATGTTATTAGTGACATCAAAGGTGATTCAAAGTGAAAAATTGATTATTTTACCATGAGGAATAGATAAAATACAACATACACCAAATCTTAGAAATATTTCGCACCATCAAAGTATAAGGTCCAGATGTCTGTGTGTAAATCGATGCTAATGTTAGGAATTTCTTTGATAACTACTTCATATTTAGTAGTATAAAGAATGACATAGGTATATTATTGATTACTTGCTTCTATATTAACAATAAAGTTATGAAATTAATCTTTAAGAGAGATATCCTAATTAAGACCTTTAATATAGAGAATATTATCATCGGGGAGACTATCTTGAAGATGATTGGTAGTGGGTATGGGTGCTGTTACAAGTTGGTCAATAATGACTTTCCCTTTGAAATATTTTTTCATTATGATGAAAAGGTAAAATTTCATTAAGAGATCCATCCACTTGCCAATTTTATCTTTAGGTAGAAATGCTTTATATAAAAGTGATGAAGTGGTTTAGAATGAAGTATGACATAAGTTGTTTGATGGAGCATGTAGTGACAAAGCTTTTCAGTTGTGAAATAAATAGCGAGGCAATCATAGTCTACTTTGGTATAAAATTTTTGTAATCAATGAGGCCTTAACTAATATAGTATATAGCATATTATCCTCCAATATCATCTTGTTGGGAAAGAATTACCCCAACTGATATGGGTTAGAAGAAGTGTAAAAAATTAAAGGATAATCATTAGAAGGTGAATAAAGGGTAGGTGGATGAAGTAATGATTTTATCATGTTGTCATATGCCTTCTAAAAAGGATCGGTCCATTATAAAGCATTACTTTTACTAATAAGGTAATTAATAGAATATATTTGATAATCCATTTTAGGGATAAATCATCAAATTACTCCAAGCTTTCCAAGGTAAGTACAAATGTCTATAATGGAGCAAGGAATAATCATATTAAATATATCATTGATTTTAGTGGGATCAACCCTAATACCATGAATAGAGACTAATAACCTTAGGAGTTTAGTATATGTAATGACAAAAACACATTTGTAGGGGTTGAGTCTAACTTTGTACTTGATGAGTCGATCAAATATAATGGCTAAATTAGAGAGATGGGTTTTACGACTTCTGGATTTGGAAATGAGATCATCCACATAGGTTTCCAAAATATTATGTATAAGTTCATGAAAATTTTGGGTCATATCCTATTGATAGGTATCTCCAACATTTTTAAGGATGAATAGAATCTTAACATAGTAATGGGTGCCCAACTCTATAGTGAATGTTATCTTGTGTTGGTCTTCAAGGGAAATATGAATTTTATTGTAACTTGAAAAACCATCCATGAGGTATAACACTTCATATCTAACATTGAAATCTATGATGACATCTATCAAAGGTAATGGGAAATTGTCCTTGAGACAAGAAAGGTTTAGATTGCAAAAGTCAATATAGATGCAAATTACCATGGTAAACTTTTTACGAATGAGAATAATGTTTGACACCCATTCATAATGTTCCACAAGTTATTTAAATTTGTCATCTATTAGTTTGATAATTTCTTTATGGCATAGGGTTGAAACTTCAAGGGGGATTTTTTTCTATTTTTGTTGAATGGGATTGGCATTAGGGTATGTGATTATTTTGTGCACAATATTACTAGGATCAATGCCAGGCATGTATTCCTATGAGAAAGTGAAAATATCATGATATTTATTGAATAAGAGACTAAATTTATCATGCTCAAAAGATGTAAGTTCTTGATAAATAGTTGTAGATTGAGGACATGAGGGTGTGCCATATTTTATTCTTGTGGTTTCATCAATACGCATATAAATTCTACTTTAAAAATGATATGGCACATTATAAATAGAGGAAATTTGGTTTTAAGATTGATGCTAGCAATGAACTTGTTAAAATGAGGGGCCTTTCACTTAAAATTCCCATGTTTTTGATGTTTTTGAGGAAGTTGAGGTTCTCAGGCATAGATCAATTTAAGTATGGATTTATCATTAGTTAACATAGGTAGAGATCCATAATATTCCACATATACTTCAATATCAATTATTTTTATATTGTGGTAATAATATTCAAAATGTATTTGGCATACATCTATGGCCTTGGCATCAAGAGTGATCTCAAGAGTAGGTAGAACTATGGAGTAAGGTTGATTGGATTCAATTAGTTTAAAAATAGGTCTATATTTAGAGTCATTGATGAGGAGAAGATCTAGTAGAGTGATCGATGGGGTATGATATATATAGGGTTTTGAAATTTTCAAATTTTTAGCAGCTAAAATTTATTCAACCATCTAAAGTGTATCAAGAAGTGGAAAATTAAATGGATGTAAATGACCTTCAAGTTATATCTCAATATCTATGGAAATAGTGTAAACATCATGTATTTTAGCTAAGGTTTTTTGATAGTGTTGAACATCCAAGTATCTTGATTGATCTTGGGCCATAATGTAGTTATGATCATAGGTGGAAGAGATAGTACATGTTTGTGTCTCTAAAGGAAATTATGGCTAAAGGGTCTTAAAATAACTTGGCCACTCCATAGTCATTACAAGTGAAGTAATCTTCAGTGTAAAATGCTTCATGTGCATTATATAGAGGAGGTAGATTAGTGATCTCATTGATAAGAGGGATGGTATGATCATGAGATAATAAGGAAGGAAGAAGCCACTCTAAGATGTATGGAGGTAGCTTGGTAGTATTGCATGTGTTTTAAAAATAGTTTGGATCATCATCATCATCATCATCAAAATTGATAATATTGACCTATAAGTCTGGATTCATATTGATGAATTCAATTAAAAGTGCACTATCAATTTTTAGAATAGTGGGAATCTAATATTGAGATTTAGTATTGGGAAGATAAATACCCCATGGGTTAGGATTAGCCTCATGTTTACACCATTTTCCATTATGAATAAAATTGGTACATTGGCTTCTAGAAGAGGAAATATCCCTTATGTGGTGAGTCCATAGGTATCCTACGAGTATATTATAATATAATGGTAAATTGAGAGACATAATCTTATTACATATAATTTTGGGTCCAATACTAAGAGGGAGCCAACTACAACCAAGAAAATTTTGGTTAATCTTGTAAAATCCATGACGTGTTAAACTAGTTTGCTTGAGATGATATTTGTTATACCTAAGTTATTGAATGAGCCAAATAGATGTCACATTAATTCCTAAGCCTTAATCTACTAATACATTGTGAATGGGGGTGGTATTAATGACTATTTTGATAAATGAGGGTGGAACATCAGCTCAAAAGAGAATTTCATCATTGATCATGTCTTCTTTAGGGAAATATATGGAAGGTTTTGAAGAAGGATAAATAATTTCAATGGAATGAACCTATGTTGGTTGAGGCTCATGAGAAGTTTGTTCCTCTTATAAGTAAGATGGTTATATGATTTCTTGGAGTTGTTACATTATAAATTTATGATGATATGGAGAAGTGTGAACTAACTTTATGAGAGGTATTTTCCAAGGAATAGAGTTAAGTTCCTCTAAGAAATTTCAATGAGTTTTAGAAGAGAAAGAACCAACATGAGGTTTAGAAGGTAAAATATGTTTAGTAGGAAGAGAAGTAATTAGAGGTTCAGATTGAAGAAGTGGTTTCTCATTAGTTTTTGAAGGTAAATTAGTGGTAGTAGTATCTTTAAGAATTTTATCTTCTAGGGATGGTTTTTTTGGTTAGGTGATAGGATCTTTACGGGCTAGTTTGCATTGATAATTGACCTTAACTGCATTCATGTATTGAGAATTGGTATAATATTAATCATAACTAGTGTCAATCACACAAATATCCTTGTTTGATTGTTGAGGATTGGATGTAGATAAAGTTTTTGGATTGTTAGAGGAATGATATTTATAAGCTCATTTTTTTGATAAGTATTAACATAATCATGATGACAGATTTTAATCATGCCATCATGATTGAATGAATCACCTAATATAAAAGAAATGACAAATTTTGTAATCCATTAACATGTTCTATGGGAATGAACTATGTTGGCATGAAACCAACAAAATTTATTAGGATCATACCATTAAGGGGGGTTATTAGGATATGTGAATGGTTTAGAAGGTGCTAAAAGTTGTTTCATTTGTTGCATGGTTAATGGTGTATGTGAAGGTTGGGGGTTTTATGCTTTGACCACTCCTAGTTTTGGTTAAAGAAGATTATCAGTTATTGCATTGGTTGAATGTTGGAAATATCCCTTGATTGTTTTATTATTAGGTTCATACTATTTCATCTTGAAATCTTAAAGCTTAGCTTGGTCAAGAGCATAATTTAAAGTTTGGGGAGTAAAAGTTTGAATATTGTACTAGAAGGAAGGTTGTAGGGCCATTATGAAAAGTTTGGATATGTTGTCATCAATCATATTGTGATTAGATTTTTTATTCAAATATTTACATCATTTGATAAAATGATGAGATGATTCAGTAGGGGATTGCTTAGCATTGATGAAATGACTATGATAATTTTTAGGAAGATCATCATGTTGGAATTATTTAACTAAAAGATTGACTAAATCCTCAAGTTACCATATATAATGTTGTGGAATTTGGTTATACCATTGTAATACATCACCAATGAATATTTTAACCAAAATTTTGGTAGTGGTGAAGGTATTAGTTTAGATCCATTGTTTATAAAGATTACTGAATGCTTTGAGAAAAGATGTAGGGTTTTTAGTCCTATCATATTTAATAGTTGGATATAAATTAACAATATAAATAGATATAATGAAAGGTGATAAATTATCATTTTGAATGCATTGAATCATCTTATTATGTATGATAGGTTGGGAAATAACATTTTCCATGACATCTTTAAGAGGTAGAGGGATAAAATTTTGATTATTTTGGGGAAGAAGAATGGGAGGTTGATTAGCCTTATTTATAAAATGATGTTGGAGTTGTATCATTTTAGAGGTGTTAGATATTTTCATGATGTTCCTTTTTTTCACTATTTGTGCAATAATATGAGTTGTATCAATTGGTAGGTTGGTGTTGTAGGAGGATTTCCAAAATTGGAATTGGGGGGAGGATTACTAACCCCAACAATATGGTAAGATGTATGAAGGTGGGAATTAACTTGATAAGTGTGAAAAGAATTTGATCCACCAATATCATCTATTAAAATGATTTGAACCATATTGAAATCAAAAGATGAGGGATAAGAAAAGGTGATTTAAATTTGAGGATACTCTTAGGTAGCAAATGTAGGAAGAAAATAATATCCTTTATAGTATCTAAATGGAATCAAGTTGTCCAAAAATATTTTAATAGGGGATTTCATTATACTTGAAGGCAAACTATGAAATTAGTAAGGATTAAAAATGGGGATAGAGTCAGCCACACAAAAAATAATATCAGCCAATAAGTATAGATTCAACTAGGTCGATAAATTTTGTGAAAAATGTCCACAAAATAAGATACAAAAGACACAATCAAACTATTTGACTTTGTTCTATAAATGGTAAATGTACTTTAGATGAAGAAATTGAATAGATGAAAGAGATACATAGTTGGCCATATCAACTGTGTATTTTAAAAGGGGAAACTAAATATGACGAAAAGGATACATAGTTGTATAACACAACCATACACTAAAGGAAATCAATATTTACATTCTATAACAGATTGTGTTGATAGGGATGACAATGTTTTGAAAACAATAAAAAAATTACAAGAGGATATCTAGGCAAATAAAGTGAAGCACACAAGTAATTATATCAATGTGGTTGATCTAATTGGAACACATAATATAAACCTTGAACTAACATTGGATAATGCAAGTTTTATAATACAAAATGCAATGATCAAATATCAAGAAACAAAATTGAATGTAAATTCTAACTAATTGGTCATTCCTAAATGTTAAGTTATAATAAAGTATTAAAAAGTCAATATATGAATGTTTTATGTAGTTTAGGCTAAAAGAGATATATATTGGCAATGTTAGTGGCTTGGTAGTGGGGCCTAACCCCTTACTTCACAATCTTGAAATGATAAGGGTGTCAGGTGCTTTGCCAATATATACCATCAACCACATGTTTATACTTGGCCAGAAAACCAAGTTGGCTTCCCCCTTGGGAAGAAAAAATTTGTAATTTTTTTATGAAAAGTGATTTGGAAGTGTGTACAAAAGATAAAAATAGTATGACTAAGTCAATTATTTAAAAAATAACCCAATTAATCTATGTTTTTTAATCTAAGAATGCAAATAATTGAAATGAAAAGTGAAATAATTACTAGCAAAATAGATTAATTCTTTTGAATGTGAAGAGTATATAGTCAATTCAAATGACACTATATGCAAATAATAAAAAATAGAGTCAACAGGGTCACCACTATTCTATTGAAGTAAGATCCAATAGAACATAGTTAAACTAGTTAACTATGTCTTATAGAGAGAAGACAAGTTATATAACTATGTTGATCTAGTCTACCCAATTTATTGTAGGGTTGTAGTTTTATAGAATATAAACTTATGAAAAATAATACTATAAATTAACAATTGAAATGATAAAGAAGGTAAGAATGAACCTTAGTTGTTTTAAAGATGCTTAATTTTCAAATTTTATGTTATTTTTCTCAAGTGTTGACTTTAATATTCTATGAATAGAGTTGATTGGATAGATTGTGTCTACAAACTTGTATCCTTAAGAAGAACAGCCATGAACAGAGTCGACTGACTTGACTATGTTTGCAAACCAATAACTAAAAGATAATAATTTCAAATAAATTTGACTAGATCAACTACATATGCAATCCTATAACTAAATAAAAAGACCATATTAATTTGATCAATCTAGTCACTTGTATTTCGAGAATACCTATATAAACAAAATAGAGTCATTTTGGAGCGATTGTGTGTTCAACCTATACATATATTGTTATAATTATATTGATAGGTTCAATATAATATGAAAAAAATGAAAATATATGGTATGATGATAAAAATAATTTGTAAAAGAATATCTACAAGTGTTTGATTCATGTTAGGTTCATTAGAATGTATGCGAAGGAAAATGCAACTCACTTATTAATCAATCCTAGCTCAGAGAAGATAAATCCTACTTATACTTTCATTTGTTAATAGATTAAATATTTTATATCAAGACCAAGATGGATCTGCTAAAGCTAACTAAGGGATTTCTTACCATAATAACATCACTATAAAGGGTTCCAAAGCCTCTAGTCAAATAACACTATGTAATAACCCTAACTAGGTCGTATGTTTTCATATTCACAAAGTAAATGTAAATTAACATAAAATATAATCTAGTACTCACCAAATATTGTGGCACAAAGTGGGGTAATAAACATAAAAATTAAATATCCATATAATAATTCTAATTAAGCTATGTATAGATATAACCCTAATGCATGGAGAGAGCAATTTATTCAAAATCCATTACTTATGCTACTTATATCTACTAAAATAGAGGAGTAAATTTAGAGATACTTACCTTGAAGATGAACCTGTTGAAACTAAATATTTCCCTTGGCCAAAGGTGCTTTAGAAGAGTTTATTTTGGTTTTTAAGAATCATGAAGATAGGCCTAAGCATCTAAGACTTTTTCACAAGACAATATTCTTTTCTAAGTATAAACCCTAATCAATAACACCTCAAGTAAAATAGTCGAAGAATAGATTGTAAAGAAATACAAATGAATAATTAACTATTATGTCTCTATAATAAATGGTGAAATAAATGTGTCTATATATTTGAATCTAACCCTAAAACTTTTTGAAAGTTTAATCGACAAGGTTGGCCCAATTCAACTATGTATAATTAGTTGATAAAAAAATTTAAGTCCTAGTCTAGGTCAGTCAAGACTAACCCAAACCCATACCTTGTAAATATCAATTTGAATACAGGGTCAGCCTAGGATGACATTATATGGTAAATGTCAAAAAGGGATTTAGGCTTAGGTAAGGGTTGAATAAGGTAGTGAATTACTTGGAAGAGTTTGTAAGGGAGGAAGCACAACTTAGGGAAGTGTATAGGAGATGATTGTGTAGATAAAAAATGGTTGTATAGGGGATAACAATCTTGCAAAGTACCAAAATTCAACCCATGCCTTTCCTAGTGCACCCTTTAAAGCATGCACTCAAAAAATATTGAGACTAAATGAGTTATTGTAAGAGATAAAGCATTAATAATTGATAAATTTTGATAATAATATGTGTATACAAATCATTCACCTGGTAAAATAATGGAAACCACATATGATGGGAAGACACTATACAATGAAGATAGAATAACAAAAAGAAATGGATCACTAAGATGTTGGGATATTACTTTGAGATTTTATATGAGAAAGGAAAGGAGAATTTCATGGATAATGCACTATCTAGGAAAGATGATTCCACAAAGGCAATATTTTAAATCTTGTCCATATTACATATCAATTGGGTGGATGAAGTAAGATCAAAGTGGGAGAAGGATTTCATTATGTAAAATCTCATTCCAAAGCTCCGAAAATATCTAAGCATTTCAAATAATTTTTTGTGGAAATGGAATTCTCTCAAGTACAATGATAGGTTGTAGCTCTAAAAATAGCAATCCTTAAGCATATAGTGCTTGTGAAACTTCTTATTTCTCTATTATATGGGCATTCAAGCTTCACAAAAACTTGTCATATAGTCAAATAAGGTTCATTTTAGGGAAGGATAAAATGGGAAGTCCCAAAATTTATGGAAAAATGTATGGTGTGTTAAAAAAACAAAAGGGAAAATTTAAAGACCCTAGGTATATTTCAACATCTATATATTCTTAGCCAAAAGTGGGATAATGTTTTCATTTATTTCATCATGAGACTGCTAAAATATGAAGGGAAAAAATTCATCATTGTTGTTTTGGATAGAATCACCAAAATGCCATTTTTTTGTACATTATTACTTCTTTTTTTAGTATTTATAGTATCAACAATATTTATGGATGCAATTCAAAAATTCCATGGGACCCTAAATATCATAGTAAGTGATCATGATCTTATATTTAATATTAATTTTTAGACTTAGTTATTCTCATGTTTTGGTACCTAGATAACTCTTATCTCATCTTATCATACCTAATTATATTGGAAAATAAGGTGGTAAATAAGTTCCTAGAGGGATATCTTTGTTTTTTTGTTTTGGATAAACAAGGTTGATGGGTTTAATGGTTGAGACTAGTAGAATGTTGGTATAACATGTATTTACATACCTCATCTAAAATGTCTCCATTTTTTACACTATATGGATACCATACACCATTAATCACCTCATCTTTAAGGTTCCAACCGAAGTTTCAAACAATAAAATAACACATTGAACACCACCAAGAGGTACTCTCTAGTCTCTAAGAGAACTTGGAAATGGTAGGATGACTAACACTTTAGTGAAATACATTTTAAAGTTGGAGATTGTATTTTTCTATGTTTAAATACATATAATCAAATTTCCTTGAAATAATAGAAGAAGGATGAAAATATTTCACTTAATTATTACAATCCTTATCAAGTCTTATAAAATATTGGTAGTGTAGCATATAAAATGGAATTACCTCACTCAAAAAAATGAATTTAGTCTTTCATTTTTCCTACTTGAATAATGTCATTAGTGTAGATGATATTTGTGGATTATATATAACCTCAATCTTATGCACCTAGAAAACTCAAACATTGGTTGTTCCTCTTAGTTAGTGACTTTTTTAACTTTTGAAATTCTCACATCTACTCTATTTTATGCCCCTTGGCCTATTCTTGGTCCAACCAATCTTATGTGGATGACATAGACCTTCTATCTTTCCTAGAATGCTTAAATCTTGCTTATATTCCACCTCTACAAGTTTTGAGTATGTACTTATTTTCCTTTTCCCTTGAAACTAGCATCCCAAACATACACCTATGTCAATTTAGGTATCCTAATCTGACACAAGTGTCTAGTGCCCTAAATTCATCTATTTTTCAAATGAAATGTATCCTAATGGTTGGACTAGGTTATTTAATGCAACTTATTTATCCAAAATGACTGATATAAATACAATATCAACCCTACATTAATTCTTTATCTAAGAAAACTTAGAAAAGACCTAAGTTAACTTATAAACTCACTCAGTCAAGCACTCAATAAATCATAGCTTCCTTATTTTATCCTATTTACACATTAGTCATAGGGATAACACATACATAGGTCTAGGGTACCGAAGGAGTATCCTAAGAACCCAACTATCCAAGTTACAAGATAGGTCACTGTTATACTTGCCTTCCACATATTATATGATTCACACATAATCCAACACATATAGGATAACTACATAAATATTAGACCTTCTTTAGAATATTGGATATTTAGGCAATTTTCATTGATAGATGGGTCTTTGGGGTCAACTTGACACCATGTGCCTACTAACCCATTTTTCCCCAAGGTCACTATAAAGATGAATAACTAGGGTTTTAAAATTTTATGATGAGTGATATTCCATGACCCATATTTTAATACAATAGAGTGAAGGTGAATAAAAACCCAAAACAATCTATGTGGTTTAATCCTTTTCCAATAAGTATTCTATAAAAGACACCTATGTTAGGTTCAGGTAATAATATTGATAAATTATCTAAGGCTAATACTAGTGTCCACTATTCTAGAGTCACTCAAATAAAAATTTGGAGATTGTTATAGAATCCTATTCTAGTCTAATTTCTACTTGTTCTAGATCCATAACTATGTCATCATTAGAACCAACTAAGTACATTGCTTCTTTATCATTTCCATATCTATCATAGTTGTACTTAATATTTTTAGCTTATATTAGTTTTATGAATTTATAATATGTTATATCTAATTGTAGCATCTATTGGCCTACTATAGAGATAGTTTATCACCCTTGTACTTTAGGATATATATATCCCATTAAACCCTAGATAACTCTAATCCATATTTTTATGGTTAAACATTTGGTGAACCCAATTCATATGAATGTAAACATTTTTGATTCCTATGGTTTTTAGTTAGCTAGGGTTTCAAATTCATATTATTTTTCATTTCTTACTTATATTATTTTACATTTAACCTAGGTTTATCCCTAGATTGGCAGGTGTGCCTATTGAACACATTAATCTTCCCCTCTTACCACCTAATATGTATCAAACCAATGAGGGATCTAATCCTATGGATCATAATGATACCAATGTTGATAATGAAAAACATACTAATGAGGTTATCATACAAGAATATTTTTATAATGAAAATCATGAGTCTAAAGAAACTAATGCATATGAACAAATATATCATGAGAAAGCATGTGTAATTACATTGTTTTCTGAGAGTATTCATCAAAAACCTGAAGATCTTGATGAAATCATAGAAAATATTTTAGAAAATAAGAATGCAAAAAAGATAGATGAATAAATAGGTCCATATAGAACTATGGGTCATCCCTATATACCAATAAACCTCCCCCTAAAACATTATAACATAATGCATCTAGTGGGTGACATGAGATATGTATTTCAACTTTATTTCCTAAAAATATTATGTCTACATCTACCATGGGGCTAATAAAATTTTCAACTCAACTACCAATTTCTATGCCTATTCAAACCATGATTACATCCCTTTTGGTGAATACTTATCTTACTAATCTAAATCCCAATGGGTGTATAGTTCAAACAGTCCTTCAAGTTATAAAAACTACGAAGGACAAAGCTACAAACATTGAATAAAATGCTTAAAAGTATCTTCATGCTATTCATTCCCAGCATGTGTTACATAACCCTATTACACTTGAGATATATTTACATCCTTTACCAACATTGGCTAAAATGACTAATACTATGATAGATAAGGAGTTACAAGACCTATTCAATAAAATTTTGCTTACACATTTACATGATTCCATTATTTTCAAGAAGTTCAAATCTTTTGATGACTTATACCATGTTTTATGGGACCGTGAAATGAAGGTTATTTCATTGAATAAGCTAAAGTATGTATCAACCAAACTAGCTGCATCTACATCCATTACAAAGTTTACGATAAAACCAAGTTATAAGGTAAAACCTCCTGAGCCTAAAAAATATATAACCACCATGGTTAACATAGTTTCATACTAGCCTAATTGGCTTGTCTTATCTAATGCACAAAGGAGATAATTTGCACTCTTACCTAAGTCTCTCACTTCATTACTCTCATGACTAGTAGAGTGTCATATTATATCTCTCCTTCATCCTATATAGTTTCATATGAATAGACCTGTACCCAAAGGATATGATGTGAATTCTTATTACTATTATCACCAGGGACTAAGACATCCTGTGAACATATATTTTATCTTGAAGCATAAGATTCAAGACCTTATTGATGACCAAAATATTACATTTAATTATCCTCTGAATGAATTTGGTTCACAACTTGGTGATCACCAAAAACAAAAAAAATTTAAAAATCTTTTGAAAAACCATTCTAAGAAGGAACTAGAAGTGAAAATGGCTTATAATGCACATCCTCCTCCATCACATTATGGGCACCCATTAGATGGAATTATAGGTATTTATACATGACATATACCTCCTATGGTTTAGAGACCTTATATTACTTTTGATGATACTGAGATCAAGGATGATGACTCTAATCTTTATTATTTATTCATTGATCATTCCTTGATCACTAGCCTATACATACTGTTATGATTGATAATGGTGAAAGTGAAAATGTTTTCACTGTGAAATTACTTACACATATGGATTATACTCATCATGATTTGTATCTATCTAGTAAATCAGTTAGATCATTTGGTGGGTCCTCATATAAGGCTCTTGGTGAGATTGACCTACTTTTATAGATCAATCTTACACATGTGGTTACTACCTTTTCATACCTTCCATGGAATATTTGGTATTTTATTGGGAAGACCTTAGATACATACACTTCAAATAGTACATTATATATTAAATGGATGTATTAAATACATTCTTGTTAATTGGGTAATTATAATTTCCAAAATCCCATATAAACATCCTCTTGAACAAGAAAAACTTATACTTAGGTAGCTAACTATTAAACCTACTATTGAGATCAACAAGCCCCATTTTTTTAAATGAGGGCCCCATGAGAAATTTGGATCATTTTCCCTAATATGTACCTCATGTTTGGTACCACATGATTAAAACCCCCCTTATATGACTTTAAATATTTATAAGTCATGTTAATTCATGACAAATATTAACAAGATGTTTTTGAATATTTCATTGATGTCTAATTCACTATGATTTCTAATAATATGGCATTTTTAGAGGTTCTCTTTCAATGGGTTACATTTAAAATTCCAAGGTACGATCCTTATAACTTAACCAAGGTTGATTAATCAAGGTTTTATGAATCATAGTCTAGATTTAATTGTGATAAAATTCACATTTGGGATTATGGTATTCCTTAATCTTAAGTTTTAGACTACAGTCCAAGTCTGATTTCATTCTTAATGTTTACAACTTTAGGCTTGCCATCTTTATTTTTATCTCATAGATTTATAAATTTTACATATTTTAATTTGGTAGGAACCTTGATGTTATCTCATCTTTAAATGACATGTGGTAGTGTCTCATGCATTGGTGACTAAGTTACATAAGCTCCAAAAATTTTCACATATATTTTTTCCTTTGAAAAATTGAGAGACAATGTGACCCAATGGGAGTTTTTCATTTGTCACCTAGTCATGTCATTCCATATTACAAAGAATTTAATTTTTTTGTAACCTTATGAATATATAAGAAAATTCCAAATGGCATATTGTTATGGCCTTCTAAGGCTTTTGTCATTTTCTAAATCTCATGATAATGTGATCCTATCGCATCATGCCACTTGGTAGTCAGTAATGCCCCATATTTAAGATGTAATATTTCAATTTCATAATACAAATATTACATAAAAAGATGATACTTGTTATTAAATCACTAAATCTTGGGTAGCTAGATGTGACGTGGAAGCCTTATGATAATTAGGAGCAATGGGTTGAAGATACATGGAACTATATCTCATAGTAATAATACGATCAAAGGAATCCATGAAACCTAATGACTGTGTGTTCAAATTACAACATGACACTTGGTAAAATGTCATGGTATTTAGGTCTATTAAGAATTTAATATAACAAATCCACGTGAAAATGTGATCCAATAAGAACTTTCCACTTGGAAAACCAACAAAATTTCTAAGGCCACACCAATCAAAGGATGAAAGAGGTCAATTCATGTAATAATTAAAGATGAGTTATCTAAACAAAGGAAAACATTTGGAAATGTATTTCACAATCCACGTAGATGGTTTGGTATTTAGAATAAAAGGCTAAAATGCTTGAGAGGGTACCAAGTGTTAAGTATGTGTGAAAAGTTACACCTAGTTGGCATATAACTATTCATAAAGCACTAATGTAGGGATGAATTAAATACTAATGGGACTTATTTTGGGGGATATAAATCAAAGTCACTTCACTAAAAAAGTCACAATTACGATTATAAGATGTGTGGATAAAGCGAAGGGTGGTGATTAGATGATTTCTTAAAGTAAAGTTTCAAGGCCATTAAGGTAAAACTAAAGAATCACCCTAGTATTAAATCAAGTAAAATTAAAACACTTGCCATTAATGACTCACATTATTTAGATTAAATTTTGAATTTTGAATTTTGAGTTTAATGCTTATTATCTCAAAATAATAGGTTCACCTTTGGTTTCTATTTGTTATTATTAAAATATCCTTAGTTCACCAATTAAGACCCAAAGCTAAAATGTATTATTCTTCATACCTTCTCAAAGGTTAGAGTGTAAAAGTATAAGTGAGAGTTGAGGGCCATATCTAAATAATTCTATCCCATAGTATATAGGGAAATCCATGAAAATCCCATGCCTAGATTTCCATAAAAACCTTGATTACCCTAAGAACCTATTGGTATTACCTATATTAAATAATTGTGAGGGTGGTTGGAATCAAGATTCACCCCATAGGTTGTCCATTATAGTGTTAGATAAGCTAGCTGAGCAAGAAATTACCTATCAGCTATACATAGGGGTAGATTGGTTATGTAAGAACAAAATAAGAGGATTAATTCATCCTCAATTTTCTAATATTTACCAGTTTTGGATAGAGAACTATAAATTTGTCTTTGCATATACTAAACAAAGACCTAAGGTAAACCTATAAAAGGATGAAAATAGGTAGTGGGACTAGATCACATAAATTTCAACCATTGCATCCAACACAAGTAAACCTTGAGCCTTTCCAAACACCATGTGTTTGAGGATGGGGAAAAGTTCTATATCAATGTTGCAAATGATCAAGTCATGAAACAAAGGTTGAAATATGCTAATGTTCCACTTGCTAGGGGTAGAATGAAATATGCTATGTATTATGAAGTTTTCAAGTCTAAAAGTGCTTAGGCATGTGGATCCACATCTATAATTTAGATTTTTAATGTTGAAGAAGAGAGACTGACTGACCCTCAACTAAGTTAAAGAATCTTTCAAGCATTGTCTCCCACTTTAAAGAAGGGGAAGCTGAGCCTAAGGAACACACTAATTAGGTCTCTATTTTATAATCAACATCCAACACCCCATCCTAGGTTCATAATGTTGCCTCAATGCTTGCAAAACATTCAATGGTGCCTCATTCATCTTTGGTTGAGGTTGTAACACCACCTGCTATGGGACCAACAAATTCTAAACCAAAGCTACCTTCCCTACTTACTATCAAGGAAGAGATAGGTATGACTAGTTAATATTGTGTTTATTTTCCACCCTTATTTCTAAATATCTACCCCTAAGGTAGATCTTTTGGGATATCAACACTAGATGACATGAACTTAATGACCTATAGGCCCCTCATAAGTCCTATAGTAAGGCTTACAACTATACTCTTGACTATAGTCAATCCTTTAATTATATCATTTACCTCAAAGGTCTCTATAATGGTTAATTTACACCCAGTTTTACCCAAACCCATGCCTAGGCCCAGTCCTCAATTTCCCAAGGAGAGGCCTACTATTTTTATACCATAGGTTTCTTTATTCCTAGCAAGTACTCTAGCTATCACTAATTATTTGTTATCCTCACAAGTAACACCTCCCATCCCATAACCTAGTTCTACCTTCATCCTTGTCACTTCCATAATGATGTATCAAACATCTACATTCCAAGGATTGGTACTAGCAACTTATTTTCTGCCATCCACTCAGCCTCAGAGTGATACATCACATAAGTATTGGATAAAGGAGATGAAGTTGGCCATATTTGAAATGCAATATTTTGTTATAGTATACCCTCTATAGGTCTTAATAAAATTTGACAAGGAATTTAGATCTATGAAAAGGGTAACCAAAAGAAAAATGACTCATCTAAATCAGTCAATTATATGTGATTCTGAAGAAACCGTATTTGTACTCAGCAAGAAGAAGAAGGATAAACATGGCTAGTAGAATAAATATGTAGAATACCCCCTCTTAGTGTTGAAGGTATATGGTGATGTGACCAATAAATTGGTCAAATGGATGCAACAAAATACTAATGATTTAGAATAGAAAAATAAATCCACCTTACTAGAAGAAACTATCATCAAAGTGGAATGGAAAGTTGAGGCTATGTTTGATACTCTAAAAACTTTATCCCAATATAAATTAAAAGGATATGAGGTTTATAAAAATATTATTAAGGTATAAAACACTTATGGGAATTATGATATCAAAGTGATCAACTTGGTTAAGTTGATTAGGTTAAATAAATTTGAGGAACTAAACTTGGTACCCTTAGAGGATTTGAGCATTGCTCAGTCCTACATCATTAGAAAGAGAAAAGCCTAAAATAAATGGATTGATCATATGAGATCCTTGGGATATTCTCTTACTTATAAAAGTGATAGAGTTATAACTCTACTCAATGAGGTTGAATTAACACACCATAAAAATAGAGATAGTGCCATCATCAACAAGGATGCTTTCAAAGCACAACTCCAAAATTTCATTGTTCATTTTAAAAAATAGGCTATCGCTTAAGGAGTAGAATTTAGACAAGAGATGGTAGACTTGGTAGCATCCACTAATTAAAGAATAGATTAATGTAGTAATAATTAATGAAGCTATAAGACCTCTCTTAACTAAACACTATGCAATGCCATATTTCACTATCAAACTGCTAAAGGAACCCATCATAGACTTAAAATTTATTGACATAGATTATAAGGAGTTATATGGGACATGGAAGGAATATATAGAAGCTAAAAAATAGGTGTATAACCAACCACAGTTGGCCACCACAAGAGATTCTTCCTCTTTATCCCCTCTAGGAGTTCCTTTTTCTTCAAGTACACTAGGAATTATTTCCTCTTCAACTACTCTAGTTTTGATTTCTTATTCTTCTACATTAGGATATCCATCATTGTCAACAAATAGGAGGATCCAAATTTTGAACCTCAGGATCAAAATAGCGATTTTTTAGACTATTTATTTGATAAATTTCATGCTCTAGTTCCAATCAATATGTTGTAATAAGATTCCCTCTTTGAATAGGTTTTTTTTAGAACATGAGGAAATTTTATCTACTGAAAGTTGTCATGTATTCAGTTCTTTTATAACCAATGCAACCATCTTAGGCATTTGAAGAGGCATATATATAGGGATTCCCCCCCTCATTTTTTTTTTTAGAATATAACTTTGTGGAATTAATGTAAATAAAAAGATGAATTCTAGGAATTTGTTCATTATTTCATTACTTTCCATATTTTCTTATTTATCAAGCTTTGTAAATGATAGATGGTTTCAGTTTCTAATGGTTGAAACTAATATTAGTGTTTTTAATGCATCTTATTAGTTTGTGTTTTTTCCTATTCTAATAAAATTTGTCTATATATGCTCTATTTCTCTTCTAATCTACAAATAAATGTGCTTAAGGAAATTTATTGTCGGTAGACATTTTTAAGACATACTTCTCAGATATGTGCATTTTATTCACCCTAAAATCACCACTACATTTATGGAATTTTGAGTATAGCAATAGAATTTCATAAATATTAGTTTTATGTGCACTATAAGTAGAAAGAACTATTGTCACCTAGTTTTTCACCCTCGAGGAGGGTTTTCAAGCCTCATCCATATTGGGGCAACATGGAAATAATTTTAAGTATGTGGGTGTATGTATATCATAATTAGACCTCTAGGTTTAAGGGATAGCTCCCTAAATATACCTTGACTAACTAACTATGTTTTTTTGGGAAAAGAGATAGAATTTTACATGAAATGAAACTAATCTAAGGTGTTGATACACTAGGATTATTTCCACAAGACTATCATACTCTTTTCAGTAAGAAACAAGACATACAAACTAGTTTCCAAGTCCTAAAAGATTCTAACATAAGTGTTTCAATATAGAGGTGATACACATGAATCAATGAAAGGTAAGTAAATTAGATGATAGATTACACACTCTAAAGACAATTATATACTTTAAAATATCTTAACACACTAACTAAACTCTATATCACCTACTAGAATAAGAACTATTGCATAAACATGAGAGGATACGTGGAAGCAAGCATAGGAGATAAGCACATAACATCACCATACATAACTTTACACACTTAAAAAATGTTCATGAATTAAAAAATATAATTTCATTTATTATTAAAAGGCAAAATAAAATGTCATTCTAGTAGGGATTCATCATACATGGTGTGGTATTTTTCTACAAGTTCCAAAATGGCTACTACTAATAAAATTTGAGAGAGAAGAGAAGAAAATGAAGTACAAGAGTCACTAGGACATGTGTCATGCTAAGAAAATGATTTACACATAAAGGAAAGAGGAATATTAAATAGACCATGCAAGGTATATTTCAAAAAATGTCCCTTAAAACATGAAACTCCTAAAATGTGGTGTAGAACTTCTCAATTACTTGCTCATAAAACTACCTTCATCATTTGGCCTTCTTGTAACATCCCACAATAGACTAGGGATATATTTTATGATTTAAATTATAGGGAGGTGTTTTATATATTCTACAATATGTATTGGTTTCATCCCTAATCATTAATATTCTTTTGGACATGAGCTATCACTACTTGAAATCCAAATAACTCCTATTTCACTCATCTTTCACACTTGGCACCAAATTTGATCTTTAGTTTCCAATATGATACATAAATAGGAGTGTATGACACTTTATAAGACCCATTATAGCCTTATATTCCTTAGGTAGACCTTAAAAGGCCTCCCACATGAAGTTTTCACCTTCTCACTACCTTGTTCACTATGCTGATTTGGACTAGTTGAGATGAAGGGACTTGTGAGATTATCTAAATCATGAAATGGTAATTTTGAGTTATTTTAACTCCAAATATATCTCCCAAATTTTATTTCATACTTTGAAACCATCCCATACCTAGATAACACTAAAAAATTTCAAGAAAAGATGTTTTTTTCCTTGTTCATATAGGTAGGGTACAACTCAATATGATAGGGAGGAGATTAGGAGAGTATTATGTAACTTACAACCATTTCCCAAGTCATTATCCCATTTGGATGCTTCTACTCCATTTTCCCAATCAGGTCACTATTAAGGGTTTTAGAGTGTCTAGAGTAATTTTTCCCTCTAAATATTGTTCATATAGGTATTATGTTGGATTTGACAAGAAATACACACAAAAAATGTTTATGGCATCCTTAATCATTCCCAAACTCCTCATAATCCCATAAAAAGTGTCTAAGTAGGTGTGAGCTTTCAAAATTGCCCTCTCAAGCTTTCCTCTCCATTCTACATACCCTATGAAGGTATTAAGATAAGAAGTGCATTCCATGTGATTTTATATGCATGATAAAATCTTGAACACACTTGAAAATCACATATTAAATTTTTTTAACTCATTGGGATGCTCATCTAGTGCCAATAATAGTAGTAGACCCCCAAATGGGCAATAGGCCTAATCTAGACCTCAAGGTCTTGACTGCATGCTTATGGGTTTATGATATCTTGCTGTGTTTCTTTCCCCTTTGATTAGTTATTCATGTTGGTACATATGTGACATAACTCCAAAAATCAATTTGTCAAGTCTCACCAACCCCTAACTCACCTTGTCAACCTCCTTCTCCAAAATGTACAGGTTTGCAACATTGGGAAGTGCCCTCTATCTAAGACAAAATAGAGGGAACTTCACCTATTGACTCAAACTAAATGATGGTATGATGGTATTAAATAGGTCCTTGTTACCTTATGTGTTGAATTTTATCTCTTGATCACATGGATAAACCTTTAAAAACCTATAATACCTAAGGTAGATTCATGGAGAATATCTGTGTAGGGTCTTGAATATAGACTATAGGTGCATATATTTCCACTATTTACATGACATTAGAGTGTCATTGGATGGTAATTATAACTATGGGGATCCATTTAAAACTCATTTATCACTTTAAGCCTTTTACCAATTTCTCATTGCTCACTTTCACCTTAACTAGTCTAGTCTGCAAGTTGATTGTGACTATGGTATACTTTAGAGAATGGACCATTAAATGATTTTTTATCTTTATTTGAGAATTTAATATTATATAAAACATCCTCAATAGGATTTATATCATGAAAACATACTTTTATCTTTTCCAACTCGTTCATTATATACCTTGTGGTGGTCTTAACATAGGTGTTGATTATATGTTACTATATTCTATGTCTCACCATGCCTAAAGGTGTATATTTGATTTTTGATCTTGTATTCAATGATAAAATATAATATTTAAGTCCTTAATCCATTTTAAAACTCACTTGTATCCATTCAACCAAGCTTAGGCTATGTTAACACCAAGACTACAATGTTTCTATCTTACTATCAAACCATAATCAACTATAGTTGACTAAATAGAGGTCTTGAAGGTGAACATACACCTTGAAATTAGAGTTACATGGTCTATGATCCTCTTAGAGGTCTTGGATCAAAATCCCATAGTAAATTATTCATGTTTTCAGGCCTAGTGTCTATAGGTTCACAACATGGTCTTTGTGAACACTTACAATTAGGATGTAGGTAAGTTTTGTTAGGGAAATTTAGACATGTTTATAGTAGTGTAGGTCAAGACCCTACTCTAAAAACTTCTTTGATTCTCTTTAAATCATTGATGTGTCCCTAACTTCAATTCAAGTACTAGTCATGGTGATATGCTCTTTTATTTCCATCTTAGAGTGTAGATGTCACTTTGAAAGCTTAAATCCTATAGAATACACTAAAAACTATAGTGAACAAAAATAAAAAATGGAGGCCTTCAAACACCATGTTCCTCTTGTCACACATCCATTCCCTTTTACAATTATCTTCCCCTAGGATAGGGATACAAGATATATGTACTTGGATTCATTGAAACTCCTTTAAACACTATTATATGATCTCATCAAAAAGGGTTGGGTTTCTATTTTGGTTTTTTAGGGAAATTTGTCCCTGAATTCAAATCCCTTCACATCAGGAGACCTCTCAAATATGCTTGCTAGTCAAATAATTCAAACATAGTTTTAAAATTATCTCCAACTTCCATAAACTTCATGAGAATCTCAAAAAATGTTAAACTCCTTCAGATCACACTCTCAAATCTTTATGTAATCCACTTGTAGGTGTGCATTTCTACATACAAGGTAATGAGGTTGGAGATGGGTTATATGCATGGAATATGGGCTTGTAGTTAGTGTTTTACTCTCTCAAGATGATAAAATAAATCCTCACAACCTTTAAAGACTTGAAACAAGTTTCAACATCTTCATTACAACATGGTTGACCTCTTGTAGGTGTGTATTCATGGTGTATGACTATGCATATATGAGAATTAAATATCATAGTCCATATTTTGTAATTTGAATGGAACTTGTTTTATTTTTCATGATCAAATAAAATGTTTAAAAACTTTTAACTCTTTATTTACATTCCATGAAATTTCTCACTCTTCAAAACACCATGACTGTAGATTGAAACTTGTAGAAAACTGACTATATATCACATTTGGACTACAACCTTCATTATGTTAGCTTATAAGATTATTATTTGAAGGAGAGGGGATAAATAATACATTAAAAACATGTAAAACCACACCTCACACTCATTTTAAACAACTAAAAATAAAGAACCCTTCAACAAGTGTTAAAAACTGACTGCAAGTCTACTAGCATACATCAACCTACAACTTGAATTGTTTGATCCATAGAATAAATTATAATAATTAAAAAGACATATGAAACATGAGAAAATTAATTAAACATCCTTTGGAAGATAATTCATCAACTAATTTGTATGGACTAGCTCAAACAAGAGCAAAACCTGTATGGTGTGGGGATTGGCAATCAAAACTAGATAACAACTTATTAAGAATGGTTCATAAATTATAGGCGACCATTCCTCCAAATCCAAAAATTAAAATTAATCTAACCAAGTTTACTATCCACCACCGAGATCATTTTACCTAGAAGTCTTCCTACTGGTCATACCAAGAAGAAACCTACTAACTAGTTTTGCTTGCCTAGTGGAGTGTTAGAGAGATGGAATAGTTTTAGCCTATTATTGGAACTTAAAAAGGAAATAAAACATGGAAATTGAGTCAAGGAATATTAAGGGTCATTATATAATCCTCTCCCACATGACACTCTCTCCCATAGGCCATACAACCTTTGAAACTCCCTCTTTTTCATTTTTTTCTTGATTTTTAGTTAACACCCACAAGTTTATATTATTAATGACATTTATAACAATGAATATGATAGGTAATAACATGATTAATGTTGATAATGACTTTATAACAGTTTTATACCTAATAAAACCATACCACTTTCATTAATGACCCATTTATGACCCCTAAGTGACTCAAAATGACATAAGGACTAAAATGGACTATGACCAAGGATAATAAGACAATAAATTACATAAAATGAACCATGAAACACCATATATACCAATACATCAAGTTTTATACTATATGGGGTTGACTCATTTTGACTTGTGGTCAAAATGGTCAACATTCTTAGTGATTTCCCAAGGGTGGTATGCTTGTTATGCCAATACTAGTAGCCTAATACTATCCATTGGGAAATAGAGTAACATGTACACTAGTTTGAAACACAAAATAAAGACAAAAAATAAGACACACCCAAAATAAACACACATATATTCAACTAGAACACTTATGGAACATAACACACTGATAGAAAGAGACACACACCTAATCTACTATTTACAAAACCTGACTCTTGAGGTGAAAAACATATTTCCATACCATAAATAGTGTCAGAAATAATTCCCCTTACATATTTGTCACTCCATTAAGGAAATATATAATGTGAAACATTTCCATCATCAACTACTTGCATATGTAAATGTTTAAGAAGCCTATCATCTTTGGATATTCTTAGGTCTGCAAGTGGAATTTTTTGAGCCTTCATGAATGCATTATCTTGCTATCTAATGTCCTTTATTGGAAATAAAAGTTGATATATATTTTACACATATTATATGCCTTCTTCAAACTATAGATTATACTACATGATAACTACCTCAGCCTTTCTATCTTCTTGTGCATGATACACTTGATGTTTACAAACATCAAGCTAGTTTTAAATTTGTTCCATCATAGCTAAGAGTGTCTAAAAATTAGTCTAGGATTTTGACTATCCTTGAATAAAAATTGAATCTACCTTTACCTCTTTTTCCATGTTACAACTTTTTTGGCAATGGCTTCATCAAAATCTTTCATGACTATAGACACTTGGTTAGTAGAATGACATTCATTATCATGTTTAAAAGAACACTTAACAATTGTTCATTAGTCCCATTACCAATTTTGATATCAGACATGCAATCTCTTGGACAAAAGGGAGTCTTACCCAAAATTTCAAATTCTTTTCATATGGTATTGAACCTTTGCCATAATCCATCCTCATTTACAACATGACACTCTTTTCCATACTTGGTGAGACACTCAACATCATGTTTGTTAGAATCATTAGTAAACATATCAGACATAGACCTCTTAAGAGGGGAAGTAACATTACATATATGGTCAAACTCTTGAAATATGGCATTGAATCCTTGCCATAAGTCATCCTCCTCTTCTTCATTAGTGTCATCATCAAAGGCAGCTTCATTAATAACAGGCAGAAAGACATCATCTTTCCCACTTTGGTGATCAATTAGGTTCTTCAACCTATCATAATCATACTCAAGAATCATGCATCTACCTTCATCAACTTGTGAGAAAGAATTATTGACACTTACCTCAACTCCCTCATGTTATATCAAACACCCTCCTCCTTCAAAAAAGGAGGGGACCCATTTTTTTAGAATCTGTTCATGTTTGTTTAAGCATGTCTTTTATTTGTTTATGCTAAATAGATTGATTCTTAGTTTTTATACTTAGAATAATATAGCATTCACATGGTATTATTCACATTTAATGGACTAACTCTATTAATGCCTTTTTAAAGGTTTTTGAGCTATGCATATTTTTGGGACTTAGTCTATTCAAAGAAATTCATTTAGAGACTTATCTATTGGTGAAATTGTTGTGTATATTTTGTTTCAGACATTTTGTCTAACATGTTTAGCTATCAAGATTTTTTTTTTGGGTATTATTTTTTGAGAATTTCTTTGGCACTTTTTTTTCACACTTTGGTTTATTCAAGATTATTGTTCGATGAGAATTTAGTCTTCAAAACATTTTTTCTCAACAAAATAGGTCTTTAAGATTAATGTTGCAAACATTTTATCTAAAAAAATTCCCCAAAAAAACTTATCTTTTATCAAACCTTTTGTTGTGTCCTTTTTTCCACAAACATTTTATCCAATAGACTTTTGTTGCAGTCTTTTTGTTGTGGCCATTTTATCTAGTGGAAGTTAGGTCTTTAAGATTTCGATGTAGCTATTTTATAAAGACAAATCCAAATGATAAAACCAAAATTACCAACTACCAAGAGAGATAAAAAAGGACCTATCATAATTAGCCAAATAAAATTAAAATACTCCCTAATAATATGCTAAAGTCACTCGCCAACTAGAACTAATGAATTTGAACCATGTAGGAAATACAAAAGAAGTTTATGTTGGGCATTTATGTCACATGAACTGGTATTCAATGTGATAAGCCTATATATATGACATGCAACCATTCAATCCTTCATTTCTTTTGAAAAAAATTCAACTTGACATCTACTACCATCCTATGCAATGAAGAGCCCTAGTTACTACTTGTGAGAAGACTGCAAGTAAAATAATAACTAGTGGAAATGTAAATTGACCATAAAACATAAAGAGAATATAGGGGAAGACTCTAAGTGCATCCAAATTATATGTAATAAATAATGGCATCTTCATCTAGGGTATTTAGGGGAGCAGTTCCACCATCACCCTACTCAATCAAGGATTCCATAGAGTTTATTGATATAGTATTTGATGCTACCCTATTTGATAATAAGTATGAAAATTATTTAGAGTTATGGGACATAGTGGATTATGTGGATGTGTTTTCCTTAGATGATGATATGTCTCTCACTGATCGACTATTTATCAAAGATTTATTGGCCCTAAAATGATAAATATTTCACTTTGATGCTACCAAGCTTGAGGTGATGCCATACATTGACCTCCTACATGACTTTTTATTTCAAGACATGTCATGAAAGATACCTTCATAAACCATATTATAAATAATATATTCATGGATTTAATTTAAGGATATGACTTCCATAGGTACTTATCTTTGCTCACACTTGATGCATACTTTGACAAGCATAAATTGGTGTAGTGGAATGCAAAAAACACAATTGTGAAGGTGTTATATTTATGGTTGCTCCCCAACTAGACCATAACATTCAAAGGTAAGAAGCCAAAGGTTCCTAATCCCATTAATCAATTTATAATGGGGGTATGCATTGGTATGGCATTATTAAAAAGACTCTATAGTATTCCAAGCATTCTCTTTCTTAATCTAGATTGGGTGCCATTGTTGCACATGATGATGACTAGTGATGCCATGTTTTCATTGGGAAAAATAATCAATTTATTTTTGAGGTAGTATTTAATTCGAAAATCTAAGTATCCCATGATTTTGGGCCACTTCTACATGATGTTATATCTAGTAGATGTTGTCATGGTGACGTACTATAAGGTTCTTGGTGAGATATGGAGTCCACCCATTCATTATATTAAAAATAGGATTTATGATTAATTTTAGTTTATGCATATATATGATTAAATTAAAAACATGGTAAATATTATTGAGGATGTTTATCCTCATGTTTATCAAGACATCTAGGATTCACCAATGCCCAAGTTAGGGGAAAACATTGTGAAAACACTTGCTGAGAGGGGTGATTACTTTTTATACCAAGACTTAACTATCATAATGATCTTGGGGAACATGGTTCATCCCTTATTCCATCCTAAATATTTTATTGATAAAGTGGCCAAATAAGAGACCACTTTTTAATTATGGTGGAGCATAGAAGAAGATTTGACTAAAGTGAAAAAGATTCATTCTTTGATCACCACATTATCATTGGATGAATGGTTTACACTGTTGTCCCCCAAAAATATCACTAATTTTTGGGACAACATTTGAACTATTTTGGTCCTAAAAAGAAAAATAGTCTCTACCCTTTCTAAAATTTGTCCTGGGCATTCAAATTCCTCAATTTTCAAGCTTCTCAGAATCTATGGACTCTACAGGCCAAGTTCAATGGGCTTTTACAGGTTCATTTCTATAGGTTCAAAGACTTCTGTAGGTGGGTTCAACCAAAAGAATTAGTTTCTAACACTTGGTCATTTTTTGGATTGGTTCAATGCCTTGGTTCAATCAAAAATCTCCATCGACAAGCATCTAATCAAAGAAGGCTTGAACTGTTGAACCATTGAACCACTTTGGTTCAAAGGTTCAATGAGTTCAAAGCTTAAAGGGTTAAATGCTTGGTTCAACCAAGTAGTTTAACACTTTGTTTCACTTAGTTGGTTCATCCACTTTGTTTCAATGCTTTGGTTCATCCTTTGGTTCAATCAAATGGTTCGTCAGTCGGTTCAAGGCTTTGTTTGAACCATTGAACCAAATCTTGGTTGAACGGTTGGTTCAACGTCTCTTGGTTCAATAGTTGGTTCAATGTCTTTTGGTTTAAAGGTGGGTTTAAATAAATGGTTCAAAGGCTTGGTTCATTCAATTGGTTCATTGGCTTGAACCATTTTGGTTTAAATCTTGGTTCATCGGCTTGGTTCAACATTTAGTTCAACCAATGGTTCAATGGATTGATTCAGCATTTGGTTCAATAAAATGATTCAACGGCTTGGTTCAACCAAGCATTTCACTATGATGGTTCAAAGGAGCAGTTCAAAGAGCCTCCTGAAGGACAAGTGCCCTTGTAGAGGGCACTTGGTCAATAAAAGTACCCTTTAGAAGGGTCATTTTCAAAGAAGCCTCAAAAGGTAAATTCTTTCAAATTTCTATTTAAGTCAGTCAAAAATGTCTAAGGCATAATTCCTTCAGACTTTTTGTCTGAAGGAATTCTTTTGGACTAAAAGTCTGAAAGAATTCAAGAAACAGGCTGCTAAAAGAAAACTTGAAGAAAAATTCCAAAGGTAAAGATAAATCGATCAAAATAATTTTGTAGACTTTTTGTCTGTAGGAAATATCTATGGAATTTTTGTCTATGGGAATTTGTTCATGGGTAAAATACCCATGGAGAAAGCCCATGGGAAAGGCCTGGGAAAAAGTCTATGGGAATGTCTGCGAAGACTCTAAGGAAAAGGCCGCCAAAGGACCCCAAAGGGCAGGTACGCTTGCAGAGAACTCTTAGCAGCCAAATTGAAGGACACATCCCTAAAGCTAAAAGGTCATCTTCTCTTTAGGAATATGTGAAACAAGAAATCCAAAGGAAGAACTTAGCTATCTACAAGAGAATGTCGAAGCCCGAAGGCCATCCAAAAACTGCTTGAAGGGTAGATACTCTTATGGGGGGCTCTTCCCAACCCAAAGTGGATCATTTCTTAAGGCTCAAAAGGGTAATTTATTTCTAGGAAAGTGCCAAATAGAAAAGTTGAAGAAGAACCAAGGGGTGATGCACCTGAAGATGTCAAATTCAAGACAATGAACTAGCCATTGAAAATGTAGTGATGGGTGCATGAACATCAATTTCAAAGCTCATAAAATAGCCATTGATCCTTGTAATCTACAGACCTGAATGCATTCATAATATTTAAGGCCAAGACCAATAGAAAGTGAGGAAGGAACAAAATAGTAAATTGAATCTAGGACCTGATTCAATTAACTAGAAAAGGATGAACGATGAAGGAAGGATCAGATCACCAGGTGGACATTGAAAGTTGCAAACTTTTAATAGCATGACTTATTTCTCTACATTGAGAAAAACAAATGGGTAAACACCCCTAAGTTCTAGCATGTCTTCTTAACAAATTCCAATGCAATATGATGTGTTACTATTCATGAGTCCTTCTTGAAGAGGCTATATAAGGGACTCTCTCCTATTATAAACGGATCTCTTTTTGACAATCATAACAAAACTTTACCCAAATTGAAAGGCATTTATGAGACTTTGAGCTCAATTTGTTGATCATATTTTGTTATTGGAATAAGAAATCAAGTGACTTTTTAGACTTTGTGCTATGATATCTTTGTTGTTGGGGAAACTGTTCTTATGCCTTTTTCCTTGATATATTTTCTATTCCTTTAATTCAATAAGTAGAATTAGTAAAAGTAGTCAAGAAGGTGTCCTAAAGAGTAAAATTTGGAGAGACTTTGTGCCCCCATAATTTCCTTTAGTGTGTTCTCTTTTCATTTCTATGTAAAAGACTTTGGGACAACTTTGTGCCCTCATTATCCTTCGTATCTTACTCTTGAGAAATTTAGGTGGAGACTTTGTGTTGCATCTCAATTTTCTGGTTATTACATCCTTTGCTACATTTTACTGTTACTACCAAGAGTATTCTTGTGGTTTGCTGAATAGTACATCTAAAATAAGAGGAGTGTTGTCTATCATTTCCCTTGAGTTTTTTCTTTGATTTGCACACATCATCTCTAAAGAAAGAGAGATGGATGGTTTGTCCTACCCTTGAGTATTACTTTTTGTTTATATATATATATATATATATGAGAGGAGAGATCAGTCCCCTTCTAATGTGGTAAACCTACACATTTGGATGACTAATCTTCTTACTTTGGCTGATCACACCTATTTTATTTATCAGTATGCTGATCGACAAAATATTCAACCAACAATTTTTGGTGACTCTACTGAGAATATAAAATCCATTATCCATTTATAATCTATCCATTTACCTCCACACTAACTGGGAAAGAATGCACAGTTTAAAGCCTCAAGTTTTAACTGGAGAAATGTCAATTCTTTTCCATTTTTGTTTCACAATCTGGCAGATTCAAGGTATACACAAAGCCAAAGGGCTAAAGGGATTGTTGACTCTGTATTCAAGTTGGTACAACAAAGTGATTTTGATCTATTTCCTTCACCATGTCATCTCCATTGAACCAAGAGCTTTCCTCTTACTAAAGTCAGATCTCCATTACCAGATGAAGTATCCACTTCTAATGTTGATAAATCGTTTCCAATAATTACCCCTCTAAGATTTGTTATCCCTCCTTTTCATAATCCTACAATGGCAATTCAAGGCCCCTGGGGTAATGCTTTTGGTCCTCTCAATATTACTCCACCTCTACATGAGCTTCCATACAGTTCAAGGAAGAATTTCCCCAAATTCTATGGTGATGGGAAAGTTCATCCTGATGAACACATTGTAGCCTTCAACATAGCTTGTGGAGTAATTAGAGTAGAATTTGAAGATGTAGTAGTCAAGATTTTTATGGAGACACTACAAGGTGCTACTGTAGATTAGTTTTATCATCTACAAGCTTAGTTAGTAACTGATTGGAATACTCTCAAAGATAAGTTTGAAGCTAGATTTAAACCTGTAGAAAATGCACATGCACTTTTGGCTCAACTTACATAGATGAAAAAAGAGCCTTATGAGCCTATGAGAGACTTCATAGCTAAATTTGACAAATTGAGAAATAGAATCCCTGTAATAGCTCGACCTACAATTGAGAATCTCAAATGATTTTTCATTAATTCTTAGTTACTTGAAGTAAATTTTCTCTTGAGATGTGTTGGTCAAATAGATCTTACTGCAGCTCAACATTTGGCCACTAAGGTAGAAGATGATCTCATCTTAGTAGGGAAGATAAAAAGAGATCCAAATAGAAATAGAGCTTCATCATCTTTTGAATTTTCATCTAAAAGCACCATAGATCCAATGGTACAAAAATTGGCAAATGAGTTTCTTGCTCTCAAAAAGCAAATGGCTTAAGAAATGTCTCCTGCTTCTTCATACAGAAAGACATTCCCAAATTAGTCATATTAGGGCAATGCTGCTAGGAATCAAGGGCAACAGAATTGCCTTCCTCCCCCACAAGGGAAACTTGCCTTGGAAGCTCCTCCAACCAATTTAGCAATGGGATATCTTGAAGTAGAATCAGAGTTCTCTTTCCAACCTGAATTGAATACAATCAAGAAGAATCAGCTAGTAACTCTCACATTGGTTTCTTGAACTACCAAGATGAACTTAGAAGTAAAGGAGAAGCTTTTGATGGATTATATGTAGTGTTTACCAGGTCCAAGAACTAATCAATCCAACAAGTTGATAAAGGAAAGATAGAAGAGCAACTACAGCTAGCAGTCATGATTGCTAAGCGTGGAACCATTCTACCTTTTTAGTCAAAGGATCTGATAATCACCCAAAAGGAAAAAACATCAATTTTGCCTTCCCCCTCTACTTCAAATTCACAAACCACCCCACCTCCCATCCCTCCTAAAACTCAAAAAGTTGAAGTAACTTTCTCTATACCTATCTCAATTTAGCCATTTGACATAATCAATCATGTCAAAAAGACAAATACAAATGTCTGAGTTTAAATATTTGTAGTCCAATCTTGATCAATTAAATAAGTTGGTCCAATATCTCAAGAACCAAACCATCTCTATAAGACAAAAGGCTAAAAAAGTAACTTCTGATTCTAAAAAGAACATGCCTATTCCAAAGAATTTGATCATTACTCCCCCAATTGCTCCTAGAAAAATAGAACCTTTCTATGTTTCCTTGTTAATTAATGGACACAAGCTGAGTAACTGTATTATAGACTCAGGTGCATCTGACAATGTCATGCCTGCTAAAGTAGCTGAGTCTCTTGGTCTCACATTGACCAAGACATTTGAGAGATGTTTCTCCATGGAGAACAAGCAAGTACCATTGCTGGGGCAAATCAAAGATGCCCAATTTACATTTGTAGCCTTTCCAGACAAGAGAATCAAGATGACTGTCTTGGCGGCTGATGTCTGAGCATCCTATGGCATTTTGCTTGGATGAAATTTCTATTGGGACATGGGAAGAGAATTAAGCATAGATCTGTCTAAGTTAAGGATCATTGTCCAAGGTGTAATGAAGAGGGTTTTCCTTGAAAAAGAAGAAAAATATGTGGTCACCCAAACATCAGCCCCTGAAGCTCAAATTCTTTTTGAATCCGTAGGTATGGGTAACTATTTTCTATCTATAGATGAAGTGCATGAAACACCTGATATAATTATTGAAAGTGTCAACTCAAAAATCAACTAAATAAGAATAGCAGAAGAACTAGTAGGCTATAATATAGATAAATAAGGATCCTCCATCTCTGATGAAGGAAAGCCTAAAGAAAAATTAGTATCAAATAAAATATGGATTCTAGAATTTGATGGTAGTTATTCCTCTACCAGTTCAGGAGCTAGGATTGTGTTGATATCTCCTCAAGGAGATATGTTTCCTTCATTTTACAAGTTAAAATTTAGCAATACTAACAATATAGTTGAATATGAATCTCTATTGCTTGGCATGAAGGTTGCTCAAGACAAAGGCATCAAGTTTCTTCATGCCAAAGAGGATGTTGAATTAGTGGTTTGTCAAGTGAGGAACTTATACCAAACCAAGAATGAAAGATTACACCACAACCATAACTTGGTTTGGGACCAAATTGAAAGCTTTGATGCTTTCAACATTTTTTCTATACCCAAAGAGTCTAATGATAGAGCTGATGCACTTGCTATTTTAGGAAATCTCTTAGTTCCTCATTCAAATTTCAAAGAAGACAGGTATACTATTGAGCTAGTCTATAGACCAAGTGTTCCTAACAATGCTGATAATTGGAAAGTATTCAATGATGATCATCAAATCATTTCCTTCCTAGAATAAAAAGACAATTTTAAACAATTATGTTTTAAAGGCAGTGAATCTCAGAAGTATGAATCTGTCTCTGAATCTAGTTCAGATATAAATGAAGAATTCTTACAATTGAAAAGAAATAAATTTACCAAAGGCCTGGTTTCTCTTGAGAAAATATTAGACAAGCATGATAGATTCATCAAACAATAGCAAATAGATTCAAGTTTCTCTTAGGGATTCGATCAAGTAAATCTGACCACTAAGAAAAATCCCAAGATGGTCAATATTGGTAAGTACTGCACCCCTGAAGAAAGAATTAAGTTCACATCTTTACTCTATCAATACATGGATGTCTTAGTATATTCTTATGAAGACTTGAAGTCTCTCAGACCAGATGAAATCCATCATGACATTCCTCTCAAGGCTGAATAGAAGGGGACTGATCTCTCCTCTCATCAAGGGGAGGTTCCCTATAGATAAGCTATATATATATATATATATATATATATATATATATATAAACTAAAAATAATACTCAAGGGTGGGACAAACCATCCATCTCTCTTTCTTTAGAGATGATGTGTGCAAATAAAAGGAAACACTCAAGGGAAATGATAGACAACACTCCTCTAAAAATATCAAGTACTATTCTATCTGAGATACAAAAAATGTTAAATGCTAGAATCATCTTCCCAATCCATCATTCCACATGGATTGCAAACATAGTGCCTATAAAGAAGAAGAATGGCAAAATTCACATTTGTGTATATTTCAAGAATCTAAATCAAGCATCTTTAAAAGATAATTATCCTTTGCCAATTATGGATCAAGTGCTTCAAACAGTGATAGATTTAGAGATGTTATCAATGCTGGATGGCTTCTTAGGATATAATCAAGTTGAAGTTGGTGAAGCAGACCAACACAAGACTACATTCACCACACCTTGTGATACATTTACATATAGAAGAATGCCTTTTGGCTTGATAAATTCTAGTACTACCTTTTAAAGAGCAATGGATCTAGATTTCAAAGATGAGATTGGTAAATTCATAGTGGTATACCTTGATGACTTGACTGTCTTTTCAAAGCATTGATCTGATCATGTACACCACTTACAACAAGTGCTAGAGTGTTGCTGCCAGAATGGTATTTCCTTAAATCTTAAAAAGTCTCTTTTTGGAGTAACAAAGGGGAAACTCCTTGGTCACATTATGTTAAAAGAAGGCATAAAGATTGACTCAGATAGAGTCAAGTCTATTCAAGAGCTTAATTTTCCTACAAGTAAAAATGTTATTCATTCTTTCTTTGAAAAGGTGAATTTCTTATGGAGGTTCATCACTGAATATGCTGAGAAGACTAGACACATTGTGAACATGATGAAAGGGAATACCATCTTCAATTGGACTAAAGAAGGTAAATCAACATTTCAAGATATCAAGACTGCCATTGCTCATGCTCCTACCTTGATTTGTCTATATTACAACAAAGATTTCATCATATATAGTTATGCATCTGAACACACTCTTTCAACAATTCTTGTTCAACAGGATAAGGAAGGTATGGAATCTCCTATCTCTTTCATGAGTTTCCCTCTCAAAACCCATGAGATGAAGTATTCAAATGTAGAGAGGCATGCTTATGCATTGGTGAAAGTAGTCAAACATTTTTGCTTCTATATTCTGAATTCACACACTACTACCTTAGTTTCTGACACTACAATCGAGTCTATATTAACTTAGCAGGAGTTTGGCATGAAAAGAGGTAATTAGATTGCAAAGATCTAAGAGTTTGATCTAGACATCAAGCTGACAAAGTTGGTTAGGGGTAAAGGCCTATGCCAATTAATTGCTGACAATAAGCCAGAAGACACACAATGTGAAGCAAATGAAGTGGAAGAGACTCCAACAGTCCTTTTTATCTCCACTAGCAATGAGTGGTATTCAGGTATCACTCATTTCCTTACTTATGGTGAATGTCTTGCTCATTTGTCTTATAAAGAAAGGATGACTATTGAGTTAAAAGTTGCCAATTTTGTCCTTTGGGATAATGGCTTGTACAAGAGAAGCATAGATAGAGTATTCCTTTGCTATGTAGACAAAGAGCAACAAAGCCAGCTTTTAAAATATTTCCATAATCTGGCCTATGGAGGACATTTTTCTACTCCTGTGACTACTCACAAGATTTTGTGAGCCAGGTATTACTGGCCAACTCTTTTCTGAGATGCACATAAGTGGGTGAGAAAATGTGAACTCTGTCAGCAATTTGTTAGAAGACCCAAGTTAGCTGTTATACCTCTCAAGCTGGTGATCATAGAAAAACCTTTCCAGTAATGGGGGATTGATTTTATTGGGACTATAAACCCATCTTCAAGTGCTGGACATGATTATGTCCTTATAGCAATTGACTATTTCACCAAGTGGGTAGAAGCAATCCAAACTAAGAATGCTACTTTAGAAGTTGTATGCAACTTACTTAAAGAGAATATCATTTTCAAGTTTGGAGTTTTAATCAAAATTGTTACTGATATTTCAGCTTATTTCACCTCCCAGGAGATTACACAATTCTATTTCCATTATGGAATTATACTCTCACTCTTCTGATTATTTCCCACAAGGGAATGGACAAGTTGAATCCAATAATAAGAACCTGGTAAATATCATCAAGAAGCTAGTAGATGACAATCAAAGGACATGACACAAAGCACTGGTTGATGCTCTATGGGTAGACAGAATCACACCAAAGAGGGCAATTGGTATGTCTCTTTTTAAACTTGTTTATGGTATCAATGTTAAGATACCAATCACCTTAGAATTGCCAGCCTTGAAATTGGCAAAGGCAATTGAAGATTAGACATATGAAAGATCTCTTGATAAGATAATCATGTGCCTGACTAAGCTGGATGAATAGAGAACCATGGTGGTGGACATAATTGCTGCTCATCAAAGTTTGGTAAAGAAACTCTTTGACCAGAAGGCCAAAAATCATGATTTCCAGATTTGGGATCAAGTCCTGCTATGGGACAAAAGGAGAGAACTAAAGGGAATGCAAGGAAAGTTTGACTCCCTTTGGAGAGGCCCATTTATAATTAATTAGCACATTGGTGAAAATATATTTTCTATTGAAATATCTAGATGCCATACCCTTTTCTCTACCTCACAATGGGTAGCATCTGAAACACTTCAACTCTTAAAGTATCAGATCATTGCATCTGTATATATGTATAGTTTTTAATTCTATTTTATTTTGTTTGTTTCCATTTTTGAGTAGAATGACTCCATAGCCTAATGGTACACATGAAGAAGTTAGAGATTCTAGATTCTACTCCCTTAAATTCTTTTTGCAATTGACAGAAATTCCCCAACTAGAGCCAGCTATTGTCCCCCAAAAATATCACTCATTTTTTGGGACAACATTTAAACTATTTTGGTCTTATAGACCAAAATAGTCTCTTACCTTTCTAAAATTTGTCTTAGGCATTCAAATTCCTCAGTTTTCAAGCTTCTCATAATCTATAGACTCTACAGGCCAAGTTTAATGGGCTTTATAGGTTCATTTCTATAGGTTTAAAGACTTCTGTAGGTGGGTTCAACCAAAAGAATTAGTTTCTAACACTTGGTCATTTTCAAGATTGGTTTAATGCCTTGGTTTAATAAAAAATATCCATCATCAAACATCTAAGTAAAGAAGGCTTGAACCGTTGAACCATTAAACCACTTTGGTTCAAAGGTTCAACGAGTTTAAAGCTCAAAAGGTTCAATGCTTGGTTCAACCAAGAAGTTCAATGCTTTGTTTCACTCAATTGGTTCATCCATTTTGTTTCAATGCTTTGGTTTATCCTTTAGTTAAATCAAATGGTTCATCAGTTGATTCAAGGCTTTGTTTGAACTGTTAAACCAAAGCTTGGTTTAACAGTTGGTTCAACGTCTCTTGGTTCAATGGTTGGTTCAAAGGTAGGTTCAAAAAAATGGTTCAAAGGTTTGGTTCATTTTATTGGTTCATCATCTTGAACCATTTTGGTTCAAATCTTGGTTCATTAGCTTGGTTCAACATTTGGTTCAACCAAGTGCTTTAATGGATTGGTTCAGTGTTTGGTTCAATCAAATGATTCAACGGCTTGGTTCAACCAAGCGGTTCACTGTGATGGTTCAAAGGAGTGGTTTAATGCAAAAGTTCAAAGAGCCTCCCAAAAGACAAGTGCCCTTATGGAGGGCACTTGGCCAACAAAAGTACCCTTCAGAAGGGTCATTTTCAAAGAAGCCTCAAAAGATAAATTCTTTTGGATTTCTATTTAAGTCAGTTGAAAATGTCTAAGGCATAATTCCTTCCAAATTTTTGTTTGAAGGAATTCCTTCGAACAAAAATTCTGAAGGAATTCAAGAAACAAGTTGCTGGAAGAAAGCTCGAAGAAAAATTCCAAAGGCAAAGACAAATCGATTAGAATAATTTCTATGGACTTTTTGTCTGCGAGAAATGTTCATGGACTTTTTGTCCACAGGAAGTTGTTCGCAGGGAAAATACCCATGGAGAAAGCTCATGGGAAAATCCCTAGAAAAAGTCTATGGGAATGTCCACAAAGACTCTAAGGAAAAGGCCACTGAAGGACCCCAAAGGGTAGGTACCCTTACGAAGGACTCTCAGCTACCAAATTGAAGGACACATCCCTGAAGTTGAAAGGTCATCTTCTCTTTGAGAAGACATGAAACAAGAAATCAAAAAGAAGAACTTAGCTATCCATGAGAGAATGTTGAAGCCTGAAGGCCATCCAAAGACCACTTGAAGGGTAGATACCCTTATGGGGGGCTCTTCTCAACCTAAAGCAAATCATTTCTTAAGGCCTAAAAGGGCAGTTTCTTTCCAAGAAAGTACCAAATAGAAAATCTAAATAAGAACCAAGGGTGATGCGCCTGAAGATGTCAAATTCAAGATAGCAAACTAACTATTAAAAATGTAGTGACGGGCATGCGAATGTCAATTCCAAAGCTCATAAAATAGCCATTGATCCTTGTAATCTATAGACCTGAATGCATTCATAGGCTTTAAGGCCAAGACTAGAAGAAAGCAAGGAAGGAATAGAATAGTAAATTGAATCCAGGACTTGATTCAATTAACCAAAAAAGGAGGAATGATGAAGGAAGGATTGGATCACCAGGTGGACATTGAAAGTTGTAAACTTTCAATAGCGTGACTTGTTTCTATGCATTGAGAAAAACAAATGGGTAAATGCCCCTAAGTTCCAGACTATCTTCTTAATAGATTTCAATGCAACATGATGTGTTACTATTCCTGAGTCCTTTTTGAAGAGGTTATTTAAGGGACTCTCTTCTATTGTAAACAGATCTCTGTTTGACAATCAGAATGAAACTCTACCCAAATTGAAAGGAATTTTTGAGACTTTGAGCTTAGTTTGTTGATCATATTTTTTTATTGGAATAAGAAAGAAAGTGACTTTTCAGACTTTGTGCTGTGATATCTTTATTGTTGGGGAAACTGTTCTTATGTCTTTTTCCTTGATATATTTTCTGTTCCTTTAATTCAACAAGAAAAATTAGTAAAAGTAGTCAAGAAGGTGTCCTGAAGAGTCAACTGTGGAGAGACTTTATGCCCCCATTATTGCCTTTAGTGTGTTTTCTTTTCATTTCTGTGTAAAGGACTTTGGGATGACTTTGTGCCCTCATTGTCCTTTGTATCTTACTCTTGAGCAATTCAGGTGGAGACTTTGTGCTGCATCTCAATTTGCTGGTTGTTACATCCTTTGCTACATTTTCTTGTTACTACCAGGAGTATTCTTGTGGTTTGTTGAATAGTACTTCTGAAAGAAGAGGAGTGTTGTTTGTCATTTCCCTTGAGTTTTTCCTTTGATTTGCACACATCATCTCTGAAGAAAAAGAGATGGATGGTTTGTCCTACCCTTGAGTATTATATATATATATATATATATATATATATATATATATATCTTATCTATAGGGAACCTCCCCTTGATGAGAGGAGAGATCAATCCCCTTTTGATGTGGTAAACCTACACATTTGGATGACTAATCTTCCTACTTTGGCAGATTAGACCTATTTTATTTATCAGTACACTGATCGACAAAATATTCAACCAACATACACCATGAGAAATCATTTTGGAGAAGTTGGGGGAAAGATTAAAATTTAAAATTTCCCTATTCTTCTACATAGGGATTGGGATCCCCATCAACTCATCCAAAAATATATTCAAAAGTTCAATATCCCTTACAGTGACCAACCTTACTCTTATGACTTCATATTTTTGAATGCACCAAATGATGAAGAAGTCTTTGAGAGGGAAAATATTACTAGGTTGAAGGAGGATCATCTAAGGATGATTCAAGTAGAACCTAAGATCTCATTAAAATAATTGGATAGCAAGAATTCACTCTTGCAAGGATGGATCCACTCAAATTTCTAGAGGGTCAATCTATGAAATAGTCAAAGGAATAAAGAAATTCCTCATCAAAGGTACTCCCTCTCAAATTTAAATTAAAGGATATGAATAAAAAACTAGGGTAGTTAAACCCAACCCTAGTGGAGCACAAGAAAGAAACCCTATTAATTTGGACTCTGATGAAGAGGGGCCAACATAAGAAGAACAAGCTGCCAACACAGTATCAATACCCACAACTACACCCCAAGTGTAAGTTATCACATTTATAAGGGTATCAATAGATTACATATCTTCTCTAAGATATCAAGACTCCTTTGCATAACTAAATACCCCTATTATCTATATAAGGAAGCCTATGAATCCTAAAGGTAGTCCCATAGTTGAGTTATCATAAGGCTTGCCTATTGGACCCCAACACTCAAAATTGATAAAGGGATAGGTTATGGACTTGGGAGAAGAAGATGATTCTGATGAGGAAACTAAGTTAGAAAAGGCTAAATAATTAAACCATGAGGAAGATAGGGATAATTAGATAGATTTGGAAGCCACCTTAGGTACTCAGTCTATAGAGACAATCCCTTTATCTTCTATTTATATTCCCATATTTTTCTCTATTTCCATTTCTTTATTTCAAATACACCCAAATTGGAAGTTCTTCCATCCATCTCTATTGATTCATTTACCCCAACTCCATTAATATAATTCCCTTTGCTTAACCCAAAGGTTGAGAAGTATTTTTCATCAAATGATCCATTGTCTACCTCCATGCCACTCATGGCTACCTCCAACATCTCTTTTGGCACTACTAATATTAGGTCACTAAAGAAGAAGTCATCTAGGAAGGTGGAGACAACCATGGCCACTTCACAATTCCTTGTTTTATCCACTTAGATCACCCTTCCTATGACATCATTCACTTCCACATAAGTTACCATTTCCCTACACTTCCACACATGGATCGGGATCCTTACAAGATCATCTAAAAATATATTCAAAAGTTCAATATCCATTATAGACACCAACCTTACTCCTATGAATTTATAATTTTTAATGTACTGAATGAGGAAGAAGTCTTGGAGAGGGAAAATATTATTGGGTTGAAGGAGGATCATATGTGGATGATTCAAGTAGAACATAAAATCTTGGTAAGAGAGTTGGACAATATGAAGTCACTCTTATAAGGATGGACCCAATCAAATTTTTGGAAGGATCAATCTACTGAATAGTGAAAGGAAAAAGAGAGGTTCCTCATCATAGGGACTCCCTCTAAAATTGAAATTAAAGGTTGTGAAGAAAAAACCTAGGGTAGTTGAACCTAATCCCAAGGGATCATAAGTAGGAGACCCCATTAATTTTATCTTTGATGAAAAGGGGCCAACACAAAAAAGAGAAAGCTACCATCACAATATAAATGCCCACATCTACACCCCAAGAACAAGTTTTCATATCTATATGGGTAGAAACAAATGAAATAGCTACTCCAAGCCAAAAAAAATACTTTGCATAGCAAAATTCCCCTATTGTCTATACAAGGAAGCCTAGGACTCCTATAGGCAATCCCATAATTGAGTTATCATAAGGCTACCTACTGAACCCCAACACTCAAAAGTGATATAGGGATAGGCTGTGGACTTAGGAAAAGAAGATGATTATGATTAAGAAAATGATCTAGAAAAATCTAAATAATTAAGCTTTGAGGTAGATAGGGGTAAGGATCTAGCTTTAGAAGCCACTTTAGGTACTCAATCTATAGATACTACCCCTTTATCTTCTATTTATATTCCCATGCTTTGTTCTATTTCTGTTTCTTCTATTTTAAAGACACCTAAGGTGGAAGTGCCTACATCCACCTCTATTGATCCATTTTCCCCAGATCCATTCATAAAATTACCCTTTCTCAACCCAAAGGTTAAGAAGGATGTTTCCTCTAGTTATCCACTATCCACCTCCATTCCATTCATGGCTACCTCCAACATCTCTTCTGGCACTACCAAAATTAGGTCACTATAAAAGAAGAAGGCATACCAGAGGATGGAGACATCTATGGAAACTTCACAATTCCATGTTCAATCCATTCAGCTCACCCTTCCCATGCCATCATCCACTTCTATAGAAGAAACCATTGTAGCTAGTTAAAGTAGAATTAAGAGGGCTAAGCCCCAAACTATCATAGCTCATCTACTCCCTCAATTTAGAGGAGTGGATTGGTCTAAGATCATTTGGCCCTCATTTATTAACATCTTTGTATAGGCATCCAAGAAGTAACTAGTATTTAAGGAGGTTGAGGAGGATTTTATGGTTACAACCTCATAGATAATAAATGCCAATTGATTGGACATTCCTCCTTGGGCCATAGATTTGAGAATAGACCTCATAAATTCCTAGTTTTAAAATTTTTGAGTTCCCCTCTATCACCACTCTTTTTGATAAACCATCTAGGATCATATAGAGAGTTAATAAGAGGAATCTTAATAATGACAAAGGTAGAGAGTTTATTCTTGAGGAAATACAAGAGGTCTTTTCCCTCATAAAGAGGTAGAATAAGTAGCCAGGGCAATCCCTATATATTGAGAATTTTGTAGACCTAGCTAAACTACACACAGAAGCCATGGTCACTGTCCATGAGGGTACAAAAATGGTGAGGCAAGAGCTAGAGAGTCAGGTAAATCAATTGATAGAATAGGCCAAGATAATGTACATACCATAAGTTACATAGGTAAAGGTTCAAGATGCAGCCTCAAGATGTTATAATTATTTGTAATATCTAGAATCTATGTGCATTAAATTGTCCCCACACATCAATAGAGATAATAAATTATTAAATTATTTGAGGATTTATATCAATAAATTTAAGATGTTAGTTTCATACATAGGCAATAAGGCTTATAGCCATTTAGACCTTAAGACACCACTTGAGGCATCTAATACCCTCAACTTGGTTATCATAAGAATATAAGAAGCTCAATAATGGATAAAAGTAGTCTGGGCTTTACTCCCCAAGTATCAAGAGCATGAGACCCAAGTTCTCCATATTTTGAATGACATGAACTTATCTAAAGTCAAATACACTACAATAAAATTGATCAAAGAGATGAATTTTGATCAACTCATACAGGAGGAAAAAAATAACTTCAAGCATAATTTTTAAGGCCTAACATTGGAGTAAATAGAAGATGAACTAATCACTACTAGGAAAAAGGTCATTGAGGTGAAAATTTCTAAAAACAACTTCCAAATGACCAAGGTAGAACATGTGAATCTCCTCGATCAAGTTAGTAGGATTCACCAACCACTGTTGGTTAATATGGATATCATTCAATGTTATAGACAAATGTTACAAAGAAAATGAAGAAAATAATTAATAATATTAAGTTGTTACTTCTAGTGCCATGTTGACATTTTTAGTTTCTACTTCTACCACCTCAACCACTACACCAAACAAAGCGTATGCAGCCATTCAGATGGCATAACCTTGAATGGCTAGATTTTGTGCATGGATAATATTGTAATGGTGTATTTATGTTATATATATTTGTAATGTTCTCTTAATTGAACAATAATTTTAAAAGTTGAATTTTTCTTTGTACACATGAACACATTGTGTGCTTTTTAAAATGCTAACTTAGACTAATAAAAAATTATGAGTAAACTCTTATATAGTTTTGATTGCATATAGAGCTTGAGTTTAACTATCACATGTAATGAATTTTGCATGAACATTAAAGGATGAAGCAACCCCTTACCTAAGCCTACTTAAAAAATTATAATCCATAGTTTGGATGTGTTAGAGAATTTTGAATATACATGAGTAAAGTAATTTAGATTATCTACTCATGTGTTAACATATTTTATTTCCACTATTTGTGTAATTTGATTATATTTCTTTGGCTGTGTGACTCAATAACTCTTAGTGTGTAAAAGCTGTGAATGGGTTCCTTATTGTCTTAACTAATATATCAATCTTATATGTGAAATAACCATTGAATGATTTGTAAAATACATTGGTTAATATAGTTAAGCTAATTAATTCATAATTTTTAGTGTGTATGAGTGCTTTCTTTGATATTGTTTTTTGTGTGTGTGCAATAATTGCCTCATATTCCCTACTAAGATGGAGCCATAATCTCATAACTAAGAGTGTGCAACCACTACCCTCAAAGGAGTAATCTTTGACTGAGGCTTATGAGTTTCTTATATCAATATTTCCTTACACTTCTATCCGCATTTGACTATGTGGGTGCAGTAACTTAAAAAAGCAAGCATAGGGTTTTTGAAATCAACTTGTCCACTTAGGAACTAACCAGGGAAGTGATTTTTAAAGACCACAAATATTTCTTTTCTACCTTACCCTTCCCTCCTTTTTTAAGTTTATTTTGAAAAAAACCCAATTTATATTAATAACCATCCATCTATCCAATTCATATATATTCTCACTTCCTTTTAAGAGACCACACATCCATCCAAAAAACCTTGTCAACGACTTACATACTTTACCAACTATCCCATCAATAGGTTGTTAAGACTACATACCTATAACTCATGCCTTGGATTGGATTTCATCTCCATTGAGATCCTAAAATGTTAGAATCTACCTCATTATTTATGGTGTGCATAAAACCCCATCAAAAAATCATTGGAACTAAAAGGAGGGACACATAAACCTCTAACAAAAGAGGTTAGTTTCTACATAGAGTTATATTGGAATCACCCGCAAGAGTGACCAGATCTAATTCCTAGGCTAACCTTCTAGTCTCACCCTTATCACATCATAAGAGACCTAGATTTTTACCAATTATTCCTAAAAAACTTAGGACTCCTTCTCTAGTAAAGAACCCTTTACTTGTTAATCATTCAGTGGATCAACCACCCTAGTTAGTTGGATTTGCTATTACCATATCAGGAGATGTACATGATTTACTTAAGAATCCTAAAAAGTACCTACCATCCTTTTCTCTTTCAATAAGAAGGATAGTAGAAGAATATATTAAGTATTTTAAGGCTACTTTGAGGTTAATGAATGTTATTAATGAACATGTCGCATGAAATATTTTCCATTTTACATTAGTGGATGCTACTTATAAATGGTATTTAAATCTAATGTAAAATTATATCACTTCTTAAGATGAATGTCAAGCAAATTTTCTTGCACAATTTGGGTAGGTCACAAACCTTGATTTGGCATACCATCACTTTATTAGCATGAAGAGAGAGCCTAATGAACCTATCCATGATTTCAATGCCATATTTAAAAAGATGTACAACTAGTAGCCCTGAGGTATAAACTAGAAGAAGCATTAGCACTGGAAATGTATAAGAATGTTCTAGATCCAATTATGATGTTTTTTAGAAGAGAAACTATTATAAATAACTTGGCATGGGAATATGAAGAATCCATTAACATTGATAGGTAGATCAATCCCTAGGTGCCTGGAGTAAATAAATTTAATAATGGCTTCCTAATGTTGAATCTAATTCTGCATATAAAGTAAATGTTCTCGCACTCAATCAAAATTAGCTCTATATGTTGCCCCTATTGACACAATAAATGCAACCAAACTATGGCTTATTGAATAGTCAGGAACAAGGTAATGGCTACCAATAAAATCAATAATTGTCTACATCTTTGGCTATTATTTTATAAGGCATTGATTTTATAAAGGTAGAGTTGGAGGCTATTCAAAAGATGGTTCACAAGATAAGTAATGACTTCCTTAGTATATAAAGGAATATGGGTAATGTGAATACCCTAAATGGTAATCAAAATCCTTGATTTTAGAGGTATAATAGGCCATTTAATAGGCCTACAAATAATATGGAGTAGTCTACCAAAATTTTAGAGATCAACATAACATATATGGCTCTACCTAATTGGAGCAAAATTCATAATGCTTCTTAGAATGGTGAGCTCAATTATGTTTAATTTTGTGCAACATTTGAAATATTTCAAAGGGAGGTGGTAAGGCAGGACCAGATGCATAATCCACTTGAGTCTCATTAGGATCCTAGTTCTTTAAGCACTGCCATGTTCTTCAAGACTCATGAGTTTCCCTTTTCAAGAGAATATTATAATATACTAGAGGACAACATAGACAAAGTTCATGCTTTTCAATAATTTCAAAAAGGTGGCTATAATATAAGGAACAAGCATCCCATCACTACATCAACTCTTCCAAATACCATAGTAATTCCACTTAATCTTAAAGATGATAAAAATCCACCTTTCATAAGAGGGAATGATCAGCCTCAGATCAAGGAGGAACCAAGAAAAGGAGGATAAAACATCATTGAAGACATGAAGAATATCAAAGCAAATATAACTCTTCATGAGTTAGCTCAGATCACCAAACAAATGGAGTTGTTGTGGAAGTCTATTACTGGAAAGACATATAAAGAAAACAAAAGCATTTAAAGATAAAGTGAAAGCTTCTGATACCAATTTCATCTATAAGAGCAAGCCAAAAGTTCCACCATTATTTCTAACCATTAGGTCATATGATAAGAACATTCATAATCGTTTATTTGATTCTAGAGCTTCTATAATTGTTATGCCTACTTTTATATGTCAAAAACTTGATTTGACCCCAAGCCCTTTAAAGAGAATAATTTGAAAATTGGATAAAATAGTGGTATTAGTGGTCTAAGAATTAAAGGATGCACATATTCCAGTAGCATCTAAACCATGAGTCTAGATGATAATTGACATACTTGTGGTGGACATACCTAAAGGTTATAGATTTTTGTTGAGTAAGGATTAGTCCAAAATGCTTAATAGATACATGTCTATATACTTATCTCATACCTAACTACCATGGAGAGGCATTACAAATAAAATAAAAATTGACAGGGGACCAAGAATGAAATATCCCATTACATAGTAAAACATCAAGAATGAAGAGGTAAAGTATGAATATCCTAGCCTTGGTATTTACACTTTCACTATGTAGAATAGAGAATGAGAACACAGTTTGAAGGTTCCAATCAACTGTGGTCCTTACATTTTGATAGTGCTAGATCAAAAAAAGGATTGGGTGTAGGAATAAAGTTGATTTATCCACTAGGAAATAAATTCTTGGTAGCATAAAGGTTATAATTCCCTTGCTCTAAAAATAGGGATGAGTACAAGGCTTTAATTCTAGGATTACAATTTTTACTAAGGAATAATGTGAAATAGGTATTAGTATTCAATGATTCAGAGCTAGTGATCAACTAGGTTAAAAAAAATATAAATGTAAGATGTCTTAACTAAGGAAGTACAAACATAGATCATGGGACCTAATTAAGAGCTTTGAATCTTTCAACATAAAGGTAATTACTAGAGAGGAAAATAAAGCTATAGATTTAATAGATGCTATCTCAATTAGTTTAGAGCCTCTCCAAGAATCCAAGGTAAAAATATTTTCTATTGAAATTTTCCTTGCCCTTTGGTTCCTTATAATGTGGAAGTTTTTCAAGTATTTGATTATGACTAGTAGAATATTCAATTTTTAACCAATTTAGGGAGTTTGAGTCCTAAATTATTGATGATAAAGAAGTTAATCATTTCTACCAAGCAGAATCAAATAAGGAAGGTGTTTTCTAACTCAAAGATAATCATATTCTATAAAGGTTGGTCTCTTTAGAATGAACATTTGACATATATCCTTAAGGTCAATAACTTAGAAGTCCTAGGGTTGATGATCATATTAAGTGTTAAGATCATCTTCCCAATCAGACATTCCACCTAGGTGGCCAATTTAATCCTAATAAGAGAGAAGAATGGTGAGATCATATTATGTGTAGATATCATAAACTTGAACAAAGATTCTAAAAAGGATAATTATCCCTTGCCTTCTTTGGATGAAGTGATGCAAACAATAAGTGGTTATAAAATGATGTCCTTCTTAGATGGTTTTTTAGGATATATCAGGTACTAGTACAGTCAAAAGATAGGATGAATACTATATTTACTATGAAGTGGGAAATTTATGCATATAAGAGGATGCCATTTGGATTGATAAACATAGGAGAGACCTTTCAACATGCCATTGATCATGCATTCAAAGGATTATTTGGAAAATTCATAATCATCTACATGGATGATATCAAGGTATTTTAAAAGAATAGGAATGACCACATAGGCCACTTCCAATTGATATTTGAGTGGTGTAGAAGATTTGGTATCTCATTAAACCTAAATAAGAGCATATTTGGAGTGATCAAAGGCAAGATTTTGGGGCATATCATCACAAATGATGGGATCATCATTGATCTAGATAGAATTCAAAGAATTTTAAAAATTACACCACCAAATAGTAAAAAGGACCTCAAATTATTTTTTGGGAATATTAGCTTTGTAAGGAAGTTTATTTCAAGATTTACAAATATTATTAGACCCCTGAATGTAATGCTCAAGAAAGATGCCAAAATAGTATGGATAGCTAAAGTTAGAAAGTCTTTCTAAGAAATTAAAGATGCAATATCTTAGGCTCTAGTACTAATCAATCTAGATTTCATAAACGATTTCTACTTGTACTTATTCACTTCAAAACATACCTTTGCTAATTCTATAACATTAAAGAAAGATGAGACTGAACACCTAATTCCATTTATGAGAATAAATTTGAAATATGCAGAACTTAAGTACTCCATGATTGATAAACAATTTTTTTTCTCTTGTTAAAGTAGTGAAGAAATTTTGACATTATATTTTGAGGAATAAAACCATTTCCATCATTCCTGATCCTACTGTCAAGCTCACATTATCATATAATCAATTAGGGGAACATCAAGGTAAGTGGATGGCAAAACTATAGGAATTCAACATAGAAATCAGATATGTAAAGATTATTTAGGGTCAAGGCATCATTTAAATCATGATTGATCTTGATCCACATATTACTATTGAAGAGGTATGTGAAGCTCAAGTATCTAAATTAGAGTGTTATACTAATATAACATATTACTTGCATATAGATACTTGTCCCCTAGAATTTAATAGAGAGAGAAGAATGTATTTGAGGCTCAAAGCTAATCATTTCATGATCAATAATGGAGTTCTCTATTAAAAAAACTATGAAGGAATTTATCTCAGGTGTGTGTTTGTAGAGGAAGCTAAATAAATTTTTGAAAATTTTCATCAAAATATAGGTAGTGGTCATCCATCTAGGAATACTACATCTTACAAGATCTTAATAATGTTCTACTACTGGCTAATAGTTCTCAAGGACATTCACGCCCATGTGAGAACATGTCACTAATGCCAAGATCTAGTTAAGAGGGAAGCACATAGAATAATTCATTTATAGCTAGTTGTTGAAAGAAGGCCATTTCACCAATGGCATTTAAAATTCATTGGTGTCATTAACCCAAATTCCTTAGTAGGTCATAAATTAGTACTTACTACTATAGACTACTGTACCAGGTGGACTAAAGATATATCCATGAAGAATTGTAGATCACAAGACATGATTAGCTTTATGGAGGAACATATCATTATTAGATTTGGTACCCCAATTTCTCTAGTTTGTGACAATGGACTAGCATTCATATCTATGGAATTTACAGAGTGGGCACATGATAACCAAATCACTATTAGGTCATCCTCTAACCATTACCCCTAAGAAACTAGACTGGCATAATCAATGAATAAAAACCTAATAAATCTAATTAGGAAATTAGTTGGGGATAAGCCTATAAAATGGCACAATTTATTGAAGTATGCTCTTTGATAAGACCAGATAAGATACCAAAAAACCCTCAAAGCTTCACCCTATTTTTTGTTTTATGAATGCAAGCCAATTTTCCTAATTATGCTAAAGCTACTAACTTATTAGTTCATGCAGGACTACATGGAAACCAAATGATAAAAATAAGTCTTGATTTCTAGATATAATATAAATGGAAGATTCAAGTAATGAAGCCTTGTAGACATTCAATAATCACCAAGACATAATCAAGAGATGGTTTGATAAAAGAGCAAAGGTCAAAACATTTAAGATTTTAGATCTAGTGCTTCTCTAGGATAAAGACCATGAAAATAAAGGATAAAATGACAAATTTTACCCAATATGGATTGGATCATATCAAAATTTAGAGATAATCATCAATAATGCATTCTATTTGAAGGATTTATAGGGTAATGAGTTCATTTATCTAGTCAATGGATAGTTTTTTAAGCATTACTTCATGGTTGTTCCACCTAAAGGTATCACCAACTTATGAAAAAATGAGGTAGATGTGGGATTATAATAGATTTATTGATTTCATATAATAAATTTCTTACTTTCATAGATTATATTTCTTTCTTTCATATATTACATTTATTGCTTTCTTATATTAGAGTTCAATGCTTTCTAGACTAGTTATTTTGTTATTTCTTGCGACAATCTAAATTATGTTTTCTATGATTTAACCAAGCTAAAATATAAATCAACTAATCTTATACTGAAATATACCTATGTAAAATGGTAAAATTGAGAAGGAAATGCAATATGTGATCTATGCATAAATTAGGTATATTTTTGTGTTTAGAGTTTCTAAGATGAAGGGAGGTAATCATCAATTATTATGAACTATGTCATAATTAAATACTTTTACCAGGTATGTGGAAGTTGCTCTTGAATTAATAAACATGAATTTATAAAGTTTTATTATTCACTAGATCAAACACTTATATAAAATACTTGTTAAAAGTGATAATTCTTAGTACATATGTGGCTGGTAAAGACATTCTGGTAATGATTTGTTTTATAACCATACCAGCTCATTAGGGTTCCAGCTCTCCTATTTTAAATTTAAAAAAATGCTAGGAGAATAAATAAACAAAATAAAAAGGCTTACATGATGAAATAAGTTCAATACACCATACATCATGAGGGAAGAGGAAGAGAAAGAACCCAAGGTATCTCTATCAGGGCTATAGATGTCTGGCTGGCAATAGAGCAATGCTCAAGCTTCCATTATTTTTATGATATTTAATAGAAACTAGAATGGAACCTACAACTTCATTAAATACTTAGAAAAACTCATCACAATAAAGGTTATATGAACCTCATGTTCAAAACACATAGATCTAAGGATAAGAAGGCAAGTATGTTATGTGAATTTACTTAAGAGTCTCTTTCATATTTATGATTTTAGTATTATTTTGTGATATGATTCTTGTTTGGTTTGAAGTTACAAAACAAAGTTTTGGGTTCTCAAATACTCAAGAGTATTCCCCCTGTAAGTTGCCATTTGTTGTATCCAATACCCCCCTCCTCCAAAAAAGCAGGGGACCAATTTTTTAGATTTTGGTCATGTTTGATTAAGCATGTCTTCTATATGTTTATGCTAAATAGATTTATTATTAATATTTATACTTAGAAGAAGATACAATTTTCATAGTATTATGCCAATTTCATGGACTAAATCTATTAATGACTTTTCAAAAAAAATTGAGCTATGCATATTTTTAAGACTTAGTCTATTTAAAGTAATTCATTCAAAAACTTATCTATCAATGCAATTTTTGTGGGTCTTTTATTTCAGGCATTTTGTCCAATAATTTTTGCTATAGGGGTTTTTGTTTTAGGTATTCTTTTCTAACAATTTCTTTGGCACTTTTATGTTTGCACTTTGGTTTATTCAGGATTATCATTCAATGGGAATTTGGTCTTTAGAACTTTTGTTCTAAACAAAATAGATCTTCAGGATTTATGTTATGGAAATTTTATCTAAAATAAATTCCCTAAAATGACTTATCTTTTATTAGACCTTGTGGCCTTTTTTCCATTGACATTTTATCCAACAAACTTTTGTTATAGTCTTTTTACTGTGGACATTTTATTTGGTGGAAGTTAGGTCTTTGGGATTTTGGTGTGGGTCTTTTGTAAATACCATTCCCAATGATAAAACCTAAATACCTGAATATTAAGAGTGATAAAATTGGGCCTATCATACATAGTTGAATAAAATTAAAATACTTCCTAATAGTATGCTAAATTCACCCACCAACTAAAATTAATGAATTTGAACCATGCAAGAAATACAAAATAAATGAATGTTGGGAATTTATATCACATGAATTGGTATTCAACATGATAAACCTATATACTTAACATGCAACCATTGAAGCCTTAATTTTTTTGAAATAAACTTTCACTTGATGTCTACTATCATCTTACACAATAAAGAGCCCTAACTACTACATGTGAGAAGGATGCAAGTAAAACAATGATTAGTAGAGACATAAATTAACCATACAACACAAAGATCATGTAGAGGAAGACTTTAAGAGTACCAAAATTACATGTAATAAACAATGGTGTCTTCATCCAAGTTATTTAGGGGAGAAGTTCCACCATTACCCTACTCAATCAAGGATTACATAGAGTTTACTAATACAATATTTGATGCTACCCTATTTGATAATACATACGAAAATTATTTAGAGTTATGGAACATAGTGGATTACATGGATGTATTTTCATTAGATGATATGTATCTCTTTGATTGACTATTTTTCAAATATTTATTGGCCCTCAAATGACAAAGATTTCATTTTGTTATTGCCAAGCCTGAGGTGATGCCATGCATCAACCTCCTACATGACTTGTTATTCATATGCTAGGTCACAAGAGATACCTTCCTCCACCATATTATAAATCTTGTTGTCATGGATTACATTTTAGGAGCTAAATTTTAGAGGTACTAGTCCTTGCCCATACCCAATACATAATTCAACAAGCACATATTGGTGCAGTGGAACATAGAGATCATAATTAAAAAGGTGCTATCTCCATGGTTGTTCCTTGACTAGACCATCACATTAAAAGTGAAGATACCAAAGGGTCTTACTTCCATTAATAAATTAATAATGGGGGTAACCATTAGTATGGTGCTACTAAATAGACTCTATGCTATGCAAAGCATTCACTTTCTTAATCTAGATTGGGTGTTATTATTGAACTTGATGATGACTAGTGATGTTATATTTGTATTGGGATAAGTAATCATTTTCCATTTGAGGGAGTAGGTAATTCATAAAGATAAGTAACACATGCCTATGATCCATTTCTACATGATGTCATATCTAGTGGATGTTATCATGGGGACTTGCTTCAAAGTTCTTGGTGAGCTATGGATTCTAGCCACTAATTATATAAAAAATAATATTTATGATTACTTTAAATTTATGTATATATATGCTTACATGAAGAACATATTAAAGTTATTGAGGATGCCTATCCTCAAGTTTGACAATCCATCCATGGTTCACCAATACCTAGGTTAGGGGAAAACTTTGTGAAAATACATACTAAGAGGGGTGATTAATTTTTATACCAATACTTCACTATCATAATGATCTACGAGAATAGGGTTCATCCCTTATGCCTTCCAAAATATGTTCATGATAATATGGCTGAGCAACAGATTGATTTTTAGTTATGGTGGAGCATAGAAGAGGACTTGGCTAGAGTAAAAAAAGCCTCATTATTTAGCCACCACATAGTCATTAGATGAATGGTTTACATCATGATAAAACATTTTGTAGAAGTTGGTGGAAAGAGGAAAAGTTACCATTTCCCTACACTTCAACATAGGGATTAGGATCCCCACAGGCTCATCCAAAAACATATTCAAAAGTTCAATATCCCTTATAGCCACCAACCTTACTCTTATGACTATCTATTTTTGAATGCACCAAATGATGAAGTCTTGGAGAGGGAAAATATTATTAGGTTGAATGAGGATCATATAAGGATGACTCAAGTACAACCTAAAATCTTGATAAGATAACTAGACAATAGGAAGTCACTATTTTAAGGATGGACCCACTTAGATTTCTTAAAGGGTCAATATACTAAATATTCAAAGGAATAAGGAGTCTCCTCATCATAAGGACTCCCTCTAAAATTAAAATTAAATTTTGTGAAGAAAAAATATAAGGTATTTAAACCCAACCCCAAGGGAGCACAAGTAAGAGACCCCATTAATTTTGACTATAGTAAAGAGGGGGAAACATAAGAAGAGCAAGTTGCCAGCATAATATCAATACCCATAGCTACACTTTAGGCATAAGTTATCATATCCATAGGGGTAGCAATAGATAAATTAGCTACTCCAAGCCAAAAAGACTCCTTAGCATAGCCAAAGACCCCTATTATCTATACAAGGAAGCCTAGGACTCCTATAGGCAATCCCATAATTGAGTTATCACAAGGATTACCTACTGGACCCCAATGCTCAAACATGATAGAGGGAGAGGTTGTGGACTTGGGAGAAGAAGATGATTCTAATGAAGAAAATGAACTAGAAAATCCTAAAAAATTAAGCCTTGAGGTAGATAGGGGTAAAGAGCCATCTTTAGAAGCCACCTCAGCTAATTAGTCTATAGAGACTATCCCTTTATCTTTTGTTTATATTCCTATGTTTTTTTCTATTTCAAAGACACCCAAGGTAGAAGTGCCTACATCCACCCCTGTTAATCCATTTACCCCATTCCATTCATACAATTCCCCTTGCTCAATGTAAAGGTTGAAAAGGATGTTTCCTCTAGTGATCCACTATCCACCTCCATTCCATTCATAGATACCTCTAACATCCCTTCTAGTACTACCAATATTAGGTCACTATATAATAATAAGACATCTAAGATGGTAAAGACATCCATGGCCTCTTCATAATTCCATGTTCAATCCACTTAGCTCACCCTTCGCATGCCATCATCTACTTCTATATAAGAAACCATTATAACTAGTTCAAGCAAAGGTAGGAGGGCCAAGCCCCAAATCATCATAGTTCATTTAATCCCTTAGTTTATCAGAGTAGATTAGTCTAAGATCATTTGACCCTCCTTAATTGACATCCTTGTAGGAGTATCCAAGAAGCAACTATTAGTTGAGGTTGAGGAGGATGTTGTAGTTATAGCCTCACAGGAAATAAATGTCAATCGATTAGACATTCCTCCCTGGGCTATGGATTTAACAATAAAGACCTCACAAATGTCTAGTTTTAAAATTACTAAGCTCCCCTCCATCACCACTCTTTTTGATAAACCATCTAGGAGAATACAAAGAGTGAATAAGAATAAGTTTGTAGAAGAAAAAGGTAGAGATTTTATTCTTTAGGAAAGACAAGATGTCTTCTCCCTCACAAAAAGGTAGAATAGGTAGCCATGGCAATCCCCCTATGTTGAGAATTTTGTAGACTTGGATGAATCACACAAGGAATCCATGATGGCTATGTTAAATGGAAAGGTAGGAGATAGAGGCCAAGGTATAAAAATTGAGAGAACATGACAAGCCTATACACATACCATAAGGCATAGAGGTAGAGATTCGTGATGCAGCCTCAAGATGTTATAATTCTTTAGAAGCTCTAAAATTTATGTAGGTTGAATTGGACCCACATATCAATAAAACTAACAAATTATTCAATTATTTTAGTAATGATAGAAATGAATTAAAGATGTTGGTTGCATACATAGGTAATAATGATTATATCCATTTGGAATTTATGACACCACTTGAGGCATCTAATGCCCTCAACTTGGTTATCATAATAATAAAAGAAGCTTGAGAAAGGCTAAAATCAGTTGAGGATTTACTCCCCAAGTATCAAGAGTATGTGACCTAGGTTTTCCAAAATTTTAATGACTTGAAGTTATCTAAATTCAAATACACTAAAGTAAAATTGGTTAGCAAGATCAATTTTGATCAACTCATACAAGAGGTAATATATAAATTCAAGTAGAGTTTGCAGGGCCTAGCATTGGAGGAAATAAAATTTGAATTGAGAACTATTACGAAAAAGGTCACTTAGGTGGAATTTTTTTAAAAAAACTTCCAAATGACCAAGGTAGAACATACAAAGCTCCTCAATCAATTTAGCAAGATTCACCAATGATCACTACTTAATATGGATATCATTTGACAACAACATGATGTTATAGATAAATGTTACAAAGAGAATGAAGCAAAGAAGAAACAATCTCAAGTTACTACTTCTAGTGCCACATCAACATCTATAGTTTCTACTTCTGCCACCTCAACCACTACATTGACCAAACTACATGCAGCCATTTGGAAGACATAACCTTGAATGGCTAGATTTTATGCATGAATAGTTTTGTAATGGCATATATATGTTTTATATATTTTTAGTTTTATTGTATTTTGAACTATAATTTTAAAATTTGAATTTTTATTTGTACACATGCATATGTTGTGTAATTTTGTAAAGGCTAACTTAGACTAATTAACAACTATGAGTAAACTCTTATATGATTTTGATCACAGTTAGAACTTGTGTTCTAACTATCACATGTAATGAATTTCTCATGAACATTGGAGGATGAGGCAACCTATTCCCCAAGCCTATTTAAATAATTGTAATCCATAGTTTGGATGGGTCGGAGAATTTTTAATATATAGGAGAAAAGTAATTTGGATTATCTAATCATGTGTTTGCATATTTTCTTTCCACTATTTATGTAATTTGATTACATTTATTTGGTTGTATGACTCAATAACTCTTAGTGTGAAAAATATACCAATGGGTTATTAATTATCTTGACTAATATATTAGTCTTAGATGTGAAACAAATATTGAATGGTTGGTAAAATACATTGGTTAGGATAGTTAAGCTAATTGATTAATAATTTTGAGCATGTATGAGCAATTTCTTTGATATAATTGTGTGTGTGTGTACAATAGCTACCTCATTTTCCCCACTAAGAATGAACCATAATATCCTAACTACAAGTGTGAAATTATTACCCTAAAACGATCAATATTTGATTAATGCCCATGAGTTTCCTATATTAGTATTTCCTTAGACTTTTAGCCATATTTGACTATGTGTGTACAACTACAAAAAATGGGCATAGGTTTTTTGAAAGCAACTTGTCCACTTAGGAACCAACTAGGGAAGTGATTTCTAAAGGCCACAAAGATTTATTTTCTAACTTACCCTTCCCTCCTTTTTTAATTTTGTTTTTACATCAACCCACCTTAGATTAATAATCAACCATCAATCCAACTCATATAGATTCTCACTTCCTTTTAAGAGACAACACCTCCATCCAAAAAACCTTGTCAACAACCTACATAATTTACCATCTATCCCACCAATAGGTTTTTAGGACCACATACATGTAACTAATTCCATAGAGTGGAGCTCATATCTATTGAGGTCCTAAGAGGTTAAATGATACCTCATTATTTGTGGTGTGCATAAACCCATATCAACAACTCAAATGACTCTTAATGCATGTTATAAGTGCTAAGGTTAGTTTGGTCAAAGTATACATAAGTATAATTATCATAATCATATTAACCCTATTAATATAGGAAAAATTCATCTATGCCCTCAATTTTAGAAGCACCATTATCCACATTAAACTCGTCCTTCTCATTGATTACATAATTCAAGTTAGAGCTTGTTTTAATGTAGGGCTCAATGTGAAACCTTGAAAGAAGATGAGTTATTATGGTCACCTTAGTCCCATACCTTATATTAAAGGCCAATAAGGATAAATTATCTAAGATATATCCACCTATATTTTCTATAAAGTCTCTTGAAAGGTAGATTTCAAAGTGAGTAGGGAGGTCCACCACAACGTCTTGGAGGATAGGGAAACTAAGACAATCATGAAAGAAAACCTTCAAAAATTTTATCAACCCTATTATCTTAGTAGGTGTACCATATATTTAAAGCACTCATTTTATATGGGGTTCATATTTTAGGCTCAATTTATCCAATATAACATTGGGCATGACTGAAGTAGAAGCACCACTATCAACTATGAAATCATAGACTAGTTTGTCACCCACTATGGGAGTGAGGTAGAAAGGTGGAGCAATATAAAACTTATTATATGGTTCAACAATGGTATTAGGTTAATTTTTAATAAATACATAACCATTACTTAGACTTGAAGGTGAAGGACTATTAGGAATAGTGGATAATTATTTTTGGAATAACTCTTTTTGGTTAGGCATGTGAAGGACATTACACAAGGAGATAGATGCTTTGGCACTTATCACTAAATCCACTATGTTTAGGGTATAATTGATCACCATATATTGAGTTTTTGAAGGCAAAGGATTGATTTTAACTTGAGGAACTAAGACACCATGCGCAAACCTTCAAATGTTCTAATTTGAAGTAGGTGTAGGAGCATTAAGGACTACCATGATTTCAACCATACTTTGTTGTCTTGTAGAAGGATTAGATGAACTTATGGGCATGATATTATCAATTTTTAGAGCCTTATTCTTGTATCTAGTGTTTTATACAATATATATTTATTGATTGAGCACAAAAGTGTCTTCCACCAAGAAGTTAGTGAAACTTTCTCTATGAGGCTTCCAATATTCATTTTCTTACATCATGACTTCATCTTCAACTAATAGGAGAGGAGTGAATACTCATTTATAAAATATAGATTGATATCTACCCTAATTAGAACCCATGAATTTTCCTTATTTCCAATATTTTCCATTCATCAAGTTTCCATGCACTAGTACCCTCTCTCTTACATTGGTGGTAGAATTGGGATTGTACACATTGGTAGGCCTATTGAAATTAGGTTTCCCTTGAACTCTTCCTCTCACATATTGAAAATATTTATACTGATAGTGACATGGATTTTTATGAGCACCTTATTTCCTAAGATGAGTTATTAATATTTAAATTTATGCATATGGATCCATGACATCATTTACCCTTTTAGGAACAACTCTAGGCTTAGTGTTGGCCTTGAGAAGTTGGGCCACACTTGGAGTATTAGAAGAAGTATTAGGTAGAAAGGTCATAAACACCTTAGGAGGAAACTTTCCTTCTTGAATGAGGTAATTCTTATCTCTAATTTAAATTTCATATTATTAAATAAGAATGAAACCACCCATGAATTGAAGAATGATAGCAATATCAATACCAATGGCTCTCAAGTATGTGGGGGACACAAATATAGAAGGAGGTCTCATGGGATGAGGCAATATATATCAATATTTTTTAAACCTCTCATTGAAGTCATGCATTATTACCTTTGATTCTCTTTTGATCACATTGAGCTGATGTATGAGAGAAGTATGGTCACTTTCATCTTCAAACCTTGAGTTCAACAACACTCCAAAGTAATCCCATGATGTGATGCATCCACCAAGTAAAGTCCTATACCAATAAGGTGTTTTACCTCTATGGGACATAGCAAGGAGTCTAATGGAAATATTATCTTTAGTGACATTATGGAAACTACAAAAATTGGAGATAATCTTGATGTGTTCACTAGGTATGACATGAATTTTACCATTGAATATAGGCACACTCTTTGTAGCATTAGGAGTAATATCATCATAGGCCTGAAGGTGAATTATATTTTTAGTAGTAAAATATGGAAAGGAATGTTTCTTGATGGGTGTCATTATTACCCCTTTATTTAACCAACACAAGTTGTCATATGTTCTTACCAATGTGGCATCTAAAGCTATTTGCAGTAAGGTAGTTTGAGATTTCATTGTAGTATATATATATATATATATATATATATATATATATATATATATATATATATATATATATATATATATATATATAATTCTAATATATAACTACTTTTAAATCTTAAACTATGATTTTAAAAGAAAACACTCTTTGCAGAAACAGAAACCACTCAATCTAATCTAATTTTTAGAATTTGAAAATGTTTCTCACAATTGTAAAACAAAATCACTCTTATAGAATTAAAAGGATATCAAATATAATTTACAAATTAAAAACAATCATAAATCTATACTTTCTAAATCTAAAAGAATGAAATAAATGCTTATGCTAGAAATATAGATTAACTATTCAAACTTCCCTATAGGATTTCAATCTAAATTATTCAAACATATATCTATTTATAATGCAAAGAATTATAAAACTAATTTATAAATATCAAATAAATTTCTTGTTTCTTTAGGAATGGGCCCTTACTCCCTCAGATCTATGTCTAAATTAACTCAGCTCAAGAGATTCTTCAACACATGAATTGAGAAGAAAATAGTTGTTATATTTTATATTTTAGAGAATAAAAAATACGATATTATTGTATATAGTTAGAAAATTTATAGATCTAGGCAAGGATCTATCTATATATTCTGTATCAACAACTGTCTTATCCATAACTCTAAGAAATAACCTAGATATATTTAAAACAAAAGATATTTTAGATGGATTGACAGATATAGTTGGAATAGGAAATTGTTTCAATGAGATCTCTTAGGAATCAAAGAATCCATAGATAAAATTTTTAATGCCTAACTATATCAATCAAATCTTTACATATATTGTCATTCTTATCTATCTTCACCTTTATAACCTAGAGTAGTAACTCCCAAAATGGAAGGCTTAGTAGAAAAGGACACATATATATATATATATATATAGAAAATAGTCCTTTATATTTATATAAAGAGGTTGGAGAATCCATTTGAACCCTTTGGAATGTTTTATGGTCAATTTTGGAGTGATTTGGACTAATTTATAGTAAAAATGGAACATTATGTATCTTGTTATCAAAATTTGTAGCTCACTTATCAAAATCTAGAGCTCGTTGTTGAAATTTATAGATTCCCTATCAAAATATGTATCTGACCTATCAAAATCGAGAGCTCACTATTGAAATCCATAACAACTATAGAATCTATAGCTTGGTCTTTAGATTTATTTATCTTCACAATCTTGTCAAAACTCTTATTATTATTACTATTTACCTGTACAAGTCAAAATATGGAGCCTAAAACATGAAAATGGTAGAACAAAGTACAATAAGATAGATTTAGACTTTATATGAGTTTATATAGGCAAAATCATCTATTTCTTACTTTATGCAAGTTATAAACATCAATATTATGTATAATGCTCAATCATTTGATATATTTAAGGTCATAAATTATAGTAATAATGAGTCATTTAATGGACTCATCATCTCCCCCACTCCTTACCTTTGGAAAGTCCCTTGCAAACTATATTCTCAATATCCATAATTGTGGATTCTTAGTTGTAGCTTTAGACTTAAATCATAAATAGAATACAGGTCTTTTTGAAGTATTCTTTGATTAGGAGATGTGAAACCCATATCCCTTTACACAAAATAAACCCAAATTTCAAACTATTTCTAAGACTTTGGTCTTATATTTTGCCAAGGAGACACTGGAGAAAGTAGAAAGGGAGGTTGGAACGTCATTCCATTCCATGGATTCTTCCCATTTCTCTATAAGACTTCTAAAATTATTTTTATGACCTCTCTAGTTCTTCTTAGAGACCACTAAACAGTAGTGGGTGACAACACTTATCTTCTTCTTAATGGCACTAGTACTATGTGACAAAAGTACCTACAAGCCACCACGACATCATCAAAATTATGCCACATAATTAACTCAAAATTGAGAAAGTCATCCTATAATGTGGAGAGATAATGATCATGGATTCTTGGTTGTTGGTAGTAGCTATCAAATCTATGTTGTACATGTTATGGAATACAAAATTATGGCCTAGTGTAGATACCAAAATTTTGTGCAAGATCAGTGTGATCATTATATCAATCCTACCAAGCAATTTGATTCCTATATGTAGATAATAGGGTTCTCATCTGAAGTTCTCCCACAAATAAATTTATCAGGAAATCATTTGTATTTCCTAAAATAATGTCACACAACTAAAATTCACAAAGTAAATCATATTTTTTAGGAGTAATATTTTTGAATACTACCATGAAATCATCTCTAGAGTGTATCTCATATGGTAAATCATAATATATTTGTATTAACTGCCATCTAAGTAATTTTTTATGTAAGAATAGACTATATGTAGAAGAGGGAACTCTGCAAGATAACACATTTTCACCTAACTGATAGATAAACTGGAGGGTTTGCTTAATTTTTTATTTTTTTTTAGCTTGGGTTATTTATTCCTACATTTTCTATTTTTCCTCAAGAAGATGATTTGCCTTCTTAAGTAATTGATTTTGTATCTTCATTTCTTGTAGTTGTGAGTAGACTTGATCCCATTAGTCTTTTACTTCAAAAACAATCAAATTAGTCTGACAGATTTGATCTATCCTGATTTTGTGAGGAGTATGAGAAAAGTTAGAATTTATTTGGTTTTTTATCCTAACATTTTCCATTTCAACCCTAAATAAATTTCTTCTCAAAGAAATGTTTTCTTTTTCAAGCTAGCTAGTCTAAATCCAAACATCAATAATCTCATCTTCTGCCTCATATTTTTTTTTTCAAATATTATATTTATAAATTTTTAATTTTTTAATCAAATGGGAAATAAAAAAATCCTTATTTTTTTCTACAAAAATCAACTCATCTATATCTACTACATTTTTTTGACTATAACTTCTAATTGGGACAAGGTTATAGCATGTTGGAGTTCTATATCATTTATTTCCCTTAAAGGTTGTTCCTCTTCTTCAATTATGGGGGATTTTACTTTATCCTTTATCTAATATGTAGGAGGGATGTGAATTTCATCAAGGATGGTCTCAGTAAATTCATCATCCAAATCTTCATGTGGAAAAAAAGTTTCCTCTTCTTCTTTATTTTGAGCTTCACTAGTAGTGGCTACTATGGGAGTTTATCTCAAGCCATCCAATGTCTCAGCAAAAATGGTTTAATCACTATCCACCACTAACATCAATCTTATTCTTATTTTAATAGGGGTTAAGCCTTTGTAGGTAAGGTTTTTTTATTTTTAGCTTAGGAGGCAAGGTTTTTAGAATATTCTTCCTCAACTATGTGAATGAGCTCATAAACTTGAGCATCTTGGGAAGAATGTTTTTATCTTCTGATATAGGATTACAGCCTTAATTTCATACTTGTTAGCTTAGAAGGAGAAGCTATGGAGGGAGTATCTAGGGTTTTCGTCTAAACAGTCTTGTCTATGGATCTTGCACTATGAATGAACTTAGAGGCTATTTCTTTAGAGGAATTTTTTGGTAGAGTTTTTAAACTAGAGGTATGCATATGTGAAACATTTTTTTTAGAAATTTTAGGGTTTTTTTTTTTCTTTCAAGGAAAGAAGTCCAAGATTCCATTTCATATTCTTTCTACAAAAAGTGTTGTTGAATAATGAGATAAATTAACCCATGATGGTGTATAGAAGTAGGGTTTTTGGCATATCTTATAACTACAATATGAATGGATCCTATAAGAAATAAGGGAAAATTTATTTTGTGTTGAGTTTATTGAATACCATATCTTAAATGAATCATAATCCTTAATACCATGCAAATCAACACACTACACTATCCCTCACATGTGAAGTATTTAATAAGCCAAAAAGAAACTAATTTCTAGGGTTCTGGTATAGATTTTCTACTTACCCCTTTATTCTACCTTGAACATCCTCTACAAAAATTGGCATGGGATCTCCTTCACTATTAAATTTTTTGACAAGATCATGAAATGATGAAATTATTCCTATTCAAACTCCTTCATCTAGGATCCTTGACAATTCACTAATGATTTTTGTGGAGAAAGGTTTATGTACTCATCTGACTATGGAGAAAATAGAATTTAGATGAATAATGAACTCTATCGCTAATGCTTCATCAAAGTCATAGAATTTGAGGAAAAAGTCCAACCATCATATGTCAGTCAGTATTTATTTTACTACATCATTCTCCAATAGTTCACTTGCATCTGTAGGTTTTGATTTTTTCTTCAAACCCATTTTGAAATTTGCACTCTCCAAGATGGTTTAGCATAGTCGATTGTTCCTCTTACTTCCAAAAAGAGGTTAAATTTGTATTTGCAAAATGACTTGAACAATAGTGATATATTTAAGGGTTAGTCTATGGATATTACTTGAAGCATGAAAAATAATGATGACAACATCAATCAAGAGTACTGATGTCATACTTTTTGCTTATTTTGTATTTCAATGATATCACTGTCAATCCCTTTTTAATTCTCCCTTAGTAATTTTCATTAATGACACATAATTTTAATAATAATGTGTCCCAATAAAATCTTTTTATAGTTGCAAGGAGTATTATCTATAGCTTTGAAATGACCTTTCAAAATATGATCTTTTTAAAATGACTTTGTTATTATTATGAAGTTGACCCCTTATGACACCATATCTCTATTCCTTATGATATTATATGAAAACCTCATATTAATGATTTGAGAATGTGCATGCAACCTTAAGTGATTGAAACTAACACTTAGTATAACAAGAGATATCGTACCATACAAATATCCATATTATCCTTATCAGTCTTCTTCATCTGTTCTATAAAATAAATTACATGAGTTAGTGACATTACAACAAACAATAATATTAATCTTATTGCTTTGGAACCAACTATTTTTTCTAAATTATTTATATTTTTTTTAGTATTTTGTCCTTAAGTAGCCATTTTTGGTTTTATAGTCAAGGCTCTTTATTTAGTACATGAATAGCCAACAAGCTAGTTGTCTGATCTTGACTGTCAATAATGTCTTGGAGGATTTTCATTGTTGAACATTTTTTTTGAATTTTTATATATTTTTGAATTTTTTAATTTTTCAATTTTGTTTGGAAAGAGAAAAATTCCATTTCTTTATTCAAGGAAATTTTACCTTTCAAATATCAATTACCATGGAATACTTGAGTTCTTTCATGGTACCAAATTCATTCTAAATTGTTTGAATAAATTCCTCTTTGCTGGCAAGCTACTGGTATAGTTTCAAATGATGTCCATTTACAAGAAGTGTTTTTTGATTACCATCAATAGGTAGTAACTATATAGAACCATTATCAAAAAAAATTATATTTTAAATGGTCTTAACCATCTAGTTCAAAGCTTACCTTTAAAATGTTGATATTTAGAATCATATAAGAGTGCCCAATCTCCTTTTCTGAATTGTCTTTCTTTGATATGCAAATCATGCTATTATTTTTTCTGGTACCATGTCATTTCTATTTACTATAAATATTTTATACTTATCTCATCCAATTCATTCAACTACAACATCCTTTCTTTTTGTGCTTTATCCAAATTAATTCCTACTTGTAATGCAATCTTCAAATTTTTCATTTCAAATTCAATGGAAAGAAGAGGTTTCTTACCATAGACTAACTCATATGGTGAAAAACTACTGGTGATTTTCCATGTAATATTTTATTCCCAAATAGCTTCTAGGAGTTTAGCTACCCATTTTTTTTGGTTGCTACTAACTATCTTGGTAAGAATGTTCTCTAACTCTTTATTAGTGACTTCCACTTATCCATTCATTTGAGGATGGTGTGATGAAGATTTTTGGAGGTTGACTTGATAGATCTCCATGAATGCTTGAATCATATTGGACATGAATTATGGTCCCTTGTCTAATACTATTTCTCTTGGTGCTCCAAAATTCTACATGATTCTAAAATAGAGGAAGTTTGCTACTGCTTCTTCTTTTATAGAAGAAAGAGCTTAAACTTCAGTGCATTTGGTTACATAGTCTATACAAACTAAGAAGAATTCCTTACCTTGTGATGGTGGATATATGGGCCCAATAAATTCCATACTCCACTTCTTAAAAAGATCTAGGATAACTTATGGGTGAAGAGGCATCTCAGAGGAAAATGTAGACTTCCCTATTATTTGACATACATCACATTTTCAAACATAAGTTTTTACTTGTTTGTGAAGAGTTGGCCAAAAATATCTAGCTCTAAGGATTTTATGCACTATTCTTTTTACTGAGTAATGTCCTCCTCTAAGTTCATCATGACATGTGTGAATGATGTCATACATATCATTTTACTTTACATATCTATGGAAAACATGATCAGGTCCAAGTTTAAATAGTATATCATTAATCCATTTATAAGAACTTATTCTAATTAAATGTTTCTTTTATTTTTTATACATTGAAAAGGAAACTTCCATGTAACTAGAAAATTTGTGATGTCAGCAAACCAAGGAGTTTGTGCTGAAACAACAAATAATTTTTCATTTAGAAAGTTATTTTCTATAGGTTCTTGTTCATCTCAATTATGTAGTCTACAAAGAAAATCAACAACCTCATTGAACTTTCCTAGTTTATCAATAATTATCATATTAAATTCTTGTAGTAATAATAGCCATCTAATAATTCTTCCTCCTACTATTGGTTTATTCATCAAGTACTGGATAGTTTCATAATTAGTATATACAAAGATTTTATAACTAATAATATAATGTTTGAACTTGTTTATGGCATAAATTACAACAAGAAATTCTTTTTCAGTGGTTGTATAATTTCTTTTAATTGTAATTAAGTTCTTGATTATATAATATAAGGTATGCACATGTCCATTTTCATCTTTCTATCCTAAAATAGCTCCCATGGCATGATTTGATGCATTAGTGTAGATGTGGAAGGGTTGTGACCAGTTAGGTCCTTTTAAGAGTGGTGTAGTATTGAGATTTTCTTTGATTATCTCAAATGCTTGTTGATAGGCTAAATTCTAGAAAAATTCACTTTCTTTTGTGAGTAAAGCAAACATTGGAGTAATAATCTTGCTGAAATATTTTGTAATATCCTACATGTCCTAGAAAACTTTTAATGTCAGTTTGATTTTGAGGAACAGGAAAATTTGAAATGACTTCAATTTTCTTTAGGTAAACTTGTATTCCTTTTACATAAATATGATGACCTAAGATTATGCCTTCTTCTATCATAATCAAACATTTCTCAGTATTAAGAGATAAATGGTGATATTCAAATATTTGTAATACATTTTCAAGATTAATCAAACCTTAATTAAAAGATTATCCATGAACCGTAAAATCATCTATATAAACTTCTACATAGTCATTGATCAAAGCTAAAAATATGGATAAGATAGCTCATTGGAAAGTGGCAGGTGAATTACATAACCAAAGGGAAAGAATCTATAAGAAAATGTTACCCATGGGTAGGTGAAGGTTTTTTTGTCTTGATCCTCAGGTGTCACTTGTATTTGGTTATATCCACTAAATCTATCTAGGAAAGAAAAGTATCTTTTCATAGCCAGATTATCAATTAATTAATCAATGAAGGATAGAGAGAAGTAGTCTTTCATTGTTGATTTGTTTAGATCTCTATAGTCCACACATACTCTCCATTAACCATTTTTATTAGGAATAATGACTAGGGGAGAGACCCATTAGCTATCATAAATGGGATAAATAAATCCTACTTCTAATATCTTCTCAATTTCAATATTGACAATGTCTCTCAAGGTAGGATTAATTCTTTTTTGTGGTTGTCTTACTGGCTTAATGTTCTCTATGTAAATATAGTGTGTAAAAATAATTGGATGAATTCCTTTCATATCTTAATATTTCAATGCAAAATCTTGAGTATGATCTTTAAGTACATCAATAACTTTCATTTCTTGATAATTTATCAACTAGCTATTTATATTGAGTGTCTTCCCTGAGGTTATTTTTATTTGTTTAGTTTTTGGATGGGAGGAATTTATTTGTTTGAATTCAATCATAAATGAATTGAGAGGATAGGGATGCAGAATTAATGCATGAAATGTAACATCTTTAACAATTTTTTCTCTTATAGGAATGATTCTAGCTAAATGACAATGAAAGGCTGTAAGAAATAAGTCTTATCCTTCATATGCCCATTATATCACACTATTTTTAATGTCTTCATGATCATATGATGTATTTAAAAAGGTGGAAGAGGATGAATGATTAGAATAATAATAAATGTTATCTTGGAATTGTTTTTTATTCAAATCCATAGCTAGTCTATTGCAATCCATAACTAGACTATCAAGATCAGTAGGTAGACTATCAAGATTTGTAGCTGGACTATCAAGATCCATATAATTTCTAATACTTCTTAATAACTCATAATATACTTCCTCTATATGTTCAATTATTGTAACCATGGATAAAGAAGAGATACTATAATTTTTTTCATCACGTTGATCAACCCAAAATTGTTTGATAGTATTGATTGAGGGTTGAGCAGGTGGATATAAAGAGATTCATTTTGCTTTAAGACCATTTTAAATAGTCATATACCCTGATCTACAATCAATAAATGCTACTACAGTTTCTATCCAAGGTCTTCCTAGAATCATTGGGTATCTAATCTATGTGTTCTTAGGTTGGAGAGCAATAAAATTAGTAGGATACTCCCTTGATTCTATGGTTAATATTATGTCTACAATGACACCTTCTAGTTTAGTGTTGGAATGATCTATCATTTGTAGGATTGTGGTGGTTGGTTACATTTCCTTTAGAGAGAGATTATTCATGGTGTCTATAGTCATTACATTAATGGTATACCCTAAATCTACCAATACATTTGGTATCTCTTGCTATCTAAACTTTACATAAATGATAGGACTTTTTGGATCTCCATATTTAGGTAAGAGCAACTTTCCTACTTAGAGATCAATAAGTTTACCATCAACCTATATGTTCTTATGATACTATATTTTTCCACCTAGTGTCTTAATACATAGGTTTTTGATCATTCTATTTACTTATATAATATATCAAATGGCTTGTAATAATGGAATTTTTGTGTTTAGTTTTTAGAGTTCTTGATTCAATTCAGATTCCCTATTGTTTTTAACTTCCTTTAATATCTATAGAAAAGACACAAGAAGAGGTGTTAGAGTTAATTCCTCTATTTTTATTGTTTTGTCTTGAGATTCTTTTTCTTTATTTAGTTGACTTTGTGGACTTGCTTATTATTGTGGTACTTCTATGATGATAACCTTGCTTGTTCCTAAACTTTTATTCCTGATCTCAGATGAATATCTAAACATTCAACAAATCCTACTCCCATTGTTTCACCTTATTCATTTATAAAAGCCTATCTATTTTTTTGGATTTGATATTGGCTAAGTAGGTAGCTGAGGCTAGTTTACTTGTTCTATGGGGGTGGCTTGATTTCCTTAGGGATCCATTAGTGCTTGTTAGTATGGATATCTTCTTTAATGTTGTTGATTATAGTTTTGACTAGAATTCTAATGTTGATTTATCTAATGTTGTTGATGAACTTGTAGAATACATGTTTGTTGAAAAGACCAGGGCATCATACACTATTATGGAATCCATTCCTGGGTACCCCATGGTGGTGCATCCCACATTTGTGGAGATACATGCCATTGTTGATAAGGAATTTTTGAGCCAAAATGTTGATTTTGTTAAAAAGTATTTCCTTGTCTCTAAACATAATTGATTTATTTTATGGCCTATGTATTTTTTTTTAAACTGATTCTTAAGACTAGGAAGATGACTATAATTCTTTGTGTCATGATCCTTAACATCATAAATTCTACAAATTTTAGTTTTGTCTAAAATATAGTCTATATGTGCATGTTTCAATTTACATTTTGGGTAATAAATCTCCAATAGTTTAGAATTTTATTTGGACTTAGCTTGTAATCCATCCAATATTGAGTTTAACTAGAGCAATATGTCTATTTTTAAGTTTGCCAAGTCTTATATTAATTGACTTACATCACTATATTTTCCTAATTTCCCTTTTCAACTACTAGGTTTTGTTCTAGAGTAGTTGGTACATAACCATTAAATTTCTTGAAAATCTAATTTAGTGATATCCCCTTTTCCCATAAGATTTAAAGAATCTCTAGAAGAGTCATCTAATCCTTTGATAAAAACTATTTTAATCACTTCTTTAGGTAACTCATAACCACATCTATTAAGAGTAAAGGCAAACCAATCCAAATAATCCTCTAAATTTTCATCTTCATTTTGTCTAATTTTGAAAAAATATTCCTTCTTATCCTTGACCCTGTAGTAATCTTGATATTTATCCAAAAAGCTATTTCCATTTCTCTCCAAGTGTGAATAAAGTTCCCGCCTAGTCCCATGAACCACCTCATTGCTCCTTCTTTTAGAGTAGAAGGAAAAAGCTTTAGTTTTTGGCTATTTGAATTGGAATCATAAGTCTGACAGAGAACCTTAAACTCAAATAGAAATTGGTCTGAGTATTTAGTGGACAGTCTTATGAAAGTTGGTAAATAGGTTGGAGAAATATTTTTCATTATTCTTTCATTATATTCAAAGGCAATAGGATAAGAGAAATTCCTCTTGAGAGCATTCCTTTGAGGTTTATCTACTTGGCCTACATTTTCACCTATGTCAAATAAAACTCTAAGGAGAGGAGGGGATTTTGGTTGTTTAGTATTTATGATTTTAGCTTGTGCAAAAGAGGATTCTTATGATTCTTTAGAAATATTTATAATAGATTCTTTTATCTCTTTTTTTAAGTTATCTAATTTATCTAAAATAGCCTTGATTCTTTCTTGTAAAGGGTCATAATCCTTTGGGACAAACCTACCTTATGGATCCTTCAACCTACTCATATAATTGATATTGACAAAATAGTGATTTTTTTTGGACTATTAACCTAAATTTTACCTTGCTAACACCTAAATGAGTCCTTGATAATGGCACCAAAAATGATGGGTGTCATTATTACCCCTTCATTTAACCAACACAAGTTGGTGTTTATTCTTACCAAGGTGGTGTTTAAAGCTGTTTGTAGTAATGTAGTTTTATATTTCATCTTAACAATATTTATTTTGTATTTATTTTTAATATTATGCTAATCTATACCTACTTTTAACTCTTAAACAATGATTTTGAAAGAAAACACTCTTTACAAAAACATAAACGACTCAATCCAATCTAATTTATAGAATTTGAAAATGTTTCCCATAAGTGTAAAACAAAATCACTCTTATATAATTAAAAGGATATCAAATATAATTTAATAATTAAAAACAATCATAAATCTATACTTGTTGAATTTGAAAGAATGAAATAAATACTTATGCTAGAAATATAGATTAACTATTCAAACTTCCCTATATGATTTGAATCTAAATTATTAAAACATATATCTATTTATAATACAAAGAGTTATAAAACTAATTTATAAATACCAAATAAATTTCTTGTTTCTTTAGGAGTGGGCCCTTGTTCTCTCAAATCTAGGTCTAAACTATCTCATCTCAAGAGATTCTTCAACACATGAATTGAGAACAAAATTACTACTATATTTTATATTTTAGAAAATCAAAATTACAATATTATTGTATGTAGTTTGAAAATTTATAGTTCTAGAAATGGATCTATCTATTTATTCTATATCAACAACTATTTTATCCACAATTTTAAAAAACAACCTAGATATATTAGAAATAGAAGATATTTTAGATGGATTGAGAGATATAGTTTGAATATAAAATTGTTGCAAGGAGATATCATAGGAATCAAAGAATCCATAGATAGAATTTTAAATTCCTAACTATATCAATAAAATATTTGCATATGTTGTCATTATTATCCTCTATCTTCACCTTTGTAACCTAGAGTAGAAACTCCCAAAATGGAAGGCTTAGCAGAAAAAGACATATATATATATATATATATATATATATATATATATATATACATATCCAAAAATGGAAATATAGAAAAGAGTCCTTTAGATTGATATAAAGAGGTTGGATAATCCATTTTAACCATTTGGAATGTGTTATGGTAAATTTTTGAGTGATTTGGATCAATCTATAGCAAAACTAGAATATCCTATAGCTTGCTATCAAAATCTATAGCTCACCTACCAAAATATAGAGCTTGTTGCTGAAATCCATAGTTTGCCTATCAAAATCCATATCTCACCTATCAAAATCTAGAGCTTGTTGTTAAAATACATAGTAATTATATAATCTATAGCTTGGTCTTTGGATTTCCTTATCTTCACAATCTTGTCAAAACTCTTATTAATACTACTATTTATCTGGACAAGTCAAAATATGGAGCCTAAAACATGCAAATGTTAGAAAAAAGTACAAAAATATAGATTTATACTTTTTGTGAGTTTATATAGGCAAAATTATATATTTCCTACATTATGCAAGTTCTAAACATCAAGATTATATACAATTCTCAATTATTTTATATATTTAAGGCCACAAATTATAATAATAATGAGTTATTTTATGGACTCATCATTGCTTATACATGTTTTCTTCAAGATCCTCAATTTATTCAATCTCCTCACTTTCATGGCTAGAAAAATATTTTTTCTCTTCAAAAGGAAAATTAGGATGAGGGTATTGAACTTCAAGAGGAAGTTCAAGCTGAATAGGTGGATTGATAGGATTGAGAACTCTATTAGATGATGAACTAGTAATGACAATGAATAATGGTATAAAATTTATGATAAAATAATGGCCTTGAACCAAAATTTACCTTGAAATGAGTTGTCAAATGCTGAGTATCACACCAATTTATAGTTGATATTGTCAAGACTAGTATTTCTCTTGACAAGTTATCTTGAAGACAATGTGTCCTACTGGGTGTGCCAAAATTATTGTCACCAAATATTGTATCCTATAGGAGGATTTTCAATCCTCCTATATGTTTATGAATCATTTAAATACTTATATGTATGTGGGTGTACTTATAGTAGAAGTAAACCTCTAAGTTTAAGGGCTAGCTCCCTGAATATACCTTGAAGTGATTATCACCTAACTAACTATTTGATTATGGGAAAGAGATTGAAGTTTGCATGAAATGAAAATAATATATAGGTTTGATACACTAGGATTATATAAAAAACACCATCATACTAATTTAAATAATAAATAAGACATACAAACTAGCTTCCAAGTCCTAAAAGATTCTAACATAAGTGTTTCAATATAGAGGTGATATGCATGAAACAACATAGGGAAAGTGAACTAGAGAGAAAATTTCACACTCTAAGGAAAATTATACACTTGAAAGGATCCTAAAACACTAAATACACTCTATATGTCTTCTTAGAATAGGAACTCTTGCATAAACATGAGAGGATAAGTAGAATCAAGGATATGATATTATCACTTAACACAACTATACATCACTTCACACACTTATAAAATTTTTCACAAAATCAAAAATATACTTGTATTTATTATTAAAATGGAAAATACAATGGAATTCCAGTAGGACCTTGCCATACATGGTGTGTTTTTTTTATATAAAAGCCAAAATGGCTACTACTTATAGAATTTGAGAGAGAAGATAAGAGAATGAAGTCCAAGAGTCACTACAACATGTGTCATGCTAATAAAAGGAGTTAAAAATGTATTAAAAATAATTATTAAATATACCATGCAAGGTCCACTTGGAGAAATGCCCCTTAAAATATGAAACTCCTAAAATATTGTATAGAACTTCTCAATTACTTGCTCAAAAAATTGACTTCATTATTTAGAATTCCTGGAATGTCCCATAGTAGACTAGGAATAAATGTGATGATTGAAATAATATGTATGGGTTGTATACATGATCCAAAATTCATTGCTTTCATCTCTAATCATTAGGATTCTTTTGGACATGAGTTATCACTGCCTACAGTCCAAGTAATTCCTCTTTCACTCACCTTTCACACTTGGCACCAAAGTTGATCTTTAATTTTTTAATTTAATTCATACAAAGGTATTATGACACATATTAGAACCCCTCATGGGATTATATTCATGATTTAGACCTTAAAAGGCCTCCCACTTTAATTTTTCACCTTCTCACTTGTTAGGATCCTCCTTAGAGTATAATTGATTACTTTTGTATAAGCAACTAAACACAAAATTAAACCAGAAGTAATAAGTAACAAGAAATCAGAAACAACAAAGAATAGGAGATATGAGAAATAACACAATTTGTATTAAACTCTTCCAGAAGGAAATACAATGAATAAATCTCTCTTCTTCTCACACCTCGAAGATGTACAATAATTCTCCCTCAAGAGTTCTCTCTCTCAATCAATTACAACCAACTCAAACCCTGAGTTGTTCCCTCCAGTCACAATCAACCCAATGGTTGTTGTTGCCTACTTCCAAGTGACAATCAACTCAAATATTGTTGCCTCCTTGACCACAGACCTTCTTGATCTTGCACCCTGTAGATCTAATTGATCTTACTTACATTACAATATAGCCCCATGGGTCTCTTAAATAGATCCCTAACCAAACAATAATTAGAAACACGGACTCAAGACTAAAATTAGTATTTACATGCAAACTAACTATTCATCTAAAATTAGAACAGCTCTGGAAACACACAGGTGACCAATGTCAGTTCTTATCTGACCAATGCTGGCCGATCATAACCAATGCCAGTTACTGTGTAGCTGAAGATAACTGATGTCAATTGGCCTGATCGATGTCGATTACTGTGTAGCCCAAATACCTCTACATTTGCACATTTGGTGAAGCTTTTATCTCCATAACTCAACAATCTTCCACTTGGAGATAAATAGATGCACATGTACCTATACATGTATAGCAACATCCTCTAATTTGTTTTTGGCTTATTTTTCCATTTTCAAGTTCAATCTTAAAGACCAATAAAAGTTGAATGAAGATTTAACTTCTCCTTTGTTCCTGGCTTTTTTAGCATATCAACAGGGTTCTTATCCATATGGATATTTTCCAGCTTCAACTGACCATCCTCTAATACCTTTCTAATGAAGTGGTACCTAAGCTATATATGTTTGGTTCTTGAATGAAAGGCTGAATCCTTTGCCAAATGAATTACACTTTGATTATCACTATACAATCTACAACTCTCTTGCTCCTTTCCCAACTCTTCCATGAACCAAGTCATCCATACCATTTCCTTGCTAGCCTCTATGACTTCAATGTATTCTACCTCTATAGTAGACAGGGCAACAAACTTTTACAACTTTGAAATCTAGCTAACCACCATTCCACCAACAATGAACACATATCTTGTGGTGCTTCTCCTACCATCCAAGTCACCTGCCATCCAAGTCACCTGCCATATCTGAATCTACATACCCATGTAGAGAAGTGTTTGACCCTACATAGCATAAATGCCTACTATTGGTCCCTCTCAGATATCTGAGAATCCACTAAACTGCTTTCTAGTGCTTCTTTCCTGGATTGGCCATAAACTTGCTGACAACTCCCACTGCTTGGGCAATATCAGGTCTAATACATACCATGTACTCAACCTCATCATGTGATTTATGACACTATTCTTTACTTAACTTGAACTATCCAGCCATAGGTGTGCTTACCAGTTTTGTATCCTAAAAATTGAACCTCTCCAACACCTTATTCACATAATCCTCTTGAGACAAAATCAACCTGTGATTTTCCCTATCTCTAAAAATACTCATGCCAAGGATTTTCGCTCCTAAATCCTTCATGGCAAATGTCTGAGCTATTTTACCTTTAGCTTAGTAATTCCCTACATGTGTGAACCTGTAACAAGCATATCATCTACATATAGTAACAAGATAATGTAGCTACTATTATCCAACCTGGTAAAATAAACACAATGGTCAGATTGACATTAACTAAAGCCATGCTCTGTCATAAACCTGTCAAACCTCAAATACCACTGTCTTGGAGCTTGCTCAAGACCATATAACCTGATCTTATGTCTCACTTGTCCATTCTCTCCTTCCTTTAACCTGTATATCCATTTATTTTTTAGTGCTTTCTTTCTAGATGGAAACTCAACCAAATCCCACATTTGGTTCTCTTCCAAGGAATCAATTTCCTTATTCATGCCATGCTCCCACTGTTTCCTAGATTTTACCTACATTGTCTCTTCAAAACTTCTTGGTTTTCCACCATCAGTAAGCAACAAGTAGTGTAAAGAAGGGGAATAACAAATTTGAGGTTTACTTACCCTTTCAGACCTCCTCATGGGTATTTGAGACTCATTGATAGCTTATTGTTTGCCCAAATTTCTTTCTAACAGTGACCAATCTTAGTCATCTCTCAATCTGCACCTGACTGATGTCAATTCCACCTGAGCAACCTAACTGATGTCAGTTCTCACTTGACCAACATTGGTTTCCACTTGCTTGACATCATTGACTTTGGTCTTCACCTGACCAACATCAGTTCCTACCTGATCGATGTCGGTCTCTGCCTGACTGACATTGGTGTCTGTGTTTTCCTGTGAGTGGTGATTTTTACCCACAAGCTCATTTTTAATCATAACCTTGTCCAAATCAACATTTCCCTACTCAAAATTATTTATCCCCTTGAGCTAATCACTGTCCATCACCTTCTCCTTGAAAACCAAGGCTTTACATTTCTTAAATGTGTTAAAAACATTAAATTTCCTCTTTATGCAATAAACCCATACCTTTCTTATAGCATCATCAATGAAAGAAACATAATACTGTGATCCTCTAATAAAAGCTCCCTAAGCTCGTCCCCACACGTCTATGTGAACAAGCTCTAACTTGTGCTCCTTCTTTGTTGACCCAGTTGTGAGAAATCTCACTTTCTTCTATTTCCCAAAAATAAAATGCTCACAAAAATCTAGATCTATCAAATCTGAAAGCTTACCTTTTGACTTAAGAACATGCATTCCCTTCTCACTCATGTGACCAAGCCTACAATGCCACATCTTTGCATCTACATCTGAAGTAGATTAAATAGAAGGATAATCAGTAATATAAGTAGATAGATAAAGTGTACCTACTTTCTTACCTCTAGCTAATACAAGTGTACCCTTGGAAACTTTCCAAGATTCAGCTGTGAGAGTTATTGTACAACCCTCATCACCCAACTTTCCTATAGAAATTAGATTCCTCTTCAAGATGGGTACATGCATGACATCCTTCAACACCCATGTGTTGCCATTCTACAATTTCAGCTACACTTTTCCTTTGCCAACAATTTGACAAGGCTCACCATCCCCTAAATAAACTTTTCCAAAGTCTCCATGGACATAATCATGAAAAAATTATCTATTTGGGGTTGTATGGAAAGAAGCACCAAAATCTAAAACCCATGATTCTACCTGACTATCCAAATAAAATATAAGAGCATCTTATGCAACAATACCTACATCATTTGCTTCTTTATTACCTTCATGCTGATCTTCTCTCAACCAATAATCTTTCTTTGCATGTCCTTTCTTTCCATAATTCTAGCAGGTTATACCTCCATTTCTAGATTTAGATCTACTGGCTATCTTTGACCTTGATTTCCCTTGCTTTCCCTTCTCTCTTTACTTTCCCCTACTTTCAACACTTAAAGTATTACCTAATGTTTCCCCTGTGCTTTTCCTACGAATTTATTCATTCAAGATTACACTAACAACATCATCAACTTTCAAGATATTTGAAGTAGACATAGTATTACTAACTGCCATTACCAAAATGTCCCAACTTTTAGGTAAAGAGCATAAGATTAAGAGAGCCTTAATTTCATCATCAAAAACTATTTTGACTGAATTTAACTAGTTTACTAATCCATGGAAATCACTAAGATGACTATATACCGATCCACCTTCCTGCATTTGCAAATTAAATAATTGCTTCATAAGATATACCTTATTCAAAGTTGAGGGTTTTTCATATAAATTTGCCAAAGTATCCATTAACTCTACCATTATGTTTGCCTATGATAAGTTGGAAATCATAGATGATGTTAGGCTCAACCTTATAGATCCAAGAGCCTTTCTATTAAGAACATTCCATTCTTCATCTTGCATATCTATGAGCTTCCTTGAAACCCCACCCAATGGTAAATACAGATCTTTATGATACAGATAATCTTTAATATGCATCCTCCATAATTGATAATTCTTGCCATTGAATTTCTCCATTCTTAGTTTACTTTCTTCTACCATTGCTTTACTCCCCCTCAAATAGAAACCCCTGTGAGTGAACCTGTAATCAATAAACACTAACCCGCTCTGATGAACCACTTGTTAGTGAACCAAGCTCTAATACCAATTTTTAGTGTAAACACAAGCTCTAATACCAATTATTAAGATCCTCCTTAGAGTATAATTTATTACTTTTGTATAAGCAACTAAACACAAAATTGAACCAGAAGTAATAAGTAACTAGAAATTAGAAATAGAAAAGAATAGGAGATACGAGAAATAATACAATCTGTATTAAACTCTTCCAAAAGGAAATACAATGAAGAAATCTCTCTTCTTCTCACACCTCAAAGATGTATAGTAATTCTCCCTCAAGAGTTCTCTCTCTCAATCAATTACAACCAACTCAAGCCCTGAGTTGTTCTCTCCAGTGACAATCAACCCAATGGTTGTTGTTGCCTACTTCCAAGTGACAATCAACTCAACTGTTGTTGCCTCCTTGACCATAGACCTTCTTGATCTTACACCTTGCAGATCTAACTAATCTTGCTTACATTACAATACAGCCCCATGGGTCTCTTAAATAGATCCTAAACCAAATAATAATTAGAAACGCAGTCTCAAGACTAAAATTAGTCTTTACATGCAAACTAACTATTTGTCTAAAATTAGAACAGTTTTGGAAACACACAGGTAATCAATGTTGGTTCCTATCTGACTGATGCCAGCCGATCATAACCGATGTTGGTTACTATGTAGCTAAAGATAATTGATGTCGATTGGCCTGACCGATGTCGGTTACTGTGTAACCCAACAACCTCCACATTTGCACATCTGATGAAGCTTTTAACTCCACAACTCAACATCACTAACTTGTTCACGATGCCAGTTTGGACTAGCTAAGATGAAGGCACTTATAGAGGCACTTTTGATATTATCTAAAGCATGAAATGGTAATGGTGAGTTATTTTGAGTCCCAATATCTCTCTCAAAGTGTATTTCATCCTTGTAAACCCTCCCATTACTACACAACACCAAAAATAGTCAAGAAAAGATGTTTTCTACCTTATTCATATAGGTAAGGTATAACTCATTATGATAAGGAAGATATATAGGGAGTCTTCTACAACTTATAACCATTTTTAAATCCATTATATCCCTTTTAGATTTTTCCAAATTGGGTCACTACCAAGGGTTTTTGGGGGTTTACAGTATTTTTACCTCTAAATATTGTTCATACATGTATGACATTATATTTGCAAAAAAATTCCACAAAAACAATGTTTAAGGCTCCCTTCATCATTCCCCAACTCCTTATACTCCCATGAAAAGTTTCCAAGTATGTGTGAGCTCTCAAAATTGCCCTGTCAAACTTTCCTCTCCATTAAATGCCTTGTGAATATCCTAAGCCAGGAATTAGATTACCTATGGTTTCCTCTACATTATAAAAACTTTAACACACTTTAAAATCCCCTATTAACATGTTATAACTCATTAGGATGCTCATATAGTGCTAAGAGTAATAGTATATCCCTAAATGGGCAATAGGCTTAGTCTAAACCTTAAGGTCTTAAATGTATGCTTATGGGTTTAGGACACCCTAACATGTTTCCATACCTTGTGCCTAGTTTTTCATGTTTGTACATGTGTGAAAAAACTCCCAACATCCTTATACAAGGTCTCACAAACCCTTATCTTACCTTGTCATCCTCCTTCTCAAAAACTTATAGGTTTACACCCTTAAGAAGTACCGTCTATCTAAGACAAAATAAAGGGTATATACCCTATTTAATCAAACTAAATGATGGTATGAGTGGATTAAATAGGTCCTTTTAACATTTTTTGTTCGATTTTATCTCTTTATCACATCGATATCCCTTCCAAAACTCAAAAAATCTAAGGCAAACTCATGGAGAATCTTTGTGTGTGGTAGGGTCTTGAATATAGACTATAGGTGCATGTTAGGGACCATCTCTTTATCCTATTTCCATGATATGAGAGTGTCATTATATATTAATTATCACTATAAGGATCTCTTTGAAACTCATTTAACACCTTAATCCTTTTAACAACTTCTCATTACTCACTTTCAACTTAACTAGTCTAGTCTACAGGTTGATTGTGATTATGGTATACTTTGGAGATTAGACTGTTAAATATTTTGTTCTCTTGATTTAAGACTTTAATATGATGGAAAACATCATCAATAGTATTTATATTAGGAAAACATACTTTGATCTTTTCCAACTCCTTCATTGCTTACCTTGTGGTGGCCTTAACATAAGTATTGGTTGTATTATGTGTTTCACCATGTCTGTAGGTGTATATTTGGTCTTAGATCTTGTATACAATCCTACAAGTACCTATTTAAGTCTTTAATCCATTTTAAAACTCACTTGGATCAATTCATACCAAGATTAAGATATGTAAACACCAAGACTATAATGTTTCTAGCTTACTGTCAAACCACAATCAACTATAGTTGACTAAGTAGGGATCTTGTAGGTGAACAACAACCTTTAAATCAATGTTATATGGTCTATGATCCCATTAGAGGTCTTGTATCAACCTCCCATGGAAAATTTTTAATGTTTTCAACCTTAGTGTCTATACATTCATAACATGGGCTTTGTGAACACCTATAATTATGCTATAAGTAAGATTTACTAGGGCAATGTGCACTTATAGGTAGTAGTTTAGGTCAAGACCTTGATCCACAAACTTATTTGGTGATCATTGAATCATTATTCATGGTGATATGCTCTGTAATTCCATATTAGTGTGTATGTGTCACTTTAGAAGCTCAAATCTTATAGAATACATTAAAAATTATAGTGAACAAAAATAAAAAATGGAGGCCTTCAAACACCATGTTCCTTTAGTAACACATCTATTCCATTTTGCAAGGCTCTTCTTCTAGGATATGAATACAAGATATATGTAATTGGATTTATCAAAACCCTTTAAAACACTAACATATGACCTCATCAAAAGGGGTTAGGTCTCTATTTTTATTTTTAGGGAAATTTATCCTTGAATTCAAATCCCTTTACTTGGGGAAACCTCTCAAATCTGTCTGCTTGTCCAAAACTTCAAACATTGTTTTCAAAGTATCTCCAACTTCCAAAACTTCATGGGAATCTCAAAACATGTTAAACTCCTTCAAATCACACTCTCAAATATTTACATAAGCCACTTGTCTATGTGCATTTCTATATACAGGGTAGTGAGTGTGAAGATGGGTTATATGCATGGAATATGGCCTTGCAGTTAGTCTTGGACTCTCTCAATATGCTTAAATGAATCCTAAAAACCTTTAAAGACTTGAAACAAGTTTCAACATCTCCATTCCAATGTGGTTGACCTCTTGTAGGTGTGAATTCATGGTATATGACTATGAATATATGAGAATTATCTATAACAGTCCATCTTTTATCATTTGAAGGACCTTTATTTGATTTTTCATGCTCCAAGATGATGTTCAATAACTTTTAACTCTTAATATACCTTCCATGAATGTTCTCACTCTTCAAGACACCATGACTATGTCGATGTGGGTTTTATGCACACTACAGTCAAATGAGGTAGCCTCTAATGTTTTAAGATCTCAATGAAGGTGAAATCCACTCCACAGCATGAGTTGAAGGTATGCAATGTATTTCAACCTATTTATTGAATAGGGGTAGGGCATGCAGGTTGTTGATAAGGTTTTTTGGATGGAGGTGTGGCATTTTAATAGAGTGAATTTGTACATGAGTTAGATGGGTGACTATTCTCTAATCTAAAGTGGGTGGGTCTTAATAATAAACTAAAAAAAGAGGGTAGGGTAGGGTAGGGTAGAAAATGAGGTTATGTGGTTCTTAGGAATTACTTCCCTGATTGGTTTCTAAATAGACCTATGCTTTTTAGGACATATGTCTATTGCTAGCAATAATAGCACACATGCAGTCAAACATGGCTAAGAAGTCTAAGAAAACAAGGATGCAAGAAATTCACATGCCTCAGATAAAGGTTACTCCTTTTAGGGTAGCCATTTCACACCCTTGATTAGGGGATTATGGATTGGGAAAATGAATTATTTAGGGTAGATATTTCACACACCCATAAGACCACAACAAAGAAAGCATAAATACACATTAAAAAATATGATTCAATTAACTTGATCAACTTAATAAATACATTCACTAATATTTTAATAGTTATAATATATCTAGGATTAGTATATCAACCAATAAATCAAAAATCTATTCATAGTTATAACACACTAAATATTATTGAAAAATACAACCATGGAAATAATAGTTAATTGCATGGAATTGGAAATAAAATACTCAAGACACTTTGCTAATGTTCAAAATTGTTCATTTCTCTATATTCCAAAATTTTCTAACCTAAAAATGAGGTCAAGTTATAAATCTATTTATAGACTTTGGGAAGGGGTCGCCTCATCTTCTAGGTTCATACAAGGTGGTTACAAGTGTCAGTTAGAACATGTAGTTCTAACTATAGTGTAAAACCACTTAAAAAGAACTAGAAGTTAAAAATAAATTAATTGACTTTTTCAAAATCTTATCCAATATGTGCATGTACACAAAATACAAAGTCAATTATTTATAATTATCTACTTAAAATATAAGTATATTGGCCATTAGAAAATTGTACATGCATAATATTCCAACCTGTCAAGGCTTACTCGTTTGAAGTGATGCATGCACCTTAGTTGGCATAGAAGTTGATGTGGTAGTTTATGATGTAGTTATACCATTAGAAGCCTACTTCTTCCTCATTTTTTTATCTTCATAGAATTTATGTACCACTCCATGCTTCTTTAATATATATTTTAGTGAATTTCTTATTATTATTTTGGAAAGGGTAAAGAAGAAATTAAGTATGGGTATGGTTGAAAAACCTATTTAATTGTGTGCACATTAAAATTAGAAGATTGTGAAGAGATCCTCTTTAGCTTGGGAGGATGAACTATAGATAATAAATCACTAAAGTAAACTTATCTTTTAGATAGATAGTTGAGTAAATCACCTAGTGATAACTAGATCCTAGAAGCAAGAGTTTGCTTAAGGGTTGTCAATCCACACATTTTAAACAATTAATCTTATAAACAAAAAAGAAGATACTTGCATCAATAATCAAAAGATACTAAAAATGAATACAAGAATGCTTGCTAAGAAATATACTATAAATGATTAAATTAGTGACAAACTAATTAATACTAGTGCTAGAGAGTTGGGGTATACTTCAAAAAATTAGAAAGGGGTCTATGAGTAAGAAGGAACATAGAGAATTATGTTTAATTGGGTGTATGTAGGTGAAAAAAACTTGCTAGTTTTTACTACCACAATGATCATTGATGGTTGAGCTAACCATCAGTGGTAAAGGTGACCATCGGTGGTTGGATAGATTGTTGATGGTTACTATGTGAGGATCTGGGATTGTAATTTAGCTGATTGAAAAGATCCAATAGATGAATTCTAAGAGATGGGAAAGACATAGGTAGATTGAAAAATGGAAATAAAGTAAGTGAATACTGATAAATAAGTAATTTTATTACCAAAAGTCAATTGGGAAATTTATTGAGGTAGTTGATTTGTTGGTATAATTTGTCTTGATTTCAATAAAGTAATGGTACCTAAGAACTTGATAGAGAGATAATAGAAAGTTAGATCTCTGATATGACTACTAGATTATTGAATCACTAATGTTAGTTGACATATAATAAATAAACTCCTAGATAAACAAAAATCTTGATAATAATTGTAAATGGATTTCACCTCCCAACTCATCTCTTTTTATAGGCATAAATAAGAGGTAGAAGTGAAGGTTGTACTGGGATATCTATTTATAAATCATCCATGTAATGGATTGTAATAGGATTTAGACAACTTATATTTAGAAAAAAAAAGTGGGTATTTCGTATGCTTTTGGTTAAAGAGGTAGACTTTGACCATTAGTGGTCAGGGTGACCATCAATGGTTAACCTGACTATCAACAGTCAAAGATAGAGGGTAAAAAGGGATAAAAGGTTAGGTTAAGATAGTTTATACAAACTAATTATAGGTAAGCTTAGTTAGGGGTTAGGTTAGTTAAATGGTTTGAAGGGGGTCCCAAGGTGATATAGAAGAATTGCAACATTTAGAATCATGGTGTGTGGATTTTTGATGTTTACATTTTCCCCCTTTTTTTTGTCTAGCTTAGAATCAACTAGCTACAAAATAAATACTAATTTTTAGTCTAAGGTCTATTGATTGCCCTGAGTATAGGAGGAGGTGCTCCCCCTCAAACTAGGAGTAAATGAGGTAAAATAAAATTAGGCATAGTTTGACATGGTTGTTAAAGGTGATGATGAGGGTAGATTATATGTTGGGTGCTAAAGTGCAAATAGTCATGCAAAGTGCAAAAAAAAAAGGGTGATAGACAAGATCACAAAAAGATAAGGTTGCCATAGTTGATAACAATAAGGTTTGGTGTTAAGGGAAAAGTGACTAGTGTATCGTGTGACCAAATTTAGGCATGGTAGTTGGGTACACTAGTTAGTCTCCTAAAAAAGGTTGGTGTTTTTGGTGGGTATCTAAGGTAGGAAGTACTCCCATGGAAAACATAAATAGGTCGAGTGTCATGGGTATTTAAGGTAGGAAGTGATCCTAAAAAGACACAAGCAGGTTAAGTAAGCATGAGGTGGCACAAATTCAAAATGTGGTAAATATGAAAATATTATCACTATGGTTAAAAGGACCAAGAAAAAAGTATCACAAAACGCATGTTAGTTGTGCTAGAATGGATGACCAGTTAGGTGACAAGGTGGTCTGGGTGGGTAGAGAAGGTAATCACCAAGGGCGGGTAAGAAATGGTTGAGTTGTGCTAAAAAGGGGAATGCCTAGTTAGAATCAATAAAATGGGGCACCTAATAGTTGATGGTCAAGGTCCCCAAGGGTTACCATTGATGGTCACCTTGACTATCAATGGTTAGGGTAAAACCAAAAAAAACTGGTGATGAAAGGTGAAAATGAATCACTTTTTACCATTAATAAATTGTTGACTTTGATCTTTAGATTTCAGATTTTTTTGGTAAAGGCATTTATTGAGGGTGTGTGTTAAGGTGGATGGTTTACATTGAGATGAGGTGGATAGTGTTGACTAGCTAAGATGCAAGGAACATGTGGGTGGGGGTGAGGATGAGAAGGTTTTTAAGTGACACCATGGTGGAGGTCATGAAATGAGGTAGGGGATGTCTTATATTTGGTAGCTTAAAATTGATTTTATGCATTCATTTTTAGTCAAGAGGTTATGGTAGGTTAAAGTTTGGGTTTGATTAATTGTACCCTAGGTAGGGTTTTTGGTGGGTGTCAGGTAAAATTTAAGGTACAAATAGGAATTGGTAGGGTGGGTAAAGGATTGAAGGTGGGTAGAGGGGTTAGAATATCAAATTAAGTGATTTGGCTATGATTTGGTTAAGTGTTAGGGTGATTAGGGTTTGGGAATTTTGGCCACAAAATGCCCATAATGACTATCAATGGTTATGGCTGAATGTTGATAGTTGACACCCTAAAAAACATGGGTACCTAATCATCAGTGGTCACCATGACCATCGATGGTTGATTAGGGTAGAGAAGTTTTTGTGAAGTGTTTAAAGTTCAATCAAATGGAATATGTCCATGTCAAGTGTAGATTTATAGGGAAAACCTAGTGAGTATCAGGTAGATAGGTAAGTTAGGTAAGAAAATAGGTTAGTTGATTTAGGGTAGATGATATAGGTATAGGTGACTAAGTCATGATTCTAACTTGGTACAATCCAAGGAGTAGAAATAGATGCAAGATCAAATGTCATGTATCTTCTTTGACATTTAGTAGGGGATGACCCCAACTAACTAGGCCCACATGGATGAGGTGGGGTTAGGAGTGATGAGGCACTATCAAGATCTACCTTAAGATGCATCCATGGTTGTAGTGCTCATCAAGAGATGGGATCCCACTATGAACACCTTTCTACTGCTAACTAGGGAGATAACCATTCTACTTAAGGATGTTCATAGGATTACTCATCTTTCACTTCATGGTGATCTGATATATCACATAGAGTGAGAGGAGCAAGATGATCAAGTTGAGTTGTTATATGGAGATGAGAGTGATTAAGTCAAATAACATGTTGGAGGACTTAGGTATACTATATTGTATCATAGGGATCTAGCTAAGAAGAGATTCATGACCATGCTTATGATTTTTTTGACATGCTTTGGGCTTACTAACTTGAGAAATAAGATATTTCCTTGTTATTGGGGGTCTTAGTGGAGCTATTACTAGGGTAGACTATTTTTGGTTAGGTGACTATTTTAATTGTAAAGATATACAAGGAGCTATGGGGTTTTAGGGACCATAAGAGGTATGGTATAAGTGTTAGCCTAGTTCTACATTGTTGGGCCTATTGACACATTTGATTTTTGAGACTAGTAGGATTATCATGTGTAGGGTACACATAGATAGAGTTCTCCATTAGATTTATGTAGTGGATGGGTAACTTCAATACATTAGGTGTAGGAGATGGTGCTCATGATGTGGGAGTGGTTTAGGGGTACACTTGGTGCACTAGTGATAGGATACATCATTTGAAGGCCATACATCTAGTTTCTATTATGGCTAGGTTATAGGAGATAGACACTCTCATTACAGAGCTATAGATGGATATTCAATAGGTGAGATAGGGAGGTGGAGTTGGTTCCATTCAATAAGGTACATTGATAGTTTGGCTTGGTATAGGGCATCTTGAGCAATTTCCCTAGGCATAGGAGAGAGGATTCAAATATCCTATTTCTCAAGCCACATCATATTCATACATTACTAGATGCTACATACAAAGAGCTACTAGTTAGGGATCCAATAGATGATGTTGGGTTTGTAGATGGGTACATGGCATGGTATCATCCCATTAACATAGTAGTAGACATTAGTGAAGATGATGGAGGTGTGAGGGTGATGGATGTTGATTTAGCTAGCCATGATAGATAGGTAAGGGTAGATTTGGTGTATACACAAGGATAGTTATAAGTTTTATAGGGAAAATAAACCACACTAGGGAGATAGATTATCACACTACAAGGTTAGGTTATGACCTTATAAGGTCAACTTGCTACTATCATAGGTGAGAGGGATTAGGCCAAGATATCTCTAGGCTTGGTGACCCAAGAGAAGGACTCTCTAAGGTAGAGATGAGGAGGAGAAATAATAGGATAGGCAATAGCACCCAACTTTACCCCTACAACATGATACCTAGTTACAATGGAGGAGATATGGTACTATGAGGCTATTGTTCTGAAGTAATGTCCAAATGAGATCCAATGGGGTGAGTATAGGGCCAACTTAGTAGGTGGAGCTAGTTAAGTGACACTAAGGCAGTGGGAAACATCTATATCTAGGTATTTATTTACAACTAGGGGATTGATAGGCACAATAGGTGGGCTAGCATTAGGATGTAATGATGATCCAAGAGGTAGTGGTGCCCCTGGGGTATAGATATAGATAGATTATGACATTTTGTATATTATTTTGATTCCATCCTATGAGTTGATGTGGTGAGATGTAAATTTTTGAGAAAGGGTCTATCTATCTACATGCATACATTGTTATGCTATTTAACTCATGAGTTAACATATATGATCATTTATTTATGCTCATGTTCATGGTGTATGATTTATGGTTTGATGTTGATGTTTAATGGTTATGATGTGATGTTTATATGTGATCATGGATTATGATTATGTTATGGATGCTTAGCTTAGGCATGAGATGGTTTATATTTATGGTTATGCTTATGGCATGTTAAATCTTAATGTATATATATTGCATTAGTAGACTTTAGACATGTGGTAGAAAATGGTTGATTGTTTAAATGCTTATGGATGTTATTTATTTACGATGATTTTTATGGTTATAGTTGTTGTTAATATGAAGGATAAAACATATGAGGTATTTTAATTAATAACACCATATGAGATACTAAATAATATAATCAAGAGACATAGATCATAATGAAAATACAAACTAGTCATAGCCAAATAGGAAGAGGGCATGATGCCTTTTCATTGACAAGAAATAAAACAAAACTAAAGTTGGATTGTCTTAATGAATATAAACCCTTTGAATGCTTTGCATGAGCATATTTTAGTTCTTTAAAAATGTGTCTTGACCACAAAATGTCAAGTAAGCTCAAAAATCCCTTGCATATAGTGTAAAAGGAAGATGGGTGAAAATGGAACCTTCTTGGGAGACTAGTATACTTTTTTTGTACACATCTAGAGAGTCAGTATAAATAAGCCTGTGACAAAAAAATTGTAGATTAAACATTTCAAGAAGTATACTTGTGAGATTTGATTTCAAGTTTCACCTTATTATGTTATTCTAAGAGCTGATTATGGCTTTCAAGATTTGTTTATTTGTTAGGACTTTGATAATGGGTCTTTTGTTGATTGTTGTATAGGGAAATTAATTGATGTAGGAAGCTTGTAAGAAACTTCCATTCTTTTTTAAAATGCTTAATCAGCCATCCTTTGAGGGAGTGGTCTAAATTTACGTGCTTTAATTTTTTTTGATAGCTATCCTTCAAGGGAGCAGTCCACCTTATGTTTTGGCAATTTTAAATAGATTTTCAATAGCTATCCTTCAAGGGAGTAGTCTATGAATTCTATGGATAACCCATGATTTATAGTGATATAAATTTTGTTATTTTTATTTGATTTTGTTTGACATATACTTGTATAGGCTGGCTTAGTGGTTCACCTTTATGAAGGCAAAACTATAAGAAAAATAAGGTTGATTAGGTTTGAATAGGTTTAGGTTATAATAATAATGGGAATCCATATTGTGAAGGTGTGGAAAGTATCACGAGAACTATTCCATGGGTAGAGCCATGATACCCATTGTTTAAGATAAGGCTATGTTGGTTATAGATAATCACATGATTTAGTTGTAATTAGTTACCCCTAAAATAGGGAAATGGAATGTGGGTGGATATTAAGGGATGAGGTTAAGTTAGACAAAATGATCCTTATCAAAAAAATAATGGATACATATGTAGAGCATTGAGGGGCACAAGTTTTGGGTGGCCTTCAAGAGAAGACAACTGGTAAGCTCATAATCCATACTTATGGGTTATGATTTAGGTCTAAACTAATTGAAATCAAACTTACCCAGATTTCTTTTCTCCATATTAGTGACATGTTGGTTTTACGTTAGGATGAGGTCTCTAATATTGAATTCTCACACTTTAAGGTTCTTGTTGTAGGCATTCTTGATTTTCTCTTGATAGACATGAAGATGGGTAAGGGATGTTAATTGATGCTCATCAAGTAGTCCAAGTTGGGATAAATGGTGTTGATGATAATCATCCTAAAAAATGAGATCTTGTAAAGATATGTGAAGAGAGGGGATTTGGACTTTGAGAAGCAAGACAGCCTCTACTCCAAACATAAAAGAAAATAGGGTAGCACATGTAGGAGTTCTAATACTATCAAGATATTCCCATAAGGTGAAGGGGATGTGTAAATGCTAATCTCGATTAGATGTGTTGACCATTTTAGTTAACATGTTATTAAGAGTTTTATTAGAGGCTTTTAATTATCTATTAGCTTAAGGGTGATAGGGTGAGGAGAAGCTTAACTTAATTCTGAATGCATCACATAGACCTTGGACTTGCTTGTTTTTAAAATATTTACCATTGTTAGTGACAATCTTATGAGGAACACTAAAATGGTAGATGATATCATGGTTGATAAAGTCAATAATATTTTTCTCTTTGGTCAAGACTAGAGGAATAGCCTCTACCCACTTGGTAAAATAGTCAATTATGGTAATGATATAATGGTGTCATTGTAAGGAATGGGGGTTGATTTTACCAATGAGATCAAGACCCCATTGTGAGAAGGGCTAAAAATTTGTGGAAACTTGAAGATTATGGTTAGGTGCATGATGCAAATTAGCATGTTTCTAACATTTGACACACTTTTTCACATAATCATAATGGTCTTGGTTAAGTGTAGGACAATAATAGTTAAGTCAAAGGATATGCTTAGCTATAGTGAGGCCACTAAAATGTCTTCCAAATATTCCATCATGAATTTTATTGATAGTGAGAGAAGCTTTGTGACTGCATAGGTAACGCAAGTAGATCCCATCAAAGCCATGCTTATATATGATTTACCCCATAATCGTATAGTGAAAGGTACTCTAGATAAGTGCTCTTTGAGCATTCCTAGAGAGGCCAAAAAGAACTATGCCAAGGTTAAGGTAGTCAAAGGTTTGTTGATACCAAAGGTCAGGTTGGGTCTCCTCAACATTGAAAATGGTGGGATAATCTAGTTTGACATATGATGATTGGGTAAGCTTGTGGATAATGATAGATAGCTTAGAGTTCAAGGGTAAAGATAGGATCTATGAGGTAATGGAAGCCATGGTGTCTGTGAAAATATTAGTAGATCATGGGGTTGATTGGATGTGATAGTGTTTGAATGATGCTAAATTTTTTTCAAGTAGTCACTTGTAGTATTTTAGGACATCATTCTTACATTGATAAGAATGATTTATTTCATTTAACACAATTTGAGAGTCACCAAATATGTTGATCATTTTGTCTCTTAGGGCTAAGGCATTTTGAAGGCCTATCACTAGGGCATCATACTCAACCATGTTATTAGTACATTAAAAATCAAGATTAAAGGAAAAAAGTAGAGTCTCACCATCAAAGGGGATAAGGATGATACTAGCTCCCCCACCATGTTGACACTTTGATCTATCAAAGAACATGGTGACATGATAGGTGAAATCTGATTGAGAAAGGGTCATGATGGATTCATTTAGGATCTCAAGAGGAGTTTGGTTATCTACTAAAGGTACCTCAATGAATTTATTAATAATGACTTACTCTTTAATTGAGTTTTTCTAAAGTAACTCAAGGTGAAACTTTGCTAAGAGAATGAGCCATTTGGCTATACATTGATTTTGGTATGGATTGGAGTGCATGTAATTGAGTGGGTCAATGTTAGTTATGATGTAGGTTTTATGGTTATGAAGGTAATGGTGAAGCTTGGTGGCCACGAAGACTAAATCTAAGAAAATTTTCTTAATTTAGGTGTACCAAGTCTTGTACTCTACAAGCATTCAGCTAATATAGTATATTTATTACTCTCTATTTTGTTCATCTTAGTGAGATAGCATTGCGCCTAGAGAATGATTAGTGGTAGAGATATATAGGTAGAAAGGCTGGTCATACTTCTTAGGGTTAAGGATAGGTGGAGACAAAAGGTACTCTTTCAGTGAATCAAAGGCCTTTTGGTAGTCACTATTCCAGTTGAAAGACACATCCTTATTTAGAAGGTGGTGGAAGGGTTGGCATAGATCTAAGAGCTGGGAGAGAAAATGGTGAATGGATTACAGCTTCCCTTGAAATCTATGAAGCTACTTAAGGTTGGTTATAGGAAGTATGTCAAGTATGTCTTTGATCTTGGTGGGATCAACTTTGATTCCATGAAGGGAGACAATAAAGCCAAGAAGTTTTCCTAAGAAGACCCCAAAAATGCACTTCTTAGGGTTAAGGTGGACATGGTAATGGATAAGTCACTCAAAGATGATCTTAAGAATGGCTAAGTGATCTTTTTGAAGTTTTAATTTTTTGAGAAGGTCATCCACATAGTCCTATACAATCATATGGATAAGGTCATGGAAGATATAAGTCATGGCATGTTGGTAGGTTCCACCAGGGTTCTTTAAATTGAAAGGCATGACTCTATAATAGAAGGTTCCTTATGGGGTGTTAAATATAGTTTTGTGCTAATCTTTAGGTACAATTAGGATCTGATTGTAACCCAAGAACCCATCCATAAGATATAACATCTCATGACTAGTTGTAAGATCAATAATATGGTTGATACTAGGTAAAGGAAAGTCATCTTTAGGGAAAATGAGGTTGAGGTCATAGAAGTCCACATAAATGCATAGTCCCCTTGTGGCTTTAGTGATAAGTACAACATTTGATACCCATTTGGGGTAGTTAATGGGTTGAATAAAGTTGATAGATAAAAGGTGTTGAATCTCTTCCTTGACAAGAAGAGTTATGCATGGATGCATGCATAAATGCTTCTATTTGATGGGATTGGCATTATGGTTGGTGACTATGTTATGGGTAGCAATGGTGGGGTCAATTCTAGGCATATTATTGTAATATCAAGCAAAGGCTATGTTGTGGTCTTAAAGGAAAGAGGGGAGATCCAAAAGTTCTTTGGAATTTAACAATTGGTCAATTTTGATAATGTAAGGGTTATTTAGAGCATCCAAGTTGATATTCATGGTGGATTCATTAAACATAGTTGAGGAATTGAGAGGAATGGATTTATGGATTGAAGAGTCTGGGGCACCAAGATAGGTGAGAATAAAATCATCATCTTGGCACTAAATAATGTTAATGGTAGGAGAGTCATATCATATCATTTCAATATGGGTCAAAGGGATGATTATGGTTTCCCATTATGATAAGTAAAGGGTCTAAGGATGATCATGCTGATGAAAAAAATTTAAGTGAGATGATTTCATCATCCTTACAGACAAGTGGATGTGAGGTTGTTGAGGAGGGGATTTCTTCCTCAATAATGGTAAAAATGGGTTGTTTATATTTATTCTTATTAGGTAAGATGAAACCCAATCCATGTTTCTCATGTGGCTTCCTAATTTTTATGGTGACCAATTCATGTGGGCCATGTTCATATTGCCAAAGATCAAAGCCTTTCAAAACACATTGATGAAGGTATGTCTTGGTGATGTTTGGTTTATATAGAAAAGAGAAACCCATGATGAATGGTCAAGGTAGAAGAGAGGTGGTAGAAGCATCTATGTATTTATCAAGTTCCCCATACACAAAATGATTCTAACAGTGGTGAGGTCCAAAGGGAATGATAGCTCCAACATTGGGGTCATATCGTAGTTGGTTGGTAAGTTTCCCATACTTATGGGTAGTAAGGAAAGAATCAAGTGACAAAAGGAGATATTCCCCTAGTGAAAGGTGATTAAAATTGGATTTCAAATGGTCTATGGTAGGGATTTGGTGTGAAGGTATAGAGGAATTAGTTGATGCCTCACTGGTAGAGGTATGATATCTGCTTTAGTGGTTTGAGGTTGGGTTTTAGTGGTTAAGGGTGTGTTGGATGGGGGTATGAGGACATCATTGGGGTGATATATTATGTTACATGTTGAGAAAGGATTTTGGTCAGCCTAGATGGTGATGACCTTGCCTTCATACTCAAACATAATGCAATAGTGGAGGGTAGAGGGAATGCAACCCATAGAGTGAATCCAAGGCCATCCCAACAAGATGTTGTATTATAATTCACCTTTTACAATATATAATTTTTTTGGGAGTGTGTGGGGTCATAAATAGATGTGAAAGATGATAGTTTCCAAGGTAGTAGCCATGGTATCATTAAAGAAATGAAGGATGTCTGAAGATTTAGACATGACATTATCTAGCAAGTTGAGTTGGTTATAGGCATGAGAGGAGATGATGTTAATGCTAGCTCCCCCATCAATAATGACCCTTTTGATGTGGGTTTGGTTGATCTAGGTAGTGATAAAAATAGGAGGATATGGGTCTTAAAGATGGATGGAGGGTATCTTTAAATCCTTGAAGGTAAAAAGGTTGGAAATTTTAAGGGCATCAATGAAGGTAACTAGAGGTTGGAGGTCCTCAGGTTGGACCTCAATGGATTGAAAAGCCTCTATTAGTTTATGACATTATTTAAGAAGTTCAAAACTTTTTCTTTTCATCATATCCTATGACCTATAGCCATGAAATTTTCATGTCTCGATTATGAGCATGGTCCTAGTCTCATATGTTCTCCTCTTGAAATTGGGCACACCTCTCTAGTCCAATATGACTTGGAAGATTTTAAGGAAAGGACTAGAAATCTTATGCCAAATTCTATGTTGTAGAAGATAGTAGAAAGTGGTTTGGTTGAAGCTATGACCTTTCCCATAGCTATACAATGCCCCAAATTGGTTATTGAATGCATGAATAGATACAAACCTCAGAACAGGTGCATTAGGACTAGAGATGGTAATGTTTTACTATAGATCAATAGACAAACCCTAATGTCTATGATGAGAATTCCCCCCAAGGAACCATATTCTGACCTCAGTATCACTTCTTCCTATGGTTATTTTTCATTAAAGAAAGCAAATTACAAGCATGTGATTACAAGGAATTGGATTTTGAAATTCTAAAAAGGGGGTTCAAGACTACCCAAACCATTAACAAGAAATCACATGATTCCAAAAGTACAAGATATTATGGTATTACTACATAGGCTAAATGGCAATGCTCATGCATATTATTGGGAAGACTAGATGTACTTTTTCATACAAGTAATCTTCCAAGGAGAAGAATATTTGGATTGGGAAGAAATTGTAGCTAAATGTTTGCATCTGGGTTTACATAATTTTTTGGGAAATAAAGAGTTTTATATGTCTTCATACCTCTTCTATTGCCTAGCATCTACAAGATAATGGGTAGAATTACCTCATGTGCCCTTGATTGAAGACAAAAAAATTTATGATTATTACTCACAATTACAAATGCATAATTGCTATGAGGGTTATAGGAGGGTTAATGATGTTTTTACTCAAAAATTAACTTTTGAATTATCAAATAACATCAAGAAAAGGTTGTTTGATGAAGCTATGTAGTTGATTAACATTTATGGTAGTTTCTTCATTCAGTTTTCCAACTTCACTTACATCAGATTTGGGGGTTTTGATGGTGAACCTTTGAGGTTACCTAGGTATTTTTTTGATCGATTTGTGTTAATAGAAGTTTTCAGACAATTAGCATATGTAGATAAAAAAATTACTAACCAAAAATAAATTTGGTATATCTATTCCTATCAAACTTCGATGTTATTCATGAAAACCAACATCTGATGCTTTGAATTTAGAATTGGATCTTAAAAAATTCAATTTTTAGTACTTCACAGCTAGAACCCAATTTGATAGCAAAGGTTTTGTTAGGGATAACTTGGATCTTGGAATAGGGTTGTCATATATTCCTTAATTGGAGGATTATTGGGAGAATTGTTTAGATGATTTCAACGTTAGAAGAAGACTATGGTCTAGGTTCTCCCTAGGGAAAATTATTACCCTTAATTTAAATATGAACATTTCTAGAATTTTTGACAATGAAGAATAGGTGATTGATCCACAAATTAAACAAATAAAATAATCACCTATTCTAGAAATTGATTAGGATAAAAATGAAGAAAATAAAATTGAGGTTAAGTCCCTCCTAGTGATAAGGAGAACTGAGAAATGGTTGAGAGAGAAAAAACTAGGGGGAGCTCAAAACATAGCTTCCCAACAATGTACATCAATAATTGAATCACCATTCCCAATAATCTCCTCTAATCATCTTATTATTATTATTTGTGATATAGGTACTTCTTGAGAAAAAATTGGAAGGGATCTTGTCATCAATGGAATTTGAAAAGGCCCTTATAACTAGTCTACCTCCTCGTGCTACTAGATCAAGGACCCAAATCAAGAGAAAGAGTCATATTTCTAAAAAAGTAATTGTGTATTTAAATTCTAAAGAAGATTTAGGAAAAGCCAAAGGTGATAAAGAATTTGGTTCACTAATGGTGGAAGAGGTTAGTATAGATCAATAGATAGTGATTCCTTCTAATTATACCAAATTGATGATTATTTCAAATGTAACTTCTGATCAACAAAATCTTGATAAAGAAGTCTCGGCCTCTACACCCAAGTGGCTGGAAAGCTCAATCAGCAATAAAAGGGAAATAGTACCATTTTCTTTGCCCTTGGAGGATATGGTGTTTAAGTGTTTAGGGAAAACTCCTAAATCCAAAAAGTTAAAAACAACATCTAGGGTAGACATCCACCCTAATACAGGGAATTGGAATGGAGAAATAGCTCGGCCAAGAACTAATGAGGAAGTACATGATCCTATAGTTTAGGATTTTACAATTGAAAAGATAGATCTTAAGATTGCATCACATGCCATAGATGTGCATCACCTCAAAGCATCCACCAAAAGGATAATCAACTGAACTTGGAAGGATGAAAAAGATAAAAGGGAGTTAAAATAGACTGTGTAGTCAATGGCAGAGTGCATTGATGACATTCATATTCCAAATTCATAAGCAATTTCCCAATTACCCCTATCTTTTGACCCAAAATCACCTTATAATCAAAGGATGTTGGACCAAATACATAGAAGCAAAATGGTTACTAGGGTATTTGATAACTAGTTGGATGGCATCATCCAGAAAGGTATGGAATGCATTCATAAATTAAAGAATGTATATGATCTAACCATGATTACTATTGAAGATTTGAAGACTCAAGACACTTTATGGATAAAATATGAAGGAAAATGGATGAGTGTGATGAACTAGATTGATGAGGTACAAAAGTATGGAATAACAAAGTTTTTGTCAGAAAAGAATTTGATAGGAGTGGATGAAGATGTATTATATGTAAATAATAAAAACATTAAATGGAGGAATTCAGTATCCAAACAAGGGTGAATCAAAATCACAAAAATGATCAAGGAAATAACTAAATTCATTTAGTCATTACAGTATGATCTACAAAGTATTGATGTCAAATACATAAAAGAGGAAAATTAGAAAAGGACATCAATATTATGATTCAATCCTTTAAAGAAAAGATAAACATTGTTAAAGAAAGTGACAATTTATTAACTAAAAGTTTCTCTTAGATTTTAAAGGTAGAATCACTTCTTTATCATTGCATCAACACACTCCTAGAGCATGTAGAGAAGATGGAAAAAATTTGCAGGGAAGAAAACATCTGGAAGGCAAGAATAAAGCACATCAGTATTCCCAACCTCTCAAAAATCTAGGAGTTTCTTACAACATTTTAGCAGTGGAAAGCTCAACATGTCTACCCAACCAAACACATCAAATCTGGATATCCTAATCCATCACTTCAATAATGATTTTACTTACATAGTTTCTTTTATTTATTTATTCAGTTACTTTTCTATTCAAAACTTGATATTTAAGTGAATTTGTAAAAAAAAAAAAATCTCATATGGATCAGAGTTACTTTAACTCTAGTTTAGTCTAAAAAATTGAAGAGGGAAACTATATTTATTTGAAAAGGATGGAGATAAAAAAAAAGGAGTTAGGAAATTTCATAACTGGACCATCGTTGTTGACAATATATGTGATGTTTGTCCAGAACATTTTTCATTTGTGAATGAAAAGGAGAATTAATTGCTAAATACTTAGATCTATGTGTTTAATTATTTGAAATTAGGTTTTCTATGTGAAATCTTCTTTTATATGGTAATTACTCTTCCATTAGACAATTCATTATATGTGTTTTATCCTTTTACTGGTTCAACTATATATATGTTTATCTATTTAATCATTATTGAAAATGGAATATGTTTATTCTATTATCCATTATTGTTATAAAATCTCACATTCATAACATGATGATGTGTGGATGTTAGTTTACCTTTAAAACACTTTCTGGTTAAAAGTGTAGCTAAATATTTGAATTCATTAAAAATCTTAAAGGGAGTTATACCTTAATTCAGAGGGGAACTAGTCTTAATAGTTCACCCATTTGTTGTTTAACTTATTTGTTCTTGAAAGAAGAAGGGTATAGAGTCAAAATAAAACATTTTTAGATAAGGAAAAATCTGTTAGCCAACAAAAGGATAAAGGACACTTTCAAAAAGGCTGAGGGGAAAGTTTAAAAATGCCCAAAGGGTATGTGGAGAGGATTCTAAGGGTCTATTTTAGGGCAAAAAATTTCCCAAAGGGTCTACTTTGTAAAGGCCGAAGGACAATTTTGATTTCCTTGAAGGGTAATTTTGTAAAAATAAGGGTCACCTCAAAAATCCCAAAGGGTAGGTTAGGTAGGGATGAATGGATAATCAATTAGGGAATTTGTTTTAGGCAAAATTTCCATAGTCTAATATTTTTTAAGGCAAAGAGTCCATAGGTCGAATTCCTTTGAGGGGAATTATTTTGGGCATAATGTCTACAACAATTTTCTTGATAAAATAAGGCTTTCCTAACAATAAGATCAAAATAAAATAGGCCCAAGAACACCCATAACATGACATATGAAAATATAATTTTCACAAGGGTCAAAATAATTACCCCAAAAAATATAAACCCAAAGAATAGTCTCTGCAGTACAAAAGTTTGTCTCATAAAACATAATGCCAATATCATCCTACCAAAAGTGAAACATCTTAGATTTTCCAAATTTTGCATAAACATATGAAAAATTATCTCAATATTAGTATCATAGTCTAAAAAAAATTGGGTCCCCATTTCTTTTTTAAATAAAAGGGGGATGTTGGGAACAATAGACTGTAGATTGTAACTTGTAGAAAACTGACTATGTATCACATTTGGAATACAACCTTCATTATGTTAAATTTTGAGATTTTTATTTTAAGGATATTAGATTAATAATAAATTTAAAACATTAAAAACCATACCTCACACTCATTTAAAACCATTGAAGAGAAAGAACCCTTCTGTAAGTGTTGAAAACTAACTGTAAGTCTACTAGCATACATCAACCTGCAACTTAAATTGTTTGATCAATAAAATCAATTCCAATCATGAAAATAAACATAATAAACATTATTTAAGTAATTCAAAATCCTCTATAAGTGAATTCATCAATTGAGTTGTACAGACTAGCTCAAATAAGATTAAAACATGTAGGGTATGGGGATTGGCAAGCAAAACCAACAATCAACTTATTAGGAATAGTTCAAAAATTATGGGCCAAAATTTCTCAAAATACAAACATTAAAATTAAACTAACCAATTTTAATATCCACCAAAAATATAATTTGACTTGGAAGCCTTCTTACTGGCCATACCAAAAAGAAACATTTTGACTAGTTATGCTTGCCTAGTGGAGTGATGGAGAGATGGAATGGTTTTAGCCCAATTTTATCAGTTCAAAAGTAGATAAAAAATGGAAATTGAGTTATTTAATATTAATTTTCATTTAATAATCCTCTCCCATGTGACACTCTCTCCCATATGCCATACAACCTTTGAAATTCCCTCTTTGTCACTTGTTTTCTTGATTTTCAGTTAACACCTATAATTTTTTATTAGTAATGGCATTGCTAACAAGGAATATGATATGAAATGAAATGATAGAAATTTAAAAGGATTTTATAAAAAGTTTATACTAATAAAACCATACAAATTTTATTAATGACCTTTTTATGACCCCTAAGTGACTCAAAATGACATAGGCACAAAAATGGACTATGACCAAGGCTAATAAGACATTAAATTACATAAAATGAACCATGGAAGAACATATGCCATTATAATAGACCCATATATCAAGTTTTAGACTATAGGAGGGTGACTCATTTTAACTTGTTGTCAAAATGGTCAATAAGAACCAAAGGAAATCTCTTAGCCTTTATTATTACAAGGCAAATCTTCATTTATGCTCAACTCTTCTTTCCCTTTTTGATTTTTTGGACATGAAGTACCTTAGTTTATTAATCAATATAAATATCTATCTACTTGTTTGATTTTGGGTAATAGCTAGGAAAAATATAAAGCAATTTTCACCATAACAATAAAAGAAAATCTCAAATAGATTATGTCATTACAAAATTAATGTTGTCCTTATAACAAGGTCTAATGTCAAGTTAAAGGTCATAGTCATATAATAATTCTATAAAATGTGAATTAATCCCTAAAGTATTCTAAGACCTACATAATAAATTGAGATATATTACTTTTTTTTTAGCATTACATCCTTAACACAAATACACATCAATAGGAGAAAAGCTTGACACTAGAAGGAGGGCCGTTGGATTTCCTCTTTGTTTGTTTTTGAGTAAAATTATAGTGTATTTCGGTTGAAATATAAAGTAATTAATTTAAATACACAAAGATTGGCATAAACACTACAAATTTATTTCATTTCTATGAGATCTTTGCAACCTCTAAAAGATCTTTGTGAATGTGCCTTTATTTAAAAAAGTCTTTGAAAGACTGGCTCAAGTATGGAGACATTTTGGCATTGCCCCTTTTAACTATTTAAATTTCATCTAAATGCATTTAAGATAGGCATGTCATTAAATTATTTGAATAAATCAAAAAAAAATTCATCTATATTTGCAAGGGTCTACATAATTTAAACTAAGGACTTCAGATCTATGGCAAATGGGTGTAAAGGTCAGCATCTAGTTGATTATTTGTGTCAAAGATAACTAAACCAAGGATATATAACTATAAATTGGGTTTTTTCACATATCAATAAGATATTATTTGCATGATTTCACTCTAAAAACGTTTTGATAAGCATAATACACAAAAAGTTGCTTGAAATATTTTGTCTAATGTTGATATTTGTAGGTTAGAACAAAATTATAATGATAATTTTATGTAGGCTCTAAATTTTTGAAAGATTTAGATTGATAAATATAAAATATAATCACTCTACCTAGTTATATACCTCTCTATGGGGTTCCTTTATGGTAATTTAACCAATATTTAACTTCTTTAGCAATATTTTAATAGCCTTTGTGGCATTTTGAATTTTTGGCACTAATCCTTTGCATAGCATCATGGAGTTACCTAGGGTCTAGACCAGATCCTACTTTGAAATTAGAGTTTCCCTTAGATCTTTAGAAACCCATCATAAATCTAGAGCTAATAAAGGAAGATGTAGGAACTCCAAATCCTAGCCTACTTCTACATTGAACCAAAATTGACCTCCTATATTCCACATATGTGTGTGTGTGTGTGTGTGTGGCATGGTTAGGAGGATCTTCCATGAAAGTGCCCATCCATATGCATGATTTTTCCAAGAACCCTAAAAATTACCTCCCCCTCTTCAACTCATCTAGAGGTATAAATTTTAAAGAGCATATCAAGTCATTTGAGGTATATCTTAGGATTTTGAATGTCATCCATGAAGATATAGCTCATAGACTCTTTACACTTACCTTCAGAGAAACAACCTATGACTAGTTCCTCAATTTTCTAAAGGATTCCATCATAGGGTGGAACTAGTTTAATGATGCCTTCATTGCATAATTTTGAAGGGTCATTATCCCTAGTATTATTTACCAATAATTCACTATCTTAAAATGAGAAATGAGTGAGCCATAAAAAAATTTAATGCTAAAATATAGAATATGTATAGCCTCAACATAGCTCCCTTTAGCCTATAGATGACCTGGCACTTGAGAAATTTATAAAAATTCCCTAGATCAAATTACTATTGTCTTTTTGTACAGGGTCAAGAATATAAATACAGTTCCATTCACATATGCATATGCCATATACATTGATGAAAAGATGCATCTACAAGGGCACCATTCCTTTTTAATCCTAAACATCAACCCAACCTTGCCTACTCTAAACCTGGTTCTAAACATAAATTAGAATGTGACTGTGTTAAATCAAATACCTCACATTAATCAATTTCCATTAAGCTATGTAGCTTTTGATCAACAAGTAGGAATCTTTAATTATTCCAATGCTATGGCTCACCCAAAAATAATAGTCAAGCTTTGGTCCCTATTAAAAAATTTAATACCCAAAATGTTGTCCAAAAATCTAATCCTGAGTCTTCAAAGGGAGACTTAGATGTAATTCAAATAATTATCCAAAAACTAAGTAGTGACTTTCTAAACTTGCAAAGGCAAATGGGAAACATAGGAAAAGTTATAGTATAAATTACATGTTTTAAAAGTACAATGGACCTTTTAACTAGTCTAATAATAAAAACAACAATAATAATGAGCCCCAACCAATAAGTTGTCTAAAATAAATATCCATGAATTGACATTTCCTAATTATTGCAAGGTCCATAACATGACCCAACATAGAGAGCTAGAATGTATAGAATTTTATATCACCTTTTTAAATATTCCAAAGTGAGATAGAAAGTTATGAATTTATTCCAAATAATCAAATAAATATTGGTAATTATATAAATTTAGGAGCACCAAAAAATGGTTCCAAAGCTACTAATATCGCCCTTATGGTTGAAACTTAGAAGTGTACAAACTGAGAAGAGAATGAGATTGAAAGTAACACAAACAATATCCACACTTTCCAACAATACCAAAATAACAATTATTCCTTGAGGAATATATCTCAAAAGGAACCTATGACAACTTTCATAGTAACCAACAAAGTTGACACTCCTCTAGATCATATAACCAATAACAATCCTCCCCCCCCTAAGGGAAAGGATACTCAATGAACAATAGAGTCTAATACAAATGGATCTAAAGGTGGGTACAATATTATAGAAGATATGAATAAGATTAAACCCAATATTACCTTGCATGAGCTTAGTTAAATCATTGAGAAGCATTATTTTCTACTAAAATCATTTACCAAGAAACCAAAAAAGGTAAAGCTAAATCTGTGAAAGCAAACATGGCAATGTATAAGAGTAAGGCTAAAGTTCCTCTATTTCTATTGACTATTATAATTTTTAGAAAGAATTTACATATTTATGTAATTTATTTTGGGGCATCTACTAACATAATGCCTATAGGTATTTATGAAAATATTTAACTAAGTCCAATCAAGTCTAACCAATTTGTTGTTAAATTAAAAAATTTAAAGGTCAAGGTGGTGGGATAACTATTGAACATTCATATTAAATTGGCTCATAAACCTAGGATTCAATAGTTCATAGGCATCCAAGTTATATAAATCCCTAAATCATATGGGATGTTTTTGAGAAGAGACTAGACAAAATCCATGAATAGATACATGTCAACAAATTACTCACACATGTAGCTACCTTGGAATGGTGTTCCCAATCAAATTTATATTGAGCAAGAGCTGAGAATGAAGTTTATGATTATAGAGTATAATGATAAGAATGAGAAGGTGAATTTCCAATCCATAGACTTAGGTGTGTATGCTTTTTATATTACTGATTTGAATGATATCAACCTAGTGGATAAGGATGATGTACTTTGATGGTGAGAGAGATAAACAAGGCTCAGGGGTAGGTATTGTATTAATAAATTTGATTAGTAAACAATATTTAGTGTCTTATAGACTTCAATTTATATTCCCTAATAATCTTGTATAATATGAGGCCTTGCTCCTAGGACTTCAATTTTCCATCAAGCATAAGGTAAGGAAATTGTTAATCCATGGTGATTTGGAATTAGTCATTAAATAGGTACGTAGTCAGTATAAATGAAAGCTTTCTTTTTTAAATAAATATGAATTTAGATACTAAGATTTTATTGAGAGTTTAAAAGAATTTAAGATTGCCTTTATACCCAAGGATCAAAATCAGTTGGTGAATGTGTTGGATTCTATAGCAGTAAATTTAGCCCTGCCTAAGGCTCTTGAATTATAAAAGTTTTAAGTTAAAATGATAGTTCACCCTTTTGTTCTAGACAACATCAATCATTTTAGGTTTTTGATGATGATAAAAAATCATCAATTTTATTACTAGTTATAGAGTCTTTAAATCACACATAATTGATGAATATGAAGAAGAGTATACAAAGGAGGTCAAAACTAGTGAAGACGGCATAATTCAACTTAAAGAGAATAAAATTCCTAAGGACATGGTCTATTTGGAAAGGATATTTAATTAAGATAAGTTAACAAGTGATACCAAGGTGCCTAAAGTAAGTGGTAAAGATTAAATGCAAATCAATATGGGTTTGTTGATCAATCCCTAGAACATCAACATCAAGTTGGTTTGTACTAAGGAATAGATGATCAAAGATATTGAAATATTTTATAGATTCAAGGACATTCTTTCTTGGTATTATGAAGATCTCAGAATCTTTTATACTTAGGTCATCACTCACATGATCCCTTTGAAAGAAGCATGTAAGCCTTTCAAGCAAATCTAGAGACCCATGAACCCCAATTTGGAGCCTTCCATTTATAAATAAGTGAAAAAGTTACTAGATGAAAGAATTGTCCTCTCAATTAGACACTCCACATGGGTGGGCAACCTTGTCCTAGTCAAGAAGAAGAATGGTGAAATTAGACTCTATATGGACTTCTAGAACCTTAATATATCTTTAGAAAAGGATAAATACCCATTTCCCTCTTTGGATGAGGTAATTCAAATGATTAGTTGATATCAAATGATGCCATTTTAGATGGATTTTATAGCCATAACCAAGTGATGATCGACAAAGAAGATAGGATGAAGACTGACTTCAAAACCAAGTCGGGAATGTTCATGTACATAAGGATGCCTTTCAGACTCATCAATGTTGTATCTACCTTTCAATATGCCATGGATCATGCCTTCCAAGGACTAATTGGTAAGTGAATTATTATTTATATGGATGACTTAACCATTTTCTATAAGAATAAAAAGGATCACATGATGCACCTCTATTAAGTTCTAAAGAAATGTAGGAGGTTTGGTATCTCTTTGAACCCCAAGAAAAGTATATTTTTCATAATTAAAGGTAAGCTCTTGGGACATATAATCACAAATTATAGTATTTATATTAACTTATAGAAAAGTAATTCTATCTCTAAGGTTGTTTTTCCTAATAGAAGAAAAGAGTTAAAATATTTTTTTGGGAAAATTAACTTCATGCACAAATTTATTTCAAGTTTTGTTGAAATTGTCAGACCTATAAAAGTTATGTTGAAGAAGGACATGAAGATTGAATAGATGATCAAGGATAAGAAATATTTCCAAGACATAAAGGAATCCATAGTACAAACACCCATATTGATTATCATGGATTTTAGTAAGGATTTCTACCTCTACTCTTTTACTTCTAGGCACATGATTGCTATTATTTTAATGCAGAAAGTAGATGACAAAGAACAATTGATCACCTTCATGAGTAAAAAATTGAAAGATTATGAATTGAGATATCCACTCCTAGAAAAAAAAGCATACACTTTGGTAAATTCCATAAAAACATTCATATACTATATCCTTAGAAATAAGACTCATGCCATTATACCTAAACTTGTAGTTAAGCTTATGCTTAGCTAGAATGAATTAGGGGAAAGATGAGGGAAGTGGATAGACAAACTCTAAGAAATGACATAGAAATAAAGTCATATAAGATGGTACGGGGATAGGGTTTAACTCAATTGATTACTAAGATTGATCCTCAGATTGAATTTTTACAAGTGGAAGTAGACTAGGTCTCAAGTGAAGATTGGTACAAAGATATTGTCTATTACCTATTAAGTGGGACTTGTCCTCAAGAGTTGAAAAGAGAATAGAGAAAATAACTCAAGATCAAAAAATTTCACTTCATGATCATAAGAGGAGTACTCTATAGAAGTAACTATGAAGGGACCTACCTGAGATGCATCTATAGAAAGCAAGATTCAAACATACTCAACAACTTCCATGAGAAGTTGGGAAGAAAACATCCTTTAGTCAGAGTCATTGCCCAAAAAATACTCATAATAGGATATTATTGGCCTATAATATTCAAGGATTAACATACTCATTTTTTATCTTGTCATCAATGTCAAGTGTTTGAAAATAGAGAAGTAAGGTCAGCTATACCTTTGCATCCAGTGATTGAAACAAGGCCATTTGCCAATGGGGATTGGATTTTTTTGAAGTCATCAATCCAAACTATTCAATGTGCCACAAATTTGTGATAATATCCACTAAATATTACACTAGATGGATTAGATCAATTGACACTAAGAACTACAGGGTAATTAATGTCATCAAATTATTGGAGGAAAATATTATATGTATATCAAAACCTAGAAAATAAAATGGTTCCCAAACTGCAAGGGTTTTAAAAAAAATTATATGTGTATCAATTTTAAATAGTATTGACACTATAATTTTCATTCCTTTGAATGTGATTTGAGTAACCTCCACCGGGGATATGAATTCCTGGCTGGTAGTAGAGCAAAGCCTAGAGTGGAACCAAAGGTATCTCTATCAGGGTTGTAGATGCTTGGCTAGAATAGAGAAATTCCTGAGCCATCCCCTTAAAAGATGAGAATAATTATATATATCTAAAAAGTTCTTACTCAAAACCTATGTTTGAGGCCATAAATATTGAAGCGATTGATTTTGAAACCCAAAGGCATGTTGGTCAATCAATTCAAAGCAAACACATAGTATGCATGGTTTTCATATTTTTAGGCTTTAATCCATCAACTAGAAAGTTCTTAGTTTTATAAAATCAATTCTAATATCTGTTGCATCCACCAAGCAATGAATACCAAGGTTAATCCATCATAAAAGGTAATTCAACAGGCAATCTCCTTTACTAGGTGGACATTACTTGAGAAACCAATACATCAGAGACATATAGTGGATTCTAAAAAATCCCTATCTTTTATTATGTATCATATTTAGACATTCAAAGCACCTAGACATGTTTTTACTATTTTTATTCCAAATAAACCATAAATCACATATAAATGGTCTCCATTAACCCCTATTCCTTATATTTCTACTTCACAACCTCAAATTCCTATTATACATGCATGGAGCATCACAAACACTAAATTGATAGATATTACACCTTTACATTCTCTTTGACAGTGTCATAAATTCCTTACATTAGGTTTTGAGTGGGGAGATAAATATAACCATTCTTTGGATGGGATCATAGGGTAGTCTCTTCAAATATTCTAAAAATACCAAAAAAAAACATTCAAAATACAAAAACATTTTCATCACCTACATGTTCTATTGGCTTCTTGGAATATATGTGCAGTTTCATGTTGATGGATGACATATCAGTTACTCCTACATACACATGTGTGTCATGTTTTTATGCAAGTGTGATATAGGAATACACAAATATGTGATCTATTCATATTTTAGATATTGGGCCTTCCCTCTACTCATGTCATATGGACATTAGGGGCATCCACCTTTATGATCATGATACTTCTAAGTTATATCATTTTATGGTATTTACATTATCATGGTTTGAGCTCATATATTTTATTATACATGCCTTTATCTATGACCATATATTTCACATGGTACTTGATATGTTATACAATTAACATTTTTTGTTAGCACATTTGATCCATGTGATACTATGATATTTTTATGTTGGTTTCTTGTGATTTCCTTTATACACTTCCTTGAGTGCTTTGCCTTGATGTTGTCTTTATTATTCAAGCATTTGAATATGCTCATTTTTTAATGATTCCCATGCCTCTATGTGATTTATTTAACATCTGAACATGCCATTATTTTTTGTATAGACATTTGAATATGCCATTATTTATTGTATGTACATTGGACTAATTCATGTCCCTTTTATTATGTAGTATTTGAATGTGCCCCTTATTTGTGGTCTCTTTAGACCATTCTTTGTTGAATTTCTTTTGAATGCTCTTATATGTGTGCTTGATTTGATTGTTGATCTTGTATTTTTACTATCTAGATGTTTCCATGATATTTATCATGCACCTTAGGCCTTTATGTGATCAAATTGTTCTATGTGCTTTAATAATACATTTACCTAGACATGTTATTTTATATGCTACATGGTTCCATTCATAGATTTTTCAGTTGTCTTATACTTTTGAGATGAGGTAATATTAGTTTCTATTCTTCCCTCACCTCAAAGGGGTGATATCATTGGGGGAATGTTTTTCACATTTAGCATAGTTTTTATATTTAGTAGGGGAATTCTTTGGAAGTATGGTCACCACACTTATTTAGTATTTGACACTTATATCAGTTTTTAAATTTAGTGGGGTCATGTCATATAGACATGGCTTACACAAATTCAAAATTTTTAGATTCAGTAGAGGCATGCCATATTAGGCATGGATACCACACATTAACAATTTCAAATTTAATGGGGGCATGCTTTAGAATCATATTCTCCAATCTTATTCAGTATGCAACATACCCAAAATAAGTGGGAGCATGTCTTAGAAATATTTCCTCTATATTGTCACTTATTTGAGTTTTCATATTTCTCCATATATAGTAGGGTCATGATTTTTAATCATGTTAGCCACACTTACATAGTTACTAAATTGGCCAAAACACACAATCATACAATTCAATTCATAATTGTGATAAAATTATATACATTGGTACCATTCTTATACATAGTTTTAACATGCAACATATAAAAGGTACGTATGCTTTGAAATGTGTACCTAATATTTCAAAATAAAAACTAGTTTCAGATTTCAAAACACTCTTAGGGATTATCATCACCCAGCAAGATGGAATTTTATGGATTACACTAAGCCAATGTACTACAGTAGTTGGTTTAATTTTTGGTGTGGTTGAGGTGATTAAATCACTCAATCTTGCCAAGTAGGTTGGACTTAATTATATCATCCATACTTACCAATTTAATATTTCGAGTTGAATTTATCACTTATGTTCATGAAGTAATGAGTATGATTGGGTTGCATGGTTGAGCAAATCCCAACTGTTGGGTGGAAACTAACCTTTTCTCCAAGGTTGGGGCCATGTGCCTTAAACTATCTCTTTCTCTGCATCTCCTTAGATAGATACACTTTCTAGATTTATATATATGTATCCTAATCTTATTTTTAGAGCCTTATGATGATAGATATTTCAAATCAATTTGTGAATAGGTAAGGTGATTACATCAAAACACAAGCTCACTCCTGAACCTTTATATTTCAATTTCAATCTTGTCAATAATTTTAATTTTAGATTATATACACTGATTATGTACTATAACATACTCTTAGTTGTAGTTTAGTCACTAGTAAAGAACTTAATTTGGACTCAATCAAAGGCAAGGTGTGTTATACACACCCAGGTATGCATATCTTCTCCTTTAAACTAGCAATTTCATTACTAGATTAACTATGGGGAAATGTAGATAATATTTATAAATTATATATCACCTAAATATTGTACACTTAGTAAAATTAGAACCTATTTTTCCCTCTTAGTTATGGACCTTTTCCACTTTTAAAAGTCTCACATTTGATCTATCTTGTGCCCATTGGCCTATCTCTTAGTCTAACTAGTCTTATGTTGATGACCTAGACCTTTTATATTACATATAATGCTTAAAACCTACTTATCTTACACCTCTACAAGTTATGAATATGTACCTACTTTCATATTCCTTGGACACTAGCATCTTGGATAGACACTTGCATTAATGCTGGTGTCCTACTCTGATGCAAGTGTTCAATGCCCTAGAGCCATCTAATTTTTAAATGAAATTTATCCTAATGTTTTGCTTAAGTGATTTAATGTGAGTTATTTCTTTAAAGATATTGATATAAATATAATATCAACTCTCATTCATTCCTCACTTAGGAAACCCTATAAAACACTAAGGCAACTTATAAAAGCATTCAATCAAGCACTCAATAAAGCAAAGATTCCATAGTTTCTCCTATTTTAATATACTTCATATGGATAACACATACATAGGTTTGAAGAATTTAATGAGCAACTTAAGAGTCTAATTTTACAAGTTACAGGGTAGGTCACTGTTATACTTGATTTCCACATAATTCATGATTCACACACAAGCCAACATGTAGGGGAGAACCACATTAGTTTGAAGCCCTTTTTAGAGTATTGGCTATGTAAGAAACACTCATTAATAGAGGAGTGTTTGGGTTCATTTGACACCATGTGCCCACTAACCCATTTTTCTCTAAGGTCACTAGTTAGGATCCCTTATCTATGGATGAGGATCCTTCTGCCTTGGGAGGATGGGGTGGTAAGCCTCAGAAACCATTATCTCCACTACCTCCCTTAACATCCATGTTTACTATGGTTGTTTAATTTTTATCTTTATTATTATTATATTTTCTTTTCTCTCTCTAATTTTTTATTAGACTATTGATGTGATGTTTTTTGGGGTGTGGTCATATTTTGACCACTATTTAGACTTGTCTCAAGGGTCTTTACCTCAGTGTGATTATGCTCATGGGATGTGAATTTTACACCCACTTTTTTTATATGATTATCATTATACCATATCTTTTTTGATTAATATATAGACGCTCTTCAATTAAAAAAAAATATGAAGAACTAGGATTTTTAAATTTCATGAGAAGTGATAATCCATGACCCAAATTTAAAGACACCAAATTAAAGGTGATGACAAACCCAAAATCATCTAGGTGGTAAAATATTTTTATAATAAGTATTATTTATAGGATACATACATTAGGTTTTGATAATAGAATTGGTGTAGTCATCTAAGACTGCCAGTGGTGTCTATGGCTCAAAAGGCACTCAAATCAAAATTCAGTGATTGTTCTAGAATCCTCTTATACTCTAATTCCTACATGTTCTATATCTATAATTGTGTCATCATAAAAACCATCTAATTACATTACTTATTTTTCATTTTCATATCTATCATAGTTTTACTTACTGTTTTAACCTATCTCTATCTAATGAATTCAACATATGTTATATATGTGTTTATCATATAATTGGAATTCTATATAGATGGTTTATCACCCTTATACTTTAGGATATCTCTATCCCCTTTAACTCTAGATTACTCCAATATAGATTTTAATGGTTAAATAATTATACAAATGATTTGAGGTCAGAGAAAACTACCAAATCCTAATGAGGAGTGAAGAATTATATTGGAACCTAAGGGAATAATTTAGACATGTACTGAGAGGTTGTATGTGAGGGTGATTAAAAATTATCTAATAAAGAGGAAGAAGATGGGAAGTGAAGATGTGACATGGGAAGATGAAGTGTTCCTACATAAACAACCAAAACAAGTCAACATTGAGGATAATGTTGGTTTGAATGGAAGGGGCATGTTATGCCCTTAACCTATAGTGGGCATTAGGATATGTATATCTGACTTGGATATCATATCCTTTAATTAAGTCATATGACCATTTTTATAACTTTATATTAGTAGTATGGTTATCCTTGGTCATTTCCATAGCATAATTAGGGTATATATATGAGGTAGTAGTTAGTATTTTATCATATTATGAATTTTGTCTTTATTGTATGGTTCTGGAGATTACCCTCAAAATGGCTCATCATTTATTCACATATTTTGCTTTATTTCACTCATATTTTGATCTATTTTTATTATTTTACTTTATTTTTGAATTAATTTCATTACAAGCCAATGGTGATTCTATCTCTTATTGAAGGTCAACATAGAAAATAAATTATTGTTGATGACAAGTATAATAAAATTCATGTACATTTGGTTTCCTTAAGTAACTGGGATACAATGAGAGTATGTTACAACATATCAACACTTATTATGAATCAATAAGGCATTTTTATATATTAGTTTATTTTGGGCCTAATATAATTGAAATATTATTTATTGTGAAATATACTATTCCACCATTCAATGCCATAGTTGGAAAATCATGGTTAAATCAAATGAAAGTAACATTTAATAATATTAATATGAATATTTCATTCAATTTACAAGTGGTTTTGCTTACATATCAAAGATATAAAACATTTTCAAAGATAACTCCTCTTAATAGTATAGTTACATCTTGAAACACATAAGCATGGGTACCAAATATAAATAAACAAAGTACATATCAAGAAACTAAGAAAGAAGTGAATGCACCTACTCCACATAAAGATTAAGAAAAGAAAAAATTATATAGATATTACCATTGGTCAAGTACCATTACAGGCATTCTCCCAAGAAATTTGACATGTGTATCTAATGCAAATTCAAGTGTTACTATGTGTCATGTCCTATTTTTGTGAATGTATTATTTACTTGTTTTGTGTTGATGTGTGTGCTTATCTAGTTAGACATTAAAATATTTTAAAAACTAATCATATGATTATTTTTCCTATTTTGAATAAGATGAATGTCAAATTAAATGTATCTTCTTACATTATGTATTATTGGAATAACATGGAATATACAATATTTTGAAATTATTATGATGTTAGATTGCATGTTTATGACAATGATTTTCAAAAGTTTAATCAAATGCAAAACTAACAATGAGATGATTATGCTGATTCATTTTGAAGTAATGGCAAGATGTTAATATTCAACATTGAATTGTTTGATTTTCATATTCTAAAAAATTATTTAATACATTATGATTTGAATAACCACTTAACAAGTTTTGTTGAGTGTGTGATTATAGAGTAAGTTTTATTTCCCAATAAATATGGAGGGTGTCATCAAGGAGAGTTAGATAGATGGGATATCAAAGGAAAAGAAAGAACACATGTCAAATATAAATAGTGAACTATGAAAACCCTTAGGTTTGGGTATACAATTCAATCAAGTCTTTACTGCTCTTTGTTAGTTGTGATATGTGTTAGAATCATCAATTAACAAGTGTCAAGAAATCACGAGTACTAATGGATAACTTTAATCATTGTTTTAATTATTATTTTTAAGATATTTTAATTAGTCTAAAAAACATTAAAAATATATTTATCGTACATTATTTCAAAGATAGCATACCACATTAGTATATAAAAAAATATACCATAATCTTTATGATAATGGAAGTGGTTTTCCTAATAACTAATAGTTGATTGGTTGCATCTTATTTAATATGACTCATCAAAGGATCATAATCAAATATCCTTATTATTTTCTTAATGTTTGAAAAAAATTTATGTCCTTAATATATATATATATATATATATATATATATATATATATATATATATATATATATATGCACACACACATGCAAACACACACCTTATGTTATTTAAAATGTTTTAAATACCTTCATGTTTTTATGTATTTTGGATTATTCATGATATTACTATTTTTAGCAATAAAAACACAAAAAATGCAAACAACATCAAAAGAGGGGATAAAGGAATAATCAAATACTTGCAATGATATTTCTTACCAACCTTTTGTCCCTTAGAACTTCTCTCCAAGATTTCCAAACTTATTTAAGTTCAAGATGATTGGATTATTATATTTCTTGATTGATCTTTGTAATTGATTTAATGGCTTCTTATCTTGTTGATGTCTTTGACAAGGATATGTGAGTGCTTGGATAATGGCTAAAAATGAAAGTGTTGTGGATGCTTACTAGATTTCAAGTTATTTGGTCATGGAGGATTGGCTTGTATATATAATCCAAGAGAGGGAAAATTAGTGGTCCATATTCAAACTTGAGCCATTGGGATCAATGATGGAGAAATTTCAAAGGATTTAAAAATTCCTTACAAAAATCTAGAATAGAGACTTTTAGAGGGGGAAGGCCAAGTTAAAGGAGATTCTAGAATCATCCAATTCTAAAATATCCATTAGGTATTAGGGGTGTAGAAAAGGCTAAGTTAGTATGGTGGTAGATGGGTAGGTGAATAAAAGAGAATTTTAAATTCTTAAGTGGGCTAATAGGTAGATTAGTAGGTAATTAAGCTTCATTAATGGGTTAATGAGGGTGTTTCATTTATTATAAGGGTGTATTAAGGTTCATGGGATGTAGGGGATTTTATGTAGCATTTAGGATATTAGTTAATTGGCTAGGGAATATGACTATGGCTTAAATTAGTGATTTTAATGGGATTATTAGGGTGAGTAGATTTTGGTGCATACCTTTTGCCCCTCTTTGAAAAGGTATTAAGAGTGAACAAGATGGAAAGAGTAATGGTCTTTAAAATAAAAATCATGATCATGAATGAAGACATTATTAGTAGGTATGATGTCCCCTTAAAGGAACATGCAAGGAGAAATGACTTGGATGGTCTCTCAAAATAGAAGTACCAAGGGTGGGATAATGACTAGGATGAGAATATGGGGTTAGGTTGACCCAAGTAATGATTTATCTATGATTGACATGCCCCAATAAGATGTTATATGGGAAAAGTGGTTGAGTCTTTAGATATGGGTTCTAGACAAATGATCATTGTCTAGATAAGAGATGGATTGATAAGATGTGAATTCTCATGATAGGGATAGTGTCTAGGGAATAAAGAGATGATATAGGATACAAGTTGATGATATTTACCATAGTAAGGAAACATGCCAAGGAGGGATGAAATCCTATAGTGAAGATCAAATGAATGATTAATTATAATAAGCCACTTTATATGAGATGCATAAATCAAAATGATGTAATATTGTTAATTGATCAATCTATGATGGGATAGGATTAGGGGTTAATAGTGGCCAAGATATCCTAGGCATAAAACCATTGACAAATGTTGCCTACATAGTCTTAGTAGACTTCAAGTCAATGTAGCTTTGACTCGATATGGGGTTAAGTGATGGGGAGATGGAAGGTCATGCCCTAGATGACTTAGGGATGATAGTTGATGATTAACTAGGATGATATATGATGCATGCATGATTTGATAGTGAAATATGGGCTAACAAAATAAGATAATGGGTGTGGTAGGGGTTAAAGGGGTGATAAGGGGTTAAAATAGGGGTAAAAGAGGGGGTCAAATGAGATAAATGGGATGAAAAAGGGCCATTTTGACTTTTACCCTTCGTGCAAAGAGTCTTTTGGAGCTAGAACCATGTTTCACATCCCACATGATTCACATCATAGTGAGAGGGTGAAAGAGGTCTATATAGCTAAGGATATAAGACCATCAATATGTAAGCGACCCCTAGCCTATTAATTTTTTAATTTAAGCATTTATTTTTTACATTTTTAGACTAGACACATTGTATGTACAATACTTTGACTGAGGGAAATGACCTCAGTGGTGTTATTATTCTTTTGAGTGGTGATATTAAATTTAAAAGATATCGTATTATAATATCGCAATAATAAAATTAAAATATTATAATACCATAGGAATCAATTCATGATATCATGATTTTCATAATTTTGAGGTTAAGTCATAATTATGCAAAATTGTGAGATGTAAGTTACATGATTGTCAAGGCCATGGTTTAGGGTTGAATCATGATTAACGATATTATGTTAGATGAGTGAAAGGGTCAAGGGGTGGATAGATAGGATGTTAGGTTAGGGACTTAGGGGATAGGGAAGGGTGGTGGGTGAGTAGATAGGATGGATAGGAGAAGGAGGATGGAGGGAGGGATTAATGATAGATAGGGGTAATTTAATTAAGCTACAGATGTAGGTAGGGTGAAGGAGTGAGTTAGTCAAGAGGTTAGCTAGTTAGAATTATTTAGGGGATAATAGGGTGAAGGTTTAGGTGGGTTATGGAAATAGTTTACAAGGTTTCGGACTTTTGGTCAGGGTTAGGGTAGATTAGGAAAAAATGAATTAAGGATTAGAGGAATGAGCAGAGGGAGAGATTATATTGGATGATGAGTTGGTTAAGGTATTAAGGTGATTAGGGAGGATAATTTAAAATTGAATGTGTGATTGGATATGTTTAGTGATAGGATGTATGATTGGTGAAGAAGGACTTAATAATTATGGCATCTTAACTATGGAAGCTAAAAATACTTCATGTGATGTATTTATTGACACAAAAGGAGTATGGTGTTTTAGAGATGGTGGGATTATATTATGTGGTGACCATGCCCATGGTGAGGATTGACCAAGATCTTATTATAGCTTTAGTAGAGAGATGGCACTTGAAGATGAGTACCTTCCACTTTGTGATGGGAGAGATGACTGCCACCTTAGAGGATGTGTATCATATTTTTTCACTACCAATGATAGGGTAGAGGATCTATTATTAATCACACATACTTAGTGTGATAGTATTGAGATTAGCGTAGAGAATATGGATTCGTGTTTAAGATACACAAGCGGATATTGATAGATGTCTGAGGGAGGGGACCATTGATAGAATGACATTGATAGTGATGTCTCTTGTAACCAACATACTCTTATCAAATAAGAGTGGATAGTGGTTTCACTTAGGGCTTGGGAATGTAGTATCAGACATGGTATAAGACTTAAGAGTATTTGCCTAGGGTCGAATAGTTTTGGCTAATTTGTATCAAGAGTTACACATGGGAGATTATAGAGGATCCATGAGCCTAGGTCCTTTGATATTACTATAGATATAGAACTGAGAGTATATAATAATAGAGTGTCCCCTAGATACTCATGTAGTTAGATAACCACATGAGCCAATTTTATTTTGTTGGTTTATCCTTATAGGGTTATAGAGATGACATCTAGGGGAGATGAGGTTTTATAGGCAAACATTGGATGGATTACGACTAGAGCACATCACTTGGATACCTTATATAAGCTTTAGTTTGGTTGAGAGGAGGAGGCAAAGGTCACTTAGTACATATTGATGGAGTAATACCTCATAGGATGTATATATTACATCATTGAGCATTATAGGTTGGATTAGGTGTAGAGATAGTTTGGGATGCCTTAGGATGTTCCAAGGAATGATTGCCTATTTTCACAAAGTGACTGAGAGAGGCCTAAGTGGGGGATATTGGTGGATAGAGAGTTAGTGTGTGATGATTATGATAGTATTACCCCTATATCATGGTATTTATAAACATCCATTTTGGATCCCAACATGATAATATTAGTGTAAGTTTTTTTTCCTATTTATTAATTAGGGAAATTATATTTCTTGTGCATACATGGAGTTTTCCTACATTTGTGGGATAGGCTAGCTTATGTGGAGGTGTGTGTCATAGATGTGTCATAGGTGTCATAAGAATGTCATAAGTAACTCTCTTGATGGGAGTTACTTCTCTATTCTTAGCAACTTGTCACCACCTTTCATGGAGGAGTTACAATCCATTCTTGGGGTGCCTTGTCTACCTTTTGTGGAAGAGTTACTTACGTACTCTCCTATTTGTAGTCCTCACTTTGGCCATCTCATGTTAATCAGATTTTGGTTTTCTCCATTTTGTCTTGTGAAATATATCTTCTTCTGTTATTTTCAAATTGTTTTAGCATCTATGTGGTGTGCACTTGCTTCATCTCATGTGATCACATCTCCATTTCAATCACATTATCTACATTCTGGCAATAACTCTGATATGGTATTAGAGCAAGAACGGTAATCATGTGTCTGGTTATGCTTTTAGTTTATTTTTAAATCAAGAGGAGTGGAGTTCTCTTTATTTTTTATTTCTATATCTCATCTAAAATTAAAAAATATATCATTTTTGGTGTCATTTTCTTGGGAATCCTTGGCCTTTGGGTGTCTTGGTTATCTTCACTTTAGGGGCTAGTTCAGAAGTTAGCTTGGGTGCCATTGTTGTGTGGAGTAGCAGAGGGAGGAGCAGTACTCAATAGCAGTCAACACTCCTCACAGTCAGCTCTTCTGGTCAACAACACTCATTCAGTCCATGCCAAGCTTCTTCAAGTTTATGCCTAGCTTTTGGTCTATGCCTAGCTTCTGGTTAGTAGCATCAGTCCTTCTTCCACACCAAGCTTCTACAACATTGACCTTTCTCTATTTTCAAGGCACTAAGCAGGCCGTACGGTGTCCAAGTCTGTTGTTTTTTGAAAATGGCACATTTTTTTGGTCTTTTTTTGCCCAAACCTAATGTGTGTTAAAGTCTAGAAACTCTTTAACCTTTTCTTGCCCAGAAAATTATAAATGTGCCCTTGTTTTTGGTGAAAACATACTACCACATCTGTTGTTCTTTTGTCTTTTCTGCAAGTAATTCTGGACTGTGCTTTTTTGGCACCCCTTCCTTGCTTGGCGTCCCATGTGGCACCCCTTGGACACTTGGAAATCCTTCATTCTATCTATGCTTTATTTATTTTCATTTTAAAATTGACTTGTAAAACAAAAATCAGTCAATTTGACTAAATATTTAGTTTTTTAGACAATTTGGTAAATTGGGGGTTTTCATTTAAAACTTATCTATGAAGATGAAGGGTGAGGCCCGGGTTGGTGGGAGGCCAATTACCCCTCACACAAACCTCCTTTGGATTCCTCATTCTATGCCAAATCCAATGAGTGCTTGGAAGGCCACTTTCTCTCTCAAAACAAGCATTTTTTTAATGTTTTAGTGTTTTTTTTGTAAAAACACTAGTTTACAAGAAAATTGAACCTTTAATATCTTGCAAACGGTAGCTCAAATTTGGGTGCCATTTTTTAAAAAAGCTTTTTTAATTCAATTCTCCATAGCATAGGATTTTTATTTGTCAAAAATTCACTATTTTATAAAGTGCCAAAAATTTGGGTCTCTCGAGATGCATTTTCAGCTGAGTCTGACGTCCTATTTGCTTTAGTCTTGCACTAATTTCTCTAAGACGCATTCTTGGCTGAGCCCAAATTATTTTAAGCATGCACTTACATATTTGAGGGGAGGCTCAATATTTTTGGGGGTTTTGATTGCTTTTCACAACTTGTAAATCTTTGCTTTCATTCTCCTTTCTGCATAATTTCACAACTTGCAATCAACACAACTTCACCTAAATAAAACTAAAAATGGATTATTTTCAAATTAAACCCATAACACCCTTCAAATATCATGAATGTAAAGTTAAAATTTCAATCATTCTTAGAAGCAAAGTGTTGTATAGGATCACCATGGGTACTGAAGTAGAACCCAACACTGAGGCTGAAAAGGTCAAGTGGTACAACCATAGTGATGAAACCTATGGATCACTGAGCTTGTCTGTGTCTCCAAAACTTCTCTTCCATTTAGAATCCTCCATGACTCCCAATGATAGATAGTACACCTTAGAAAACTTATTTGGGAAGCTTGATGAGATGAGAGGTCATGAGCTTAAAAATGAACTCATAAGTCTAAGTCTTAGCAACTTTGACACCCTAAAGGACTTCTTCACTAAGTTTAAGGCCCTTAGATTGCAATTGAAAGAATGTAGGATAGAGAAGAAAGATGATCAACTCATCCTTTCTATTCTCGCAAAGTTAGGTCTAAGCTATTCAGTCTTTGTCTCCACTTTCCATGCCACAAAAAGTGTCCTCGGCACTACATAGAAAATGCCTTCTTTGGATTCATTCATTGCCAACTTGACTAGGGAGCAAGATAAGCTAATTCAAATGGGCACAATGAAGTCTACTCAACCCCAAGCCTTGATAGATGGAAATGGTAAGGATAAAACTTTAACAAATGAGAAGAAGAAAAAGAATAAGGACCAAGAGAAGAAAGAAAACAACAATCCTACCAAAAACAACACTGAGTCTTCATCCTCCTATGCTAAACCTAAGAAGGAGAAGGTTAAGTGTGCCTATTTTAAAAAGATAGGGCATGATGAACATGAATGCATGAAGAAACAAATAGATCACCTAACTCATCTTCTAGAGAAGAACAACATAGGTGCTCCTGAGTCCATCAAGCAGAATTCATCTACCCAAGATTCTACCAAGGCAAAAGGCAAGGGTAAGGAGAAAGAAATGGGCAAAACCCTTGTATCTACTACAGCTTCTACATCATCATGGGTCATTGATTTAGGTTCTTCTCACCACATGGGCTCTTCACTAGTTGAGTTTTTATCTTTAGAGCCTTTTAGCATGACTTTAATTAGTTTGGGTGATGACACATCAATTTCCATTATAGGTAGAGGGTCAGTTGAAATGGAAGGAGGAACATTCAATAATGTTCTAAGTGTTCCTTCTCTTTCAACCAATCTCCTATCAGTGTACCAAATCACTCACATTGGTTAGGGCATGAGAGTTGAGTTTTCACTAGATTCAGTGGTTATCAGGGAGTTGTATAGTGATACTATAGTGGCAATGGGTAGGGCAGATCACCAAGAAAGGTTATACACCTTCTCACATTTTGCATTAGATTCTTCTCTAATAACATTGTTGACTCATTTAGATGGAGTTAGCAAATTGTGGCATGAGCAGTTTGGCCACCTTAACTACCACTACCTTGAGCATCTTTGCAAACATGACATGGTCATTGGCTTGTCTCGTGTCCAATTCTCAAAAGGACTTTGCAAGGGGTGATCCCTTGGGAAGCATCCTGAAGCAAAATTTGACAAAGGCAAAGCTTGGAGGGCTTCACAACCTTTGGAGTTAGTCCATAGTGATGTATCAGGACACTTTCCCAAACCATATTTCATAAGGGCAAAGTACATCCTTACTTTCATTGATGATTTCTCTAGGTACACTTGGATATATTTTCTCAAACAAAGGTCTGAAGTGTTTGAAAATTTTCTAGACTTTAAGGCTTTTGTTGAGAAATAGAGTGAGAAATCCATCAAGGTTCTTTGAACTGATAATGGAGGGGAGTATGTCAGCATTAGGTTTGAGCAATTTTGCATCATAGAGGGGATTGATTTGTAGCGCACAGTCACCTACAGTACTTCATAGAATGGGGTTTCAAAATGCATAAGTAGCTTCTTGAAAGAGATGGGTAGCTATATGATTCACTCCAAATCCTTAGCACCACAGTACTAGGTTAAAGCCATCAATTGTGCTTGCTACATTCAAAATAGGGTTCCTCACAAAGCTTTAAAAGGGATAACACCCTTTGAATCTTGGCATAAAAAGAAACTTGATGTTGAGCAACTCAGGGTTTTCAGATCCCTAACCATGGCCCAAATTACAAAGAAAAAATGCAAAGCTATGGAATGTCAATCTAAGCCTTACATCTTTGTAGGATATCTGGATGGTATTAAGGGGTATCACCTTCTAGATCCAGTCACTCATGAGTTATTCATCAGAGAAGTGTCCATTTTCAAGAGAGTCTTAGAGACTCAACACTTGACACTTCTTCTCCCTCATCGAATCTACTTCTTCATGATGATTCCTCATTAGATTTAGATCAACCATAGTAGGTTCTTGAGCCAAAGACATCTTCCTCTTCTTTGAGTTCAGACAGTGAGGATAGTGATGTAGAGTCATCCACCTCTAGTCAGTTAGAGGATGAGGAGTTACCACCTGACTCACCCACTTTTGGGCCACTTTGGGCTAGATAGACACTTGAGAGTGCTGACACTTGGGCAAGAGATCCCACAGATGATAAACATACTAGGGGGGATTTTTAGAGAGATCCACATGCCTTCTTTACTTTAGTTTTAGATCCATAGACTTTTAGAGAGGCATCAGGGGTACCTGAGTGGGATAGTGCTATGGAGGAAGAATATTTTTCCTTAATCAAAAATCACACTTGGTATTTAACTTCACTTCCTAAGGGAAGAAAGATGGTTTGATATAGGTGGATATATCAGACCAAGTTTATAGCAGATGGGTCAATTGATAAGTATAAGGCATGATTGGTCACCAAGGGATTCTCACAAGTGGCAGGCATTGACTATTCAAAGACCTTTGCACCTGTTACAAAGATGACTTCTATCTGACTCACCTTGGCTATTTCCATAGCACATGGTTGGGATGTACATCAAATGGATGTGAAGAGTGCCTTTCTTCATGGAGACCTAGAGGAGGAGATCTACATGGAGTAGTCATCAGGATTTGTTCAAGATTATTCCTTAGTATGCAGACTTAGGAAATCTATCTATGGCCTCAAACAGGCCCCTCAAGCTTGGTATGCCAAGATGAATTCCTTCTTTCTCACAGTGGGTTTCACTAGGTGCCATTCTAATCCCAATGTCTACTTCTTATGGCAAGATGATTCTCTCTTGATTTTGGTTCTATATGTTGATGACCTTTTGATCACCAAGAGTTCTTAATCAGCTATTGCAGTGGTGAAGGCATCTCTTTAGGATAGATTTTACATGATAGACTTGGGCTTATTGCACTACTTCCTTGGTATCGAGATCTCACAGTTAGATTCAGGGATTTCTCTTGCATAGCCTAAGTATGCTCTTGACTTATTGGCTCGATTTCACATGGCTGATTGCAAGCCATCTCTGACTCCCTTTCTATCAAGATTCAAGCTTGAGGCTGATTATTCTTCACCATTGGTTAATGCCACTCAATATCGATAACTTGTTGGTAGTCTCATCTATTTGACTCACACCAGGCCTGACATGTCATATATACTGGGATTTGTCTCTAGAATCATGTAGGAACCTCATGAGCTACATTTGAAAGTAGCTAAGAAGATCTTGCATTACATACAGGGTTCACATAGATACAAGATTCATTATAGATTTGGCATAGAGGTTGAATTGGTTGGATATACAGATTCAGACTAGGCTAGTGATTCACAAACTCACAAGTCCACTTTTGGTTATAGTTTCTCTCTAGGTTTTGGTCCTATCAGTTGGTCTAGCAAGAAGCATAATGCTTTTGCTATATCATCCACAAAGGCAAAGTACAAGGGAGCTATTAATGCAGCTACTAAGGCTATTTAGCTTCAGAAGATTCTTTCTAAATTTGGTATTTCTATCAGATAGCCCACCATCATTTATTATGATAACCAGAGTACCATTTAGATTTTTAGGAATCTAGTTTAGCACTAGCAGACCAAGCACATAGAGATTCACATGCATTTCATTCAGGAGCTTATTCATAGTCAGGTCATTGACTTGATATTTTTCTAGTCTTTTGAGTAGGTTGCAGACATCTTCACCAAACCTTTCACCAAGAGCAAATTCATTCATCTACGAGCTCTTCTTGGGGTGTGGTCTACATCTGTAGTAACATCATCTTTAGGTGGGCCCACTAGCATCTTCTTTCTTTTCTGTCTCTTTTTTTTGGGGGGGGGAGTTTTTTCCTATGGGTTTTTTCCTTTTCTCTATCTTATGGGAGATTTCATTTGTACATGGGTACCTCATCAGGACTAGTTGCCAAGACCCATTTTATATTTCCACACTACCCACCTAAGTTGTGCTTATGGGGGGGCGGGGGGGGGGGGGGGGGGGGGGGCGGGGGGGGGGTATTTGTGTAGGTATTTATTTTTCCCTATTTATTAATTAGGCAATTTGTATTTCTTGTGCATAGATGGAGTTTCCTACATTTGTGGGATAGGCTAGCTTATGTGGAGGTGTGTGTCATAGATGTGTCATAGGTGTCATAATAATGTCATAAGTAACTCTTTTGATGGGAGTTACTTCTCTATTCTTAGCACCTTGTCACCACCTTTCATGGAGGAGTTACAGTCTATTCTTGGGGTGCCTTGTCCACCTTTTATGGAGGAGTTACTTACATACTCTCCTATTTTTAGTCCTCACTTTGGCCATCTCATGTTAATCAAATTTTGGTTTTCTCCATTTTGTCTTCTATAATTTATCTTCTTGTGTTATTTTCAAATTGATTTAGCATCTAAGTGGTGTGCACTTGCTTCATCTCGTGTGATCACATCTCCATTACACTCACATTATCCAGATTCTGGTAATAACTCCAATAAATAAAAGCATATACTACTTGGTGGTCATAGAGACTACTAGTTAGGTTACTCAAACAAGGGGCTAGAGTGAGGAGGTGGGTGGTGATGAGATTATTATAGGCATAGACAATGCTAGGGAGGCAGAGAGAGAGAGAGAGAGAGAGAGAGAGAGAGAGAGAGAGAGAGAGAGAGAGAGAGAGAGAGAGAGAGAGAGAGAGGAGAGGAGAGGATATTTCATATCTCAATATGTATAGGTTAGATAAGGGAGTTCAGATGGTATGGGCTAGATGGTGGTGATTAGGGTGGCTTGGATGGGGGTTACATAGTAACTAAAACACATGCTGGGGGTAGTAGGGCATAGGTTGGGGCTAGTGGGTGCGGATATGAGGCAAGGCCATCCTAACCACCTTTGATAGAGGATGAAAGGTCATTATTAGAGTGACTTAGAATTGAGGTATAGTCATGTATCTCTGATATGTGACCACTACATTAGGGAATATTTTAGGTTTATAGGGATATGTGACCTCTCCACAGGATAAGATAGTGATGATATAGATCTAGATCTAGAGTCATGATACATAAATTACTAGTTTATAGGCTTAGATCAAATAGATGTAGGCTCAAATGAGAGATATGATAAGATAGGTACATATGGTTGAGAGGGCCAAGGAGGAGGCAATTGGGGCCATGAAAATAGGTGGGATGGATGGGTTTATGTGGAATATCATGAGACTAACACACAAGGCATAGTAATATAGAGATTTATATGAGGTGACAATGCCAACTGATCAGTGTGAAACCACATTCAAAGACATTTCTTCATAGTTAGTGCATCAGTATCTTAAGGGACCACTTGGGCCATAGGCAAGATTTGAAAGACATTTTATTGATTTTTTTTAATTGTAGCACATTGATGCCCATGGGATCCCATATTATGTATCTATATATTTTGACATGGCCTCTATGTGGATATTTTAGACTATTATATATAATCATGATTATGAGATTTTGATGTGATATGATATGATTATTTATGGTTCTTGTTGTATTGATTTATGATTATTATACATGTGTTATGGATGTAATCTAATGATTATTTTTGAGTTATTGGGTGTGATGAGTGTGTTTATGATTTTATATGAATGGTTCATTAGAAATGAATGTTAGATCTTTATATGTTTCAATATATGATGATGATGATGATGTGATGGGCATATGAGTATTTATGTGATGATGTTATATGGATTAGTTTTTACATGGATGTGATGTTATTTGGTATTAATGCGATGTATTTTATATTTTATGTTTAAATTTTAAAATGAGATGGGTATTATTTATTAAAAAAAGTTGGGAAATAGGTTTAATCAACATGATAATAAATATAGTCAATTGTTTTAATTATATCTCTCACAAAGTTATGGTTGGTTAGCAATCTTATTGCACCAAAGAGATGGGTGGGCATGGGGTTAGGATGAGTAGGTTGGAAAATGATTTGATAGGGGGGATGGGATGGGAAATTTTGAAGCCATTAGTGATGTAGGCAATCTAATTTAATATTTCACTGGTGAATAAATGCATGCCACTGACATGATAGTGGTCAAGGTTATATTGAAAACACGGTGCATGGGGAACTCCATTTTGGAGTGACTTACCCAATATGAGCTCAAATAGTCATTGAGACCATCCTTATTCCCATTAAATTAAAAAGGATAAAATATAAAAATCTAACAAGAGAATTTAACTAATTATGACAAATACATGCAAGATTAGATAGCTTAACAAGTAGTAACACACATATATACAAAAGAAAAAATAAGACAAAATAAACTAAGGTAATTATAATGGATGGATGTCCATGCAATGGTATTAAAAAACTTAATGAAATGATTATATAAAATGGTCATAATAACAACATGAAATATGTGCATGGGGTAAATTGTGCCCAAAAGTGTTTGAGTGAGATAAAGATCCAATTTCATCATAAAAAACTATTGATAGGGCCTAAGATGATCGATAAAGATTCAATTACAAAGTGTATGCTAGATCCCAAAGTAAGACTTATTATTTGACCCTTCTATAATGATTAAATTAGTGGGCTCTTATGGGCCATAGCTTAGAGATGGATAGAGATAGATGAGATTGGATACAAGTTGAGGCTAATAGGCGATGTAATTATCAAAGAAGATACAAGGGGGATATGGATGATGGTGTGATGGGATGGAGAATATATCAAAATTTGGTAGAGATACTCTAGAATACTCTTCAACAAATCTTCACCTTGCATAACTAGAAATGACTTTGCCCTAGTTTGAAATATTTATCTCATGATTCTGATTAATCCTGTAATATATTCCCACTTTTAAGACTAGGGTCAGTGGTAGAATGACAAAATGGAATGTAATGAGGATATAAAATTAGAATGGAAATGGATATACCCCCAAGAGTGGGGACCCATAGATGGAGGTAAATAGAGATTTTCAAGTATAAAATTATTTTAAATGCATGATGTTCATTGGCTCATCAATATCTTCACCTTCAAGTGTTGTTAACTTGTAGGCTCTTGATCTAAATTTAGCAATAATGATATAGGGCCCAATCCAGTTTGACTCAAATTTTCCCTTTTTATCTTGATCTACATTGGTATTATTTTGATTCTCCTTAAGGAATAAATCAACTTTGAATTATTGGTATTGGATCCTTTTATGATATTGGCCTTTTAACCTATTTTGATATGCCCAAAGGTGATTTAAAGCCTTTTGGCTTTTCATCTAGAAGTTCTATCTCTTGTTGCCTTTATTGTCTAAAATTATGATTGATAATGATACCCCACAATGAGATGCATAAGGAGGGGTGTTCCACTTGTATAGGCAAGATGGCTTCTATACCATAAACCAAAGAGTATGGAGTGGCCCTAGTATGTGTTTGAACACTAGTCTTGTAAGACCAAAGTATAATATATAATTACAAGTGCCAATTTTTACCTACATTATTGATTATTTTATTTATAATATCGAGGAGTATTATTATTATTATCTTTAGATTATCCATTCACTTGGGCGTAATAGGGTGTATAAAATTACTACTCAATGTGATAGGATTTGTACAGGTCTTCAACTTCTTGATTTTTAAAAGACTTTCCATTATTTGATAGGATTTTGGTTAGAATGTCAAAATAAAAAATGATTTGATTTAGGATAAATTTGGAGATTTGGAGACCTTGGTGTAAATAAGTGATATAACCTCAACCCATTTTTTAAAGTTCTCTATATTCATGATTATAAACCTATGTTCATCTGAGGATGTTAGATTTATCTTTCCAATTAACTAGAATCCCCATATATAAAATGGACATGGAACCATAATAGGTTACAACTCTTTTTCAGGGGCATGAATAAAATTATCGAGTTTCTTGCAAGATATACACTTGCACACATATGGGCAGGCATACTAATCCATTATAGGCCAATAATATCTATTCTTGAGTAATTTCTTAGATAGGGCCATTCCACTGACATGCCTACCATAAATACCATCATGGACTTCCATTGTCATAAGATTAGCCTCTTTCATAGTTAGGCATCTCAACAAGGTCCTGCCATATCCTCTCCAATATAGAATGCCATCAAGGATGGTGTAATCAGAGGTTGAGTGGATTAAGGTCTTAAATTAATGGTGATTTATTTTTGGTGAAAGGATGTTGTCTTAGAGATAGGTATATATCATGATACTATGGTATACTGGGATTAGGAATGGCACAAATTTGGATACGATCCATAGATTGGTAGGTTGGTAAGATCAAATGCTTAATTATAAATTTTCCTTTAAGGACATCTTTAGTTAGGTCTATTAAAGACCCAATAGTAGCCATGGAGTTAGCTACCTTATTACTTCCCCTTGATACTTTTTCAAATGTAATGGACTTAAAATTGTGATTTGAATGATCCATCAAATATATATAGGGAGTTAAATTTTTGTCCTTTGTTTGTAATTCCCCATTGACTTGCTTGATTTTCAACTGTGAATCAATAAATACTTAGAGGTGATGGATGCTCCATTGAGTGGCTAATTTGAATCCAAAAATCAAGGCCTCATATTCAAAAGTATTATTAGTACATGGAAAAGAAAGATGAAAATCTTTATGGATAAGATCTCTCTATGGGGTTATAAGAAGGATACCTGCTCTTGACCAATATGTGGTGAAGGAAACATCAAAATATAGTTTCCAGCTATTATATTTCATATCACTCATGATGGATTCATCTAGAAAGGTTGTGAAAATAGGTTTAGCATCTACAAGAGGTGCCTTTACAAGTTGATATATAATCACATGTCATTTCATGACCTTTTAATGGACATATTCTATGTCAAATTTGTTGAGAAACATTATCTTTTTGTCTATTCTTCCCATGAGAGAATATTTTGATAGTAAACACTTAAGAGGATAAAATTTAGCTAAGATATGAACTTGGATATTGAGCATATAATGTTGAATATTTTGTGAAGCAAAGATAATGGCTAGACAAGCCTTTTTGATGGGAGTATAATTTAGCTCATATGAAATCAATGTAAAACTAAGATAATATATATCTGTCTCTTTCCCTTTATCATTGTGTTGTGATAAAAGGGCACCTATTTCACAAGGTATTATAGATATATATAGAAGTAGAGGCCTTCTTATGATTGGTGGTAATAACACTAAAGATTAGCCAGATATAGGTTAATATGGTTAAATGACTACTAACATTTAGATTTTCAATTAAAATGTGCCCCCTTCTTTAGGAGATGGATGAAGGGGTAACATTTATCTGCTAACTTAGAAATAAACTAATGAATGGCTTGTAGCTTTCCCTAAAGACTCCTAAGTTGATTTAAATTATGATGAGGCATTTCTGTAATAGCCTTGAATTTTGTTGGACCCACTTCAATTCCTCTCCTAGACACTATGAACCCTAAGAGTTTTTATAAATTAATGCCAAACACACATTCCTTTGGGTTCAATCCTTATATTCACACAACCATTTGAATATTCTTCTTAAAACCATATGGTGTTCAGATTGGAGCCTTGACTTCCCCAAAATGTCATCTAAAAAATATTTAACAATGTCTTGAATCATATCATGAAAGATAAGAGTGATTATCCATTTATAGGTAGCGCATGTGTTCTTGAGATCAAAGGGCATTACTTGATAACATAAGGTTACCCATGGAGTAATAAAGGCTATATTATGTTGAGCCTCAAGTGCAATTTGGATTTTATTATAGCTTAAAAATCCATCCATGAAGGATAACATTTCATTCTTGCATTAGAATCCATGATCATATCTATGTTTGGTAGGGTGAAGTCATATTTAGGACATGCTTTATTGATGTCCTAGAAGTTAGTACAAATATAAATCCCACATTGTGTCTTGGTCATAGGAATAATATTGAATATCTAGTCATAATAATCAATAGATTGGATAAATCTTGCTTCTAAGAATTTCTATAATTCCTCCTTGACTAATAAAGCAACTTTAGGGTGAATCTTACATAGTTTTTGATTGATTGCTTTTGCATTAGGATGAACAAATAAATTATGCACAACCAAGGAGGGATTAAGTCCTACCATGTGTGAATAACACCATGAAAATATATCTATAAATTATTTGATTAACTCAATAATGACCTAGCATTCCTCAAGCATAAGATTGCCCCCAATTTAATAATTTAAGGGTTTTCTTCTATTCCAATGTTGAATTTGACCACATCCTCAATGATATAAGGTGACTTATCTTGAAGATAGGTTAGAGGAAATGGTGGATGTTATATATCTAAATCAAAATCTACTAGGATCTCTGTGTCCAATTTTGTGTAAAATTCTAATTCATCTAAAACTAGTTGGAAAATCTTTTAGATATTAAGGGGGATCCTCTTTTTCAATTTGATTGAGGGATGTTTGTCATTCCTTAAAATAAGATTAATGATTGATATTAATAGAGAAGCCTTTTTTTATGATCTTTAAAAGGCATAAAATCCTATACTCCCAAATAATCTAGGATGACCTCATCACTTCAAAACATGTCAAAGGATGGTTCATGTTGTTGATCCTAGTCTATTAAGGGTAATGGATGGATATGTTAATGGTAGATATGGTGTTATCATAAAAGAGGTTAGTGGCAACAAACTCTTCATAAAAACTATAAATGGATCCTATCTCGACTCCTTCATTAAAAGAAGATACCTTAGGGATCAAAGTAGTATCCAAAATGATATTTTTTAGGTTAGTGCCAAGAGGTTTATACCCCAGACCAAGAAATTATGGATTTTATTAAACCTCTATAGGCTCAAGACTACCTTGTTCATGTCTCCCTAGTAATTTTCCTTGATAATGCATATTCTATAGAATTTTCTAAATTTGGGGGTATTTTTGTCTATGAAATATAAGGGCCTCATTTTCTAGAATAATCCATGACTCATCAAGCTCATCAAAGTAATATTATAATAATAGTCCCACATTAAAAAAGGTTTTTAGTCTAAATTGATAATTGATAGGATTATCCTTCCTCATAGTTGGGGACCCATAGATACATGGGGAGAGAGGTAAATCTCCTACACAAAATATTTTATATTTATATTCCCCACATCTTATGGATGTGATTTATAGATGGGTGACATATGACGATGGATTAGAATTAGGAACTAGATCATTGGGGTGGAAATATTTGGTAGCTATTGGATTAGGAGTAAAACTATCTATCTTAGGACAATAACATGTGAGTTGAGATTGACCCATTTGGTAACTAAAAAAAGTTCTATTTCCCTGGGAATTATGACTTCCATGCCTAAATGAGGGAATTTTAGACATTGATGGAGAGTGGAAGGGATTACTTACATTTTATGGATCCATGGTCATCTAAAAAGTAGATTATATGCCAAATCAACATCCACAATGTGAATTAAGGTATAATGGACAATAGGTCCTAAAATAATAGGAAGATAAATGGTGCTTGTATATGGCCTTTTATTATCATCATATGCTTTAATCATGATCAAGGTAGGCCCTAATGATGGTTTAGAATACCCTATCTTCATTAGGAATTATAAATTACAAAAATTCAATGCAAACCCTCCATCAATATGTACTCAAGGGATGCAGTGGTTGGAAATGGAAATTTATATGAATAATGGGTAATTATGATACAGGCCAATGGGAGGCATGATACAGGCCAATGGGAGGCATGCCTTGGGAACTAAAAGTTATTTACTACAAAGGAGATAAGTGACCCACTAATTCCTGGAATTAGCTAGTTTTAATATCTTAGGGGACCTTAAGATCATTTAAAACTTGGTTGAGGATCTCTTGATGCACAGATGATGTTTTTATAAGATCCATGAAAGAGATTTGGGAATGGGTCTTATCAAGTTTTTGGATTATATCATATAGTTTATTAGAATATATATAGATTTTTTTAGTGATATTGACCTTTTGATATTTTGATGTGGATGGGTCTTTTGGTGGTTCCCCAAGAACTATAATTTTGTTGCGTTGTGTAGTGACTACATAGTAAGTTGTGGCTCAATTGATTTTTAGTATGGTAGATGGTGGTGGAGTGGGCTCTTGGGGGCTAAATTTTTTGATGGTATTGACATAGTGATATGGTATGGAATGGTAGTCTATTCAATTGGAGGTGGATGCCTAACCTTGGTGTCTAGGTGCTTTTCCTTTCCTTTGACCATATTTGGGTAAAGGATCCTGATAAATACCAAGCTACTAATTTTGAGATTGATTAAGAGTGCTCTCTCCCTCAACTTCAATGTCTCCCTTTTCAATGAGATCCATAATATATTATTTTAACTACATACATTTTTCAATTTCTTGACCTTTGACTCTATGATATTGATAGAATTCATTCTTATGATACCAATTGGGTCAATATTTAATATCATCTAAAGGTCAAATCTCAAGGAGAATAATCATGTTTATAGATATCAATTACTGGAGGACCACTTCAATAGGTACCCTAAGACTAGTAAGAGGCCATTTCTCTATTTAGGGTTTTGGTTTACCTTGTGGTATTTGATAGAGGAAAAATTTTGTTGACTAGTGGGAGTCCTTTTCTATACGACTTGAATACATTGTTTTAAATATGTAACTCCATCTCCCACAACATTTTTATTTTTATTGAATATTTTTGGTTTACCTAAAAAGGAGTTGTCTTGATTATTATTTTGTTTATTTTGGGTGTATAATTTGATTTCTCCCTTTTCAATGAGTTATTTCTCAATTTGATCTCATTTTCAATAATATCATCAAAGGATTTGTTATATTTTAGCTTTAATTGATATTTTAATTCTGTGTTGAGGTTGTCGATGAATATGTTGGCCAATTCTTTTTCTATAACTATATAACAAAAGCAACTTGCTAAACTTCTCAAAAATTATAATAAGGAGGACAAGCTTTCCCCTTTATTTTACTTGGTATTGTATAGATATATGATGGAAACATCATTTTATATATTGAATGATAAATGTATCATAAATTGTTCAGTCAATTATTTGACACTAGATATAGATCCCTTTGGAAAATGCATAAACCCTTCTAGTACTAGCCCTATGATACTTTTAGGGAAAAGTCATAGGAGATAAGCATCATCATATATAACCTCATGGCATGCTACATATAAATTTTAAACATGATCACAAGGATCTCATTTACCTCTATATGTTTCAAATTTTGATACCTACAAATTAGGTGGGAAATGGATTTGTAGAATGTTCATATCTAAAGGAGAGGAGCAAAAATATTCATATTTATACTTCATTTCTTGCATGTGAGGGTTAATCTATTGTAGAGTTTTCTTCATCATTTTACAATCTTGAATAAATTATGGTTTTGGAATAATAGTGGCTGAGAGAGTGGGGTGAATCAATATTCAAAAACCTTTCTTTCAATTACACTTAAGCATTCATAAACCATTGAAACAAACATATAGATCTAGCAAGCATAAGTAACTATCCACATAAGGATGAAAAAAAAACACATAACATATATAGGAAACCCTAAAAGGTAATAAAAACCATTGATAAATGAAAATTTACCATATTCCTATAAGATAAAAACCAAATTTAGTGAATCACTAACTCCACATGGAACACCAACCCCAACTAGCCAATCACCCACTTGTAAGGAGGCACCAACCGCCTCGATGAATTAACATCAAATCAGCCACATGATTATTTTGATCACCTAAAGAACAATATGTTTTTCATATAATATATCATGACCACATCTTCATCTCTTCACACTCTTATCCCTCTCAAACTACCTTCTAGGCCTCTTCGCTCAACTAGGTCTCTTCAAGACTGATTAGGTCATATGACCTTGATATTCATATGTATACACACTATAATATCTTAATTAAATATATTATAAAATCCTTTTATGGTATAAAAGACCTCATTATACTCAATAATTTGCTATTTCATTCACTTTCACTCTAGTTACATAAATAAGTCTAAAACTACCTTGTATATATACCATTCATTATTCATATACCACTTAGTTGGCCACACACCATTAACCTCTTAGGTCAAATACATAATATGTCTTAGGACATTTTTTTGACATGAATAAAATGATATTTTAATCCCTTTTTTTCTCACATGACTCAATTAGGCCTCATTTCTCTTTTAGGTCTCATGGAGACCTAATTACTCTAGGTCTATATCTTAACACCAAAACTTAATTCTCTTGGGCCCAGATGGATTTATCCAACACTTGAAAATAATTAAAAAACTTATTTAAGTAAATTTTATGGCATAATCTATGGTTTTTTGGATATGTATCCTTCGTTCATACCTTGAAACCTTATTTTAGGATAAATTTCCCTATTAGGCCTGTGTGCCTTCAAAAACATTATCTTGAAATAATGAAGCTCAAACATAATTGAGAAAATAAAATATGATAAAATAAGTATATATAAAAATTTTAAATTACCTCAATATCATCATCAAATTCATTAGACACTTCCACTTAGGAGATCAGGACTCAAGAACACCTATGCAACTTACTCAGAACTGCCAATCTACCTCAAAACATAGTCATGGTGACTTAGACCTCTAGAACCTGCATAGAAATTTTAAATTAATTTTTATAATTATATATGATCCTATGAAATAATTATACCATTCTTAAATATAAGTATAATATGGTCAAATGGAAAATATTGGTCTTGTACACCAATCTCATGACCTTATATCTCACTATCTTATTTGAGCCAAATAGGTCAGCTTGTGAGCAACTTTTCCACCACATACATGAAATTAAAAAATTATTTTAAGAATATAAATGTCTTAAAATTCCTTAAAAACATCTCCATGCACTTCTTTTCATCATTATATCATGAAAACACTTTCCAATTCATATTCCCATTGTTGCCTAGGTTTTTCACTATTTGTACTATTAGACCTATTAGTAACTAGCTAACTTAGATGACAAATTTATCACACTTAAGGAATATAATCTATCTAAAATATATTTTCAATGCAAATTTTGACTTCTATAGTAACTTCTTCATAAAAAATCCTATAAGTCAACATTTTCTCTCTCCTCTATCTAACCAATACCACTTGGAGGTACTTGGGAGAGTATAATACAATATCCAATATGTTACCTAAGAAATTAAATCCATCCTAAGAAATTTTTAGAAATATATTTAGCATTGGGTCTTTATTAGGGTTATAAGAGGGTTTAAACCAATTTTCACTCTTAATGATCATTCATAAATCATAGCCCCTCAATCTAAAAACTAATGCCTAAAATTTTGAGATATGACCCTTCCCATATAACATGAACTAATTATGTTCCCATGAAAAGTTTTGATGAGATAATGAGTACAATAAAATCCTTTTTGGGTTGAGAACCCTTCATTCTAAGCACTCTAGAGACTTCTAAACAACTTTTCATGCCTTATCCTTCAAGCTAGAACCTCAAACTACATGAATAAATGTAAAATACCATAACTCACTTATTAATATGATTACATGAGTTAAAACACCTTGAAATGTTATCATGACCCCTCATTAATCCACACTCTCTTTTTGCTCTCTAGACCTTGACTTGCAAACCATATTAGGCCTTAAAAACTAACTTTCATGCCTCTTTTCATGCACTCTCCACCTCACTATCATGCTCAAAATCTCACTCGCATTATATACAACCTATCTCATGCTTAAAAACTACTATACATCCCTTACATGCCTTGACAATAGATCATGATACCTCATTAGGCTAGGTAAGGTCTAAGAGAGGTCTAAATACAAATCTAGACTGAAGGTCCTACCCATATAAGCTCACCCTGAAACCTTCATGAGTGTTATAATGCATCACATACATGATCAAATATCCTTCTAAACCTCTCACATGCTTAAATTTACTCACCTCATCATGCCACCAACTCATACCTCTACCATGTCATGACTAAACTCAAGCTTTCAATACACTTGATGCCTTGACTTGTTCCTTCCATGTCATGACCTTAATAAAAAATTAACCAAGCACGTATAAGACATTACACCACATTCATATCACTGTAACATTTTATTTTTGATAATAATAATCTTCCAAAACCTCATACATACCTAAAACCACATGACCAAGCTTCATATGACTAGTCATCTTTCTTTTATGCACCTAAACACTTTTGACACCTTGAATTGTGCATTCGTGAAACCATAAGACATTAGTTACCTTCAAATTATATCTTTCCTTAAAATTATCTCTTGTATTTTAATTCTCTCTTACCTTCAAGTGCATCTTCTCATATGGATTCCTATGCAGACATTAGTTGTCTTCAAACATCTTCCATGACCTTTAACTTCCATGCTCACACCAATCATGATAATTATGATCAATGCAACACTTTTATGTACCTTGATATATCACATGATACCATATATCCTTAGTTACCTTTGACATCAACCTTGATTATATAATCTTGACATGATAAATCTTTGACATCAATTATGACTTTGCATGATGTACCCTTTTGACATCAATAATAATAACAAGCCAAAAAAATCCCCCTTTATCATTTATGGAAAACACATTAAAGGAAAACATACTAAAAAAATGAAATCACTTAAAATTTTTACTTTTCCCATCTTCTCATTCTCACCCTTTTGACATGAATTAAAAAAGGTTTTCTACAAATTACCATCTAATCCTTGGACCTACATTTCAATGAACACAAATAAATGTTGACAAAACTCACCTTAAGCTCATTCTAGTTGTTGTAAACAACTTATAAAACATTTGAAATATACCTCAAGAAACCATGCTTCTTAACACTATCTTGACACTTCAAAATAAAGAGACAAAAATCTCTCCCTAACTCTATAATCTCTTTAAATGAATTCAAATACACAAGATCACTTACCTTGTCCTTGATATGATTGATATAGATCAAAATCTTGATCACTCACTAGGCCATCATATTTTTTATTAAAGCTAATGAATCATATGATTAGCTCCCCCTTTGTCCTCACATCTTGTGCTCGTCATATGAATCATTAGGACTCACAGACCATTCTCAATAGTATTCAAGCATCTTGACATCAATACTACTCTCAGCATAAATCAAGATATCAACTATTAGAAACATAGAATATATTTTTACTTACCTCTTATATACCAATCAACTATATAATCTTTCATCACACTTATAGCTCTTCTAAAAACATCCAACTTATCTCTTATGACCATATTGGTTTTGTAGATCAATCCATATTCTATATGTCTGTAGACACAATCCTTGAAATACAAATAACCTATAATTCTCTCAAGATGAATCCATTTTTTATTACAACCTCATACTTCTACAAATAGAAGAGTGTCTCCATGAGGCCTAATGGAGTCACCATTTTCCATAAGTCTCTCAAAAATCCATGACCTCAAGAAATTCCCAAATCTCCAAGCCACTTTCCTCAACTATATTATAATCATGAGATTGATAGTCCCTCATTAGAATCTACTTATTTTTGACTAAATCATTCAACTCGTCCACCTTTTCATCCTTATTATTCTCTTTAATTACCTTATCAACACATGTAGATAAAAAGTGTTCTTGACATTCCTTCACTTTTGATCCTTGATTTATCTTATCATAAAATCCATCTTGATCATTGGGCTCAATATGATCAGTATTGACTTTCTTTAGCTTCCATACCAATGTTTCACTCTTCTCATGCACTCTAGGAGCTCCATATACCTTGTTAATTATTGAGGGCCTTCTAACTCCATTAGGATAGAATTTTTCAATGTGTCCCATATTATGAAAATTATAGTAGACAACATTTAGGTGCATACCTCTTAAATAATCACTCCTTCCATGGTCCCATGATAACTCATTCCTTGATACCATTATATAGTTACTTGATATATGACCAAAGTTATGACAAACTAAATAATAACCATTGAAATAATTGAAATACCTCATTACATTGGGCTACCTGATTGGTCTCTTCATGTTGGTATTATTTACTTGTTGATGATCACTATGAGTCTCAGATTTAAGAGTTTATACACAGGTATTTTGGTCTTCTTTGAACCCAAGACTTGTGTTGTCATGTAGAGACCTTTGAATACTCAAAATATCACCAAGAAATTTATTACTCTTCTAAAATATATGATGTGTCTTCAACTTGATTTATGCCTAATCTATTTTTACCTTCAAAGACTCCATTTATTTTCCAAACTTGATGCATTCTTCTTCCTTGGTCTTAAGATTTGTAGTGATAATTTGAATATGAGTTTCCAATTGTTTGATGATCTCCTCATTTTCATTGATGTTTATGTTTAATATCTCTTCAAAGATATTGATTTTATCCTCATAACTCTTAAACAATGATCTTATTTTTTGATTCTTCCTTATTTATTAGTTCAACTCCTCTAGAGCACTCATCAATTTTGGCTCAAGGTTCACTTCAACCTCTTCTTCATATTATTCTTCATCATCCATAAGGCCTTTCCCTTTTAATCAACCCTCATTGTATATTTCTACAACCATGAATAAGGTTTCATTATTATCATGTTCATTAATATCATCATCATTATCAGATGTACTTGTATCACTTGCATTAGATGAGCTATTATCTTTTTTGGTATATAAACTTCTCATTTTCTTGAATGACTCTTTCTTGCCATCATACTTCCTAAAAAAATTCTTGATTTTTCAGTCTTAAATACATTCTTATCATCACCATGATGTTCATCATGTAATTCATCATGATCAGTCTTATCCTTGTTAGGACACTTAGATGCAAGGTGACCAATCTTACCATAGTTAAAACATTTTAAAGATAACTTACCCTAATTACCATATCCAATATTTAATTTCTTAAAAAACATGGATATAAATTCATCATCATCAATATCTAAACATACCTTATCCTTGTCCTTCTTGTATTTTATTGTTTTCTTATTTTTTAATGTTGTTTCTTTCTTGGGAGGTCTTCCTTCATTTGTTATCATGTCATAATCAGTCAAGATGCCATGAATTCCATCCATCTAAAGTATGTCTATATCTTGCATTTATTCTACTATAGACACATTTTAATTAAATTTAAAATTTAGGGATCTCAATACATTTTGTATCTCTTTTACTATTCTATAATACCTCTGATGACATTGACAACTTCATCAAGCCTTAACATGTAGGATGTAATGTTTTCATACTCTTTCATTCTTATAATTTCAAACTACCTATAATTCCCAACTTCACTTTGGTGTATCCTTTATAAATGTTTTAATTTTTTTATAAAATCCCTTTAGTTGTATCATAATGCATTAACTTTACAAATTCTACCTCTGAAAGACCACATAAAATGGCATTCATTACCTTAGAGTTTTTCTCATTTACCTTATTACATGTTGCATCAATTGGTGGTATATATGATGGAGTGAAACCATAAAAAAATATTAACATATGTCATAACCTAATAAAATTAGATAGGTCTTCATTTTGATGCTCTAAAATGCATAATTAGTCCTATTAAAGAGAGGAACCTTATTGGTTGAGAAGCCTCATTGTGCTTATTGACTAGACATGCTTGTGCTTTAAGAATATCCTTCAAGCTGTTAGGATTTATTCAAAGTAATAGGATAGAATACCCATTTTTGGAAGCATAATGATTGGGGGTGTTTAATCTATCTTTTAAAAAAATTCTTTCAATTACACTTAAACAATCATGAACCATTCAAACAAACATATAGATCTAACAAGATTAAGTAACTATTTATATAAGCATGAAACACAAGAACACATAAAATATGTAGGAAAACCTAAATGGGAAGAAAACCCACTAATATATGTAAATGGAATACATTATTTTAAGATAACCAAACTTAGTGAAACACCAACCCTACCTATCTAAGCACTAACATGACTAGGCTTTAATAAGCACCAACTTGCAAGGACACACCAACCCCCTAGATGAATTAACACCAAATAAACCACATGAATGTTTTTATCACATTAATAACACTATTTTTATAATACAACAAATGATGGCCACCTCTTCATCTATTCACACTCTTATCCCTCTCAAACTGCCTTATAGGCCTCTTTTGTCAATTAGGTCTGGTCTAAACTAATTAGGTCATATGACCTTGATATTCATATGAAAACACTTTATTATATATTAATTAAAGATCCTATACACTCATATAATGGTCTAAGATACCTATTTATTCTCAAAAATGTGTTATTTCATTTGTTTGTACTCTACTTACACAAATAGGCTTAAAACTACCTCATATATACCATTCCTTATTCATATATCACTTAGTCAGACACACAACCTTAACCTATTATGTCAACCATATAATATGTCTTAGGAAAAAAAAATTGACATGAATAAAATGATATTTGAGTCCCTTTTGGTATGATATGACTTAATTAGGCCTCATTTGTCTTTTAGGTCTCATGGAGACCTAATTGCATTAGGTTTATCTCTTAATGCCAAAACTTGATTCTCTTGGGACCAAGTGGCTTTATCCAAAACTTTAAAATCATTCAAATAATTATAAAAGTAACTATTCTAACCTCATCCATGTTTTTTTTAGATATTCATCCTTCGTTCATACCTTGAAACCTTCTTTTAGAATTAATTTCCCTATTAGGTTTGTGTGCCTTAAAAAAACTACCTTGCAAGAATGAATCTCAAACATAATTAATACACTAAAATATGATAAAATAAGTATATATATATATATATATATATATATATATAGAGAGAGAGAGAGAGAGAGAGAGAGAGTAAAATTTACCTCAATATCATCATAAAATACATTGGACACTTCCACTTAGGAGATAAGGACTCAAGAACATCTTTGTAACTTACTCAAAACTTCTAGTTTACCTCAAAACACAGTCATGGTAACTTAAACCTCTAACACCTATATAGGAATTTTAGATGAATTATAATGAATTTATATGATCATATTATATAATTATAACATTATTATATATAATTATCATATTTTCAAATGGCAAATATTGGTCTTAAAAACCAATCTCATGACCTTATATATCACTATCTTATCTAAGTTAGACAGGTCAACTTATGAGCAACTTTTTCACCACACACATGACCTAAAAAATTATTGTAAGCATAAAAATGTGTTAAAATTTTTTTAAAAAATATATCCATTTAATTGGTCTCATCATTTTATCATGAAAACACATTATAATTCATCTTCTCATGATTGCCTAGATTTTTCACTATTTGCACCATTAGGTTTGTTAGCAATTGGATAACTTAGATGACCAGTTTAGCACACTTTAAGAATATAAATTATAAAAAAATATTCATTTAAATGATAAATTGTTCTCTACCTTCTTCTTCCATCCATTTGGTTACTATTTTTAATGAAAATTTTGACTTTTATAGTAACTTCTTCATAAACAATCCTGTAACTCAACAATTTCTCTCTCCTCTCTCTAACCAATGACACCTAGAGGTACCTAGGAGTGTATAATAAAATATAAAATATATTACCTAAGAAATTAAATCCATCCTAAGCACTTTTGAGAAACATATTCAACATCAAGTCTTTATTAGGGTTCTAAGAGGGTTTAAACCAGTTTCCACTCTTAACGATTGTTCATAAAGCATAGCCCCTCAATCCAAAAAATAATTCCTATAATTTTGAGCTAAGAAACTTCCCCATATACCATGAAATAATTAGGTTCACATGAAAAAAATTTATGAGCTAATGAGCATAATAAAATCCTTCTCAAATTGAGAACCCTTCATTTTGAGTACTTGAGATACTTCAAAACAACTTTTCATGCCTTTTCCTTCAAATTAGAACCTAAAATTGCATTAAAAAACTTAAAATAACATACCTCACTTATAAAATTTATTAAATGATCTCAAACACCTTTAAATCTGATCATGACCCCTAATTAGGCCACTCTCTCTCTTTGATCTCTAGACATTGACCTATAAACCACATTAGGCCTTAAAAATTGACCTTCATGCCTCTTTCCATGCACTCTCCACCTCACTATCATTCTCAAAATATCACTCTCATTCCATAAAACCTCTCTTAGATTAAAATTTTCCATACATCCTTTACATGCCTTGGCAATAGATCATGATACCTCATTAGGCCAAGGAAGGTCTAAGAGATGTCTAGATGCAAACCTACACTGAAGGTCTTACCCCTATAATCCCACCATAAAACTCTCATGATTATTAAAAATCCTCACATAAATTCTTAAATATCCTTCTCAACCTCTCACATGCTTAAGTTTACTCACTTCATCACGTCACCATCTCATACCTCTACCATGTCATGACTAGACTCAAGCTTCCAATACATTTGAAGCCTTAGCTTTCTCCTTCCATGTCATGACCTCAAAAAAAAATCAACCAAGTATATATAATACATTACACCACATTCATATCACTACAACATTCTATTTTTGATAACAACAATCTTCCACAGCCTTATACAGACCTAAAACCACATGACCAAGATTCATATGATTAGTCATCTTTCTTCCATGCACCTGAACACCTTTGACACCTTTAATTATGCCTTCATGAAACCATAATACATTAGTTTCCTTAAAATTCTCTTTTTCCTTAAAATTATCTCTTATTTTCAAATTCTTTCTTGCCTTCAAGTGCATCTTTTCACATGTCTTCCTATGTAGACATTAGTTGTCTTCAAACACCTTCCATAACCTATACCTTCCATGCTCAAACCACTCATGACAATTATCATCAATGCAACACTCTTATTTTCCTTGACATATCACATGATACCATTTATACTTAGTCACCTTTGACATCAACCTTGATAGTAATATATTAACATGATACATCTTTGACATCAATGACCATTATGGCTTTGCATGATGCATCCTTTTGACATTAATGACAACAAGATGCCAATAGATGGATACACAAGGAGATTAAAATTTTTGGCATGAATTTAATGTGGTATATAATGATTAGTGTTATGGAAATTTTGTCTTAGAGAATATGGTCTTTGATTTTGTGTGCAAAATTGGGAGGCTAAGAAATTTATATGTTGTGTGAGTTGATCTAACCAATCCTTTAAGGTATTTTGTCTCCTATTAACCTCAATGAAATTATTTTGGAGAGGCTCTTATTTTTATTTCTCTTGAAGATCTTGTTCATTTTCCACAAGGTCATCTTCTTCATACTCTTGATTAGTATGGGTATGATGATGTGGAGTGTTAGGTTGATTGGTTTGGTAGACCGTGTTGTAAGAGATTGTGATTAAAGTTAGGGGGTACTGTGTCCCCCATTCCAATTACTTGATCTAATATGTGGTCATGGTTTTTATAAAAATATTGATCAAATTATGATCTAACTTCATCATTATGGAAAAATTCATTTGTGAATCAATCTTCTTCTCCTTGAGTGTATATGTCACTATATGCATCATCATGATCTCAATTTTGGTCACCTAAGTTCCCCAAAAATTCATTATCTTGGTTGGATCATTGTCTTATTCTAAAATTTTTAGCATGGGTTTTCATTGGAATGATGGATGATGGGGGTGATGAAATAAAAGTCATTAGATGTGTTTTTAATGTAGGGTAATGGAGGAGGAAGTGGATTTGAATACTAATTATGTATATAAATCAAAAACTAAGAGTGGTCAAATAAGATGATTTGGATATGTGATGATTTTAGATTTAGAGGGATGTGAAGACTAGAATGACCAAGGACTATCAAAATTTTAAACCTTATAATGGTTTAATCTAGAAAAGAGATAAAGGAGATGAAGTGATCAAGTACCTTTTATAATAGAAATATGATTGGATGGGTGCTACATATGAAGAGGTAATTATGAGGAAGTGATGGGTACTAGACTAAAAACTTGACAAAGTTATATATATTAATAATGCTTAGTCAAAGGGTGGTAATGAATATTAAACATGATGGGCAACCACTAAGGTTTGATTTCAAGACTATTGTTATATCTAAAGATGTGAATGAAGGATATGGAATGGATATTTTGTGTGATTATATAATGGGATTTATCCTAGAGTTGTCTAGGTATTTTGTGACAAAAATGGGATTGGCTAACTCAGTTCAAAATAACATGGGTTTAAGCATGACACACAAATAAAACACTCTATTAAAAGTCCTAATTTAGTCAACTGAATGGGTGTGTAATTTGATGTCTGTGCCATCTAATGTTTTTGTGGGTGAGTCTATACGTTGGAGACCCATTTTAGAATAAACTAAACTCTCTCCCCATTTTTACTTAACAACTTCTTAAGAGTTGATATTGACTCTAGTAGCAAAATGCCTATTACAGTTGATGGGTTCCATGCTAGGTATACACAAATATTTATAAGGGATTCCTTGAGATACATGAAGGCATATAAGGCCCAAATACATATTTGGTGGTTTATAATGCTTTGTTCATAGATTTAATTCTTTCCATTTGTAAATGACCTATATTAGGTTAACCACTTGGCTTAACAATAGTTGTCCCTAATATTTATACTTTACCAGAACACAGAGTTTGGTCAAATGCATAGTGATGAAATCCTCAACACCAACCCATAATGATTAATTTTGTGCATGTATATGAATTTCATGTCACTTTCTATCTTGGACTCAAAAGGCTAACAAATAGGCAAACAATATTAATTTTTTTGATTAATTACCTATGTGGGGAAAATGAAAATTGAATAGTCAAGCCACACAAGATATGATATATGCATAAAAAAATATGAAATTTTAAGATTTTGGCACTTCTCTTGCAAACATAAGGTTTAAGAAATCAAATTTGGTGCATTTTATTTGAGGTGTCCTACAATAAAAGGGTTAGTAGTCTAATCTAATGTAAAACCACTCCTTCCCTATAAAACTATGAATGCATAATCAATTCAACACAATATTGCATCCAAAAACCACAATACCAAAAATATTAGGCAAAACCCATAATTATGAGTTGTGATATATCTAATAAAGACTAACCATGGTGGTTAGTCATATAATCCCTACAAAATCATGAAAGTTTAGATAATATCACAAATTTTAATACGATATCACAACTACGAGAATGGTGATATTGTAGAAAACTACAAAACATTAAAAGTTGTGATTTTTGACTAAAATATAGACTAATATAGATGTAAATGACTAAGAATTATTCATATATGATTTATGTCAAATTATTCTATAGCTATGTATCAAAATTTAATTTTTGAAGACACCAAGACAAGATTTTTTAGCAAAATGGACAAACCACACAAAATTTATAGAAAAAAGTTATTTCCTATCAGAATGATCCCAAATAAGTCTTTATTAGTTTAAAAATAAGTTATAAAAATTAGAGAATATTAAAATAACTACCTAATCACAATATCTCTAGTATGAGCATAATATCATTGATTTAATGTCAAAACCATAGATGCACAATTAGTAGTATTGCATAAAAATAACAAAAGGTCAAGAATTTAATATCTTAATTTTATATGATCCTCCTTATTACCTTCCCTAATAACAACAAATATTCCATTACAAAGAAAACCCCCGAAGACCCTGGGTAAGAAAAGATATTCTAACACCTAAACCACTTAAATAAGCTTCTAAGTGGGTTTATATGATCATTGATCTTCTTGTAAAATAGAGAGTGATAAAATTAAACTTGTAGGTTAAAATGCTAGAGAATAAATTTTATCATTTTTTATAGGAGTCACAATATCATGACTATCAATTTCAATACCATGACATGTAGGTCAAAATCATGAATCTCGAAGTGGTGATATTGTAACTTAGTAGTCAAGCACTAAAATCTTGATCAGCCCTATTTTTTGCATACAAAGGATAAAAACCCAAATTTATAATACAAAAATAGGTAATATAAACACATAGATATCAATAGATAATGAAAAAAATTGGATATTTTATGCTAATATATAGCCCCTATAAAACCATGACTTACAAGATAATATCACTACTTTTTATACAATATCTTTACTTTCAAAGTAGCGGTATTGCCTAGGGATAACAACCTATCAAAAATCAAAACTATTAGTATTTAAATTATAAATTAACATAATTACTCTTAAATAAACATAATATCATGATTTTAATATTGTTAATTTTGTAGTTTTCATGTGAATGATGATTTGGTCAATTCTAGTGTGTGTTCTTCATCTAGTTACACAATGATATTTTTTACCATCTTTTTGTCTCTTAGATCTCCTCTATAAGATTTAAAATATGATTTAGATGAAAGATGATTAGATTTTTTGATTTTTTGATTGATATTTGTAATGGCTTCAATGGTTTCCTATCTTGTTTATGGTTTTGACAAGGATATGGGATTACTTGGATAATGGCTAAAAATGCAAGTGTAGTGGATGCTTAATGGATTTAAAGTTAGTTGGATGGAGGAGTGGCTTGTATATATAAGCCAAGAGATGGAAAATAAATTTCTTATATTCAAACTTGAGCCATTGGGATCAATGGTGGAGAAATTTCAAAGGAATTCCTTGGAAACCTCTAGAATAAAGCTTCTAGAGGGGGAAGGTTAAATTAAAGGAGATTCTAGAATTTTACAATTCTAGAATCTCCATCAGGGAGTAGGGGTGTAGGAAATGCTAAGTTAGTATGGTGGTAGATGGTTAGGTGAATAAAAGGTAATTTTAAATTGTCAAGTGGGCTAGTGGGTAGATTAGTAGGTGAGTAGGCTTAGTTAATGGGTTAATGAGGGCATTTAATTGATTATAAGGATGTAGTAAGGTTCATGGGATGTAGAGGATTTTATATAGGAATTAAGATATTAGTTAATTAGCTAGGGAATATGACTATGGTTTAAATTAGTGAGTTTAATTGGATTATTAAGGTGAGTGGATTTAGGTGCATAAAACCTTATCATGAACACTATTTTGTTCTTATCCTTTAATCATCTCTATCAAAGAAACCATGTTTACATCAAGGTGTTCATCAAAATAAAATTATTTTAAAGTCCATATCTTATAATATTCTAAGGATTTTCAAAATGAATTTAAATAAACACTTTGTTGACACATTGAGGCATGTTAATGAATGGTTATATAGTTTTAGTTGAGCACCTACTTGTTGCGGGTACCAATTCACTCATTACATTTTAATTATCATAAAATATATATTTGAAAAGGTTGAAATCAGCTAGAAATGCTTATGTAGTTGTCCTAGGAATTTATTAGATTAGTAATTTATGAAGGAGGTTGAGATTTTGAATTTCCATCACATGGGTTATGCCTATTTAACCCTAAATTTATAAATGTGGGTATATGGTTAATAAATAAAGAAATAATTTTGACACAAGGGTGATAAACCAATCTACAATAGGATAATTATTAGAAAACTCAAATAAACAATGTTTTAAATTTATACAACTAAGATTGTTAAAATTAGTAATGTACATCTATTGAAAGATATTAAAATAAATAATAAACATTTATACTTATTAGATTTATCATGTGTAATTAGATCTTGACTAGAAATAGGTCTAAAATATGTAGGATCAATATTCTAGATTAGTTGTCATATTATATAAATTTTATTTTTGTGGCTGCATACACTACTGTCAGATATGGATACTATAGTTGATGCTAGTCTCAAATTATGATGTAGGTATTTAGTAAGGAATAATGAGTGGATCAAGATGTGACCAAATTCATTATTCTATGTTTTTGTCACCTTTCTATTGATGTAGTCATATTTGGGATATAGGTTGTTATCACTCAAGAATGCACCCTTGTAAGAATGTGTGTTTGTTCTCACTCGTGTTGACACAATGGAAACTATCCAAGGTGTGGGTGGCCTTATATTAGATATAATATATATTAATGGATTTTTACCTTTTTAAAACTTAGCTACTTCACTCTAAACTCTCTAATTTAGTGATTTCTTGACTAAGAAAAGGGTAAAAGGAACAATACTCAAACTAGAATCAAACATGAAAATTAAAAAGTGTGAGGCGATGCACCAAAGTTATAGTAAATAATATGTATACTTAACATAATTGGGAATCTAAATAACTTGTACACATTCAATTCATCTTCATATAATGACTCTTACATCAGTATTTCAAATAAAGGTCTTGATAAACATTCACACTAGCATGAAAGGAATGAACATTGGTTGAATTCAAATCCAAATTAGGTAGAAATAAGACTTAAACACTTGAAATGACCTGAAATAATTCTAATATGTTGTATAAATGTGAAAAAATTAAACATAAACATATGAAAATCAATCATTCAATAAGTTATATCAATGAATGTGAGGCACACACTTCATGAATAGCCTAAAAATGGAGGAAAAACCAACATCTTATTGTATAAAATTTTGGTAGAGTTTTTGCATAGAAAAAAATCATAATGTGATATATTCTTTGAAAAATGGACATATGTATAGAAAAGGAAGTTTAGAGATAGGAGAAAAAACAACCCCAAACTAGGGATGAGTCATCATGCCTAGTCATTCTTCTTTTTTCATTTCTAAAAAACTCAAATCCTACATGGTACATGCTAAATTTTAACTTCTTCTCTTGTAAAATGGTGTAAGAGAGATATGTAATATTTTTTGAGTGTATTACAGAAGTCATAGGTTCTCATTCATGACCTATCTTGAAGGGAATTGGTCTCCTTACATGCCTTGATGGTCTTCAATGCTTAAAGAATTTGTTATCATCTTCATTTACTCCTTTTGAAAATATTATTAAACCTCCTTGAGACTCTCCATATTTTTAGTGATTAAATTTAACTATCTTCCCTGTATCTTGGAGTTTGACCCATACATGCACCTCTATTCTTAATTGCATGTTTCTCTCTCTTAAATTATTCAAATAGCTCCAAGGTGGCATGGAAGGGAGAGGTTTTCATGTTTTAATTTATGAAGAATTATCTTCCATGAAAATATTCCTTCAAGGATTGATAAATTATTCAAATAACCCCTCCATTTTTTCATGATGCTTCTCCACCTTAATAGGTTTGTTTGAAGGATTCTTTATGTTATTTATTTTTTCTTCAAATGAATCCAAGATGGTGTAAAAGAGAGAGAAAATGTAGTATTGAGTTTTTTTAATAATACTTAAACCATTTAATCCTTTTTTAACACAAAATCTTTACCTTTTCTTGTCCTCCAAATGGGAAAGAACACATGTGATTGACTTGGCAAAGTTGTTGAAGATTTCAATGTATTAATGGAGCTTCTGGATAGGCAGTAGGACTCTTATTCCTAAAAATTGAGATATAATGGAAAGGTTTTATAAATTTATATTTAAGTATTAATTAAATATAATTTATGATACTTCATTTTATGATGAACAATCATAGCTCTCTATATTGATCCTTCTTGGATATGTCCATCTTTTCCATATCAACAAGCTTGTCAAATACATAATGAGAACATTAAACTTGATGATAATGAATTATTTGAATATATTATGAGTATAATTATTATTTTAACATAATAAACATGTTTTAACATACCTTCAAACAAAATTTTAGATCCAACTCTACATACAACTTCTAAAAATGCTCTTTTTTGCTTTCTAGGCCTCAAAAAACCTTGATTTGGACTTGGGGGTATAAAATGAGATTTAGGCATAAAAATAAACTAATAATATTCTCATTTTATAGTTATAAATGTTTCATACTTGTAAAAGTTTTAAAATATTGAAAATACTCCACCAAACTCTCAAACACAAATTCACAAAAAAGTGCTTGCTTGTTGCCCACAGGGTTGCCTATTGATGTATTTCAATGATCTAAGACTATTTTTCATTTTATAAAAATGTATTTAGAATTTTAAAACAATAATAAACCCAATAATATCATTATATTCCATTTAAAATATTTGAAACACTCATTTCACACTCCATTCATGAATAAATTAGTCAAAAACCCTAATTTCCTCCATGGTGTAGACCTATGTTTTGACATTTTAACTAGCATAAGGTATAATATAGAAATTAAAAAAAATTAAACATTAAATTAAATTAAATATACCTTCATGTATTATTTAATGATATTTCACTTAGTAAAACTCAAAATATGCACTTTTTAGTGATTTCTAACTTGCATTTTCTCATATATGAATGACTATAGGTATACATTTTGACATTTTATTTAGTTATATGAGGAATAAATAACTCATAATTTTTTAATTATAACTTTTAATATCTCATATAATCATTACAAACATTATATACCTTCAACTAATCATTTAAACCTCTTTAAAAATCCCTTTTTAATTGTCTCCCTTGCATTCTTGAAACCCTGCAACATGTGCCTTTACCTTTATCCATTATTTACATTAAATTTTTTAATTATGAATGTTTATTATTGTTATTTATGCCCAATAATATACCAAAAAAAATTAATTTAAAAAAAAATGACTAAAAATGCAGTCATATTGCCTGAAATTGAGTTAATATGGTTTAAGACCACCTTTCCTTCTTAATGATGGTTCAAAAAGTTAAACCCATTTAATATATAAATAATACATATAATATTGATTTAATATATTACAATAATATAATTTTAACCAAATATTATTCTCCTTGATGAACTGAACATTTGAAAATTGCCCTTACTATCTTGTAACTAGTTTGATGAAGAAATGGAGGAAACTTCTACCATTTTTGAAACTATGAGTTATTATTGAGAATGGTTTTGGATTAAATAAGGATTTAGGATGTTTTTTTATATATTATTTAATATTAAATACATGAATTAATTATTCTAAAATACTTTCACATAAGTAATTAGACATGCTAAGATGCCTTTTTGCACTTTGAGCCTCATTTACATTTCTTCCTTCTTTGAGAATGTTTGAGAGCAATCACAAAACAATGTGGAAATATTAAAATTAAATTTAATATATTTATTAAAACATTAAATTTATCACATATCATGTTAAATTACTTAAAATTACCTTTAAGACAAATAACTTGACTCTCTTATACAAGACACTTCCAAAGGTTTTGATAGATTTTGTAAGAAACAAGTTAGATTCACTTTCCCTTAAATTTTTCAAAGTTATCTTAATTTATACAAAAAATAATATATTAAAATAAACAAAAATAAATTAATTCAAATTGGTTTTGCACATACCATTTACTAATGGTGTAAAAATTTGTCAACATTCTTGGTGACCATACTGGGATGTTTGCCTGCTAAACACTTCAATACTAGTAGCCTTATCCATTGGACTATGGAGTCATAAAAAACATCACCAAATATGAAACTTGAAATTAATTCTCAATAAATAAAAATAATTTTTCATAAGCACTTAGGTAATTTAAAACTAATATAACTACCAACTGAAAATGTGCAAGATAGCACTTGAAGGAAAGTGAAAACTAAACTACTATGTACAAAGAAACTATGTTAAAAAATAATGCTTAAGATGAATCCCATTAACTAGGATTGGAATATATTAACCATCCATATTATATATTTTTAAGTAATTATGAGTCTTTCATCTATAAATCATGTAAATACCATTCTAAAGTGATTCAAACTTTCTATGTCTTCCTAGTTTGGCACTATCCTCATCCCATTTTAAAACAAAGTCACCTTCTTTGAATATCATTGAAGATGATCTTATATCAAATGTTTTATTATATTGTGATTCATTCATCTCCATATCTAACATTTAATTATTTATAATTTCTTCTAACTCCATCAGTTAATCATATCTCACTTCTATAGGCTCACTCTCCAACAATTTCATCTAATGCATTAGCTCCAAAGCAAGGAGCTCAAGTGAGATTGGTAATATATATTCTCTCCCATACACTAAATTATAGGGTTAATTTTAAATTTACCTATTTAAGGTGATGACATCATCCCATAAATATAAATTTAAATTCAAATTTCAAATCCTTTGATTATTTTCAATGGTTCTCCTAATGATCTTCAATAAGTTTTTGTTAGTAGGCTCGGTAAGGTTGTTACCTTATGGATAATAATTGGAATAAGTGTTGAGATACAAACCATTTTGAACATCCTATTTAATTATTTTAGACCTTAAAAATTCCATATCATTTTCTAAAATTATAGTGTAAAGAACACCAAACCTTGTGAGTAAACATTTATATAAGTCTAAGACATAGGATTCATTTGGTTCCTTCAAAGTCATTGCTTTTGTCCATCTATTAAAGTAATATATGGCTATGAGAATATAATTTTGGACCAATATATAAGGTATATTGATGATAAAAATTAATTCTAAAACCCATTTTACAAATGGATGATGTATTAGAATAGGTTGCATAGGTAAGGCAACAATCTTTTCTTTCCTGCAAACAATGCATACTTCTTACACTCCCTTACCCAAGAATGACAATCTCTGAAAATGTTTGGCCAATAATGTTCAACCCTCATGATTTATAGGGTTTTTTTCCTTGATGAAAAGTTTCCTTCACCTTTTCCATCATGAAATTATTTAATTAATATTTTAAATTAACTTGGCTCTATGAATCTCAACAACATGCCATTAACATATTTTTTGAATAACACACCATCAACCAAAAAGAAAGGAATAGATTTCAGCCTAAAGTACCTTCTCTTTAAACCACTTAATTTTTGAGAATACATACCAATTTTAAGGTACCTTATTATATCTTGAAACTAGTTTGATGAAGGTGTATGCTTAGCTGTAATATCTTCATCATTCAAGACCAAAATTGTCTCTTTACTTTCATACAATTTTTGAGGCAAATGATCACACAACCCTTTGCCTCTAATCAGATTGGTTACCTTTATTTCCATGTCATACTCCATGAACATTATTATCCAACCTTCTATTTGTTCACTTAAGTCCTTGTTTAATAAGAACTCTTTGATGCTAGGATGGGCAACCATCACATGAATCTTGTTGTGAAATAGTAGGTGCCTAAACTTTTTAAGACATCTAATTATAGAATCACATGTTTATTAACAAATGTGTAACTTTTTTCATAATATTAAAAGACTTGTTAAAAAATTCTATGGGCTACTAAAAAATATTCTTGAAATTGTGTCAACATTAGCATATATATACAACAAAAAATCCTTAAAAAAATCAAGATTGATAAGAGTGGGAACACTATTTATGGCTTTCCTTATTTATTTTAAACTTTTAATTCCTTCCTTGGTCCAAGTAAAATTGTAAATTTTATTGAGCATAACTGTAATAAGCCTTGAAAAATTGTTAAAATAATATATATACCTTTTTATAAATTTGATATTTCCAAAGAAACTTTGTAATTGTCAGGATCTTAACAAGAATAACTGATTACTTTTGTGTAAGCAACTAAACACAAAATTGTACCAGAATAATAAGTAACTAGAAATCAGAATCAGCAAAGAATAAGAGATACAAGAAACAATGAAAACTTGTATTAAACTCTTCCAGAAGGAAATACAATTGAAGAAATCTCTCTTTCTTCCACACCTCTCAGATGTACAAATCTCTTTCCCTCAAGAGTTCTCTCTCACAATTACAAACACAATTCAGCTACTTGAATTGATTCACCCTTTTTCTCATACTTATAAGCTATGAAGATCTATCCCTATTATATAGAATTAGGGATCATGAGCTATGAATTCTCCACCATTAGATACACCTCCTAATCAAAGGTTCAAATTAGTCTTGCCAAAAATAGAAAAATGGACTCAATACTAACAGTTAAACTATTCATGCAAACAATCTATTCAACCCACGAAAATAGACTTCTAGAACACACAGGTGATCGACGTCAGTCCCTATCTGCCTACATATGACCGATGTCGGCTGATCCATAACTGACGTCGATAACCTCCAGTCGATCGCTGACTAACGTTGATGACTATGTAAATACATCAACCTTGCAATTTGCTCATTGGTGAAGCTTTTAGCTCCACACCTCAATAATAATACTTTTTTACTATTATAAAATGAAAATGCAATAATAGAATCTATTATTTATGGATCAATACATAAACCATGATTAGAAACAACATGACCAAGGATTTTACCTTCATGCACCAAAAACACACACTTATTAGGGTTAAGTGACACCTCATATTGCTTACATATCTCAACTACCTCTCTAAGATGAAGCATGTGATCACTTGTCTTCTTTGAATAAATTATAACATCATCCAAATACACAAGAACAAACCTATTGATCAAACCTTCAAAGGCCATATCCATGGCTTTTTGACATGTTGTTCTTACATTAGACAATTCAAATGATATTTTATGGTATGTAAAGGTGCCCCACTTAGTGGAAATTTTCTTTTTGAAATGATAATCATCCTTCACAATTATTTGGTTATCTCCACTATAACCATCTAGCATTGAAAACCTTTCTAAACTAGCCGCTAACTGTAGTATTTGTTCCATTGATGGTAAAGGATAATTATCTTTGAGTGAGACCTTATTCAAGTCATGGAATTCCACACATAATATAATTTATTTGTTCTTATTTATAATATGAAAATTTTTATCCACCTAAGTATAATAATTGATGGTAAAGATGATAGCTAATTCAATTATTTTGTCAATCCATGTTCTCATCGAAAGTTCCAACTTTGGGTTGATTTGTCTTTGTCTTTGTCTCATCGATTTTGTATCTAATTATAGTTAAATGGTGTGTTGAGATAATATAGGATAAAATACTTTAAATCACTATAATCCCATGAAAAAATATCATCAAAATATCTACATAGAACAATAAAGGATTCTTTTGAGCTTGAAATCATACTTTACCAAGATTGAGAGCTTTCTCATTTACTATGTCAATGCTTGCATAATGTTATTATTTGGTAGAAAAAGAATATTTCTCCATTATTACCTCATCATCCATACTAAAAATATTCTAAAGTGTGATAATAACCTTGGGTAACTTTTTATACTTAAGTTGAACTATTTGATCATGATACTATAAAATTTTTGATTGATTTCTAGAAGAGAATTTAGTCTCTTCTTCTAGGAAATAAACAACTTGATCATCAACCTCAAAGATTTGAAAATTTACATTATTATCAATAATTTAGGGTATTTCCATAATATTTATGTGTTTCCAAGTTTTATCATTCTTTACATTATCTAAAATTTCAAATTGGGCTCCTATTATAGCTAATCTATCTGCACACTTATTGCTCTCTCTAGACACTGCTTGTATGTCAAATGCATCAAAATATTATAGAAGATCCCATACCATATGTTTTTATGATTTTATAAATGTATTTTTACACTAATTCATCCCTTTTATTTAATTTAACACAAGCTCACTATCTCCAAATGCCTGTAATATGTTAGTTCCCATCTTTCTAGCCCATTGTAAACCATGAACTAATGTCTCATATTATGTGACATTGTTAGAATATCCAAACTCAAATTTTATATAAGCATAGTAACTTTGCTTGGAGGGTTAAATTATCATAATACCACCATGTTTATTCTATTATCCATTAAAATAAATTTTTTGTAAACCATCATTGAGATAACCTTATTTGTCTAGAGCTAGAATTTGTGCACCATCTTCATGTAAACAATAAAATCCGAGTCCTTTTTCCTATATCATCTTGTAGGGATCATGATCATGAATATTATTATCCCATTAATAAAAATTATGAATGCATTCAAGATATGAGTTTTATTCAACTCGCTAGTTTGCTCTACTTTATCCAAGATGACACAATTTGCATTAATAACACTAGGCATGTATGGTTTTAGATGAAAATAAATAATATGATATGAATGAATTGTAAATTTTGTTATATAACTTGTTATAAAAATGAGTTATGTATAATCATATAAAATATAACCACCTATATTTTTAGTGAAGTCATGTGATAAGCACATAGCAAAGTATGGAGGAAGATCCACCACCACCACATTTGCTGAATGGTCACATTTAGGAATGCATTAAGTGTTAGTTTTAGATTATTTATTATACCAAATATCTTGGTTATATATTCATTAATTTAAAAGACACTTATTTTTTGGCTCATAAACCAAACCCAACTTTTTTTCAATCTATTTTGGCATCAATGTGATACTTTCCTGACCAGTTTATTGCCAATAATCAAGGAAAGATAAAAAAGAAGTGTCTTACTTAGTTTTTCATCATTTTTAGTGAAATTTAACCATTTATATGCCTACCATAATTTTTTACTCTCTTGTTGCTATTAATTTTCTATAATAACACTTTCCTTCTTTGTTGGTTTTGTAGATTAGTTAAGGCCTAAAATCTCATGGATAAGGATATCATTTTATCTTGGGATTGCCAATGAATACCACATGTTCATTATTATGTTTGATTTATTCATATTGTATACTATGATTAAGGAAAACCCTCCAATCTTTGGTTGTAACTTTGGAGAAATAAGATTCTCTTATACTTAAGGAATTTGGTGAACCTTGATTACTTCCACATTCTAATTTTTTTGAGCTAAAGGGGAAGAAATATGATCATTAGTACCTTTATAAACCATATAATAAACATTTGGATCATAAATTACCTCTTGAGTCTCATCTATATCCCTTCTCTTAGCTCTTATGATGACTTCAAAAAATTTATTTGATTTGCTAGGTTCACCAATCCAATTTCTTGCCATGTGATCATCAATATGCCATTTTACAAAGGTTGATTTAGGTTTTAATTTTCCATGATTCACTTCTTATTTCATCGTATCCTCATTGTTTTGGCCTACTTGAAGAAAGACTTCCTCTTATGTCATTTTATGAATTTCTATATTTTGTGCCAGTAAAGCTTCATTTTGAACGTAATTAGTGTTAAAAGGTTACCAACTTGAATTTTGCATCAAATTATTTTGTATTGGTACAAGGGCCTTGGATGTAGGAGTATTGGGATCAGTTGTAGTATATGGTTTGAATTTTGTAATGACTCCTTAAGCTTGCTATGGAGGCATATTATCTCTACAACTTTGATAGAGAGGTATTTGATCTCTATATCGATGATATGTGGGATGATAAGGTGTTTTCTATGGATTATTGACTTGATATTTTTACCTCTTTAACTAAACTATCTCATTTCCAAAACATTGCAACATACCTTTTAGTTCACCAAGCTCACTAGATTGACTAAGAGGAGCTTGAACTTGAATTTGAGGAGATATAATTAGGACTAATTATGGATATTGAGGAGGTGAAATAGGATTTTTTTTGTAAAAAATGGTATTTGAGGCCAAGGTGTAATTTTACCATCCTGAATTAGACTATTTTTAGCTATAATGGCAACCTCATAGGCATCTAAGAGTGTCTTACCAACCATGGACATAATCATAACTAAAATATCATAGTTAAAGGATCTCAAAAATTATAAGAAATAATAATTATGAGATCATGGGAGGTATTATATTCCATTTTTTTAAAATATAAGGTTGAAATTAGTCATAAATTTATGTGGTGCTCTCCTGATGATATTAAGCTTCTTAACAAGAGATAAATGCTCTAATTTTCAAATTGTCTACAAAATACTACACCTAAATCATCCCAAGTGGAAATGGATTTTAATGTAAGATTAATATACCATTACAATTAATTTCCCTTGAAGGATTAAACTTGGGTAATATTGTGGAATGAACATAAGTTGGCCACATCTTTGATATGTTTTATGGGTGTAGTTTGATCCTCACATGTGAAATATGGTAGGATTTTGAGTGTTGAGGTTGCAGTGCCATCATATTAGGACAAATTGAGATGGATTACATCATTTAAAGGAATAAATAATTTGTTTCTAGGGACAACCATGTTGATAGTGGGATTTGAATTTGTAGTGGTTTGCATACTAGGTTTATTTGGTGACTAAAATAATCTCCTAGGATATGGACTTGTCCTTAAAAACCTTCTTATTTTATTTTAATGCAAAGGTGATTTAAAAAAATTAAAATTTATACCTCTACTTAAATAGATTATAGTGATCTTAGGCATGAAACTGTAACTTCTCTGCTACTACAAATATTTTTTTCCATCTCTAATCTTTGGTCTCACTAGGCATGCTAGAAACTATTATCACTCATGAATGTAGCCTTGTAAGAATGTGTGATTGTTCTCTCTTGTTGACACAATGAGAAATCTAAAATGTTTGGGTGGAATTATATTAGAGAGAATATCTAGATGAAGGGATGGTTCCATTTGGTACACTCATCTACTTCATTATAAACTCTCTAATTTAGTGATTTATTTACTAGGAAAAGTTAAAAAGAGCAATACTCAAACTAAAATTGAACATAAAAATTTAAAATTTTGAGGTGTTGAACCAATGTTATATTCAATTATTCCTGTACTTGACACACTTTTGAATAGAAATAACTTTCCCACATTCACTTCATATTCATACAATGACTCTTACATCAATATTTCATATAAAGGTCTTGATAAGCATTCACATTAGTATGGAAGGAATGAACATTGGTTGAATTCACTTCCAAAATAGGTATAAATCAGACTTATATGCTTGATATTACTTGAAATAATTATCATATGCTGCATAAAGGTGAAAAATTTAGACATTAACATTGTAAAATCAATCATTCACTAAGTTATAGCAATGAACATGAGGCATTCACTTTATGAACAACCTAAAAATGGGGGACGAATCAGATTATTATTACTTAAATGGTGATGTATTACAAAAATTTTGTAGATTTTATACATATACAAAATCATAATGTGATATCTTCTTTCAAAAAATGAGCATACATATTGAAAAGTAAGTTAGGATAGAGGAGACAAAGAAGCTCCAAACTAGGGATGAGTCATCATGCCTAGTCATCCTTCTCTCTTTCTTTCTCAACAAATCAAATCATATATATTGCATGCTAAATTTTAACCTATTCTCTTGTGAAATGGTGTAGGAGAGAGAGAGATAGGCTTTTTTGAGTGCATTTAAGAAGTTATAGGTTCTCATTCATGACCTATATTGAAGGGAATTGATCCCTTTGCATGCCTTGATGGTCTTCAATGCTTGAAGAGGTATTGATCATATTAATTTAATATTTTTTAATATCTAATTAAAAATAATTGAGATTATCTATCTTTTTAGTGAGTTACTTAAATATCTTCTCTGTATCTTGGAGTTTGACCCACCTATGCACCTATGTTCTTACTTGCATGTTTCTCTCTCTTGACTTCTTCAAATATCTCCAAGGTGATGTGAAAGGAAGAGGTTTTTATTTTTTACTTGATAAATAATTATCCTCCAAGTATTGATCAAGTCTTTAACTAAACCTTCCATTTTTTCATGATGCTTCTCCACCTTAATAAGGTTATTTGAAGGCTTATTTATGTTGATTTGACTTTTTATTCAAATGGCTCTAAGGTGGCATAGAAGAGAGAGAAAATTTTATTATTAAGGTTTTTTAAGACTCATTACACCCTTGAATAATTTTTTAACACAAACTCTTTACCTACCATTTTCCTCCAAATGGCAAAGAACACATGTGATTGACTTGGGAAGTTTGTTAAAGATTTCAATGCATTGATGGAGCTTATGGATAGGTAGTAGGACTCTTATTCCTCAAAATTGGCATATAATGGAGAGGATTCATGTTTTTTTTTTTAATTTAATCATGAAATATTATTTATTATATTTCATTTGATGATTAACAATCACAAGTCTCTATATTAATCCCTCTTGGATATGTCCATCTTCTTCATCTTGATAAGTTTGTCAAATACACAATGAGAACCTACAACTTGATGATATTTAATTATTTTAATATATTATGAGTTTAAGTATGATTTTAAAATAATAATCATGGTGTAACATACCTTCAAAAAAAATTCAGCTCCAAACTCCACATGCAACTTCCAAAAAAGCTCTTTTGTGCTTTTTAGGCCTAAAAACCCCTAATTTGGATTTGGGGGTCTAATATGAGTTATAGGTATCAAAATAAACTCATAATATTCTAATTATATAGGTATAAATTTTTAATACTTTTATAATTTTTAAAATATCTAAAATACATTACCAAACTCTCAAACAAAAATTCACAAAAAGTGCCTGCTTGTTGGCCGCATGGTTGCCTGGAGATGTTTTTCAATGATATGAGCCTATTTTGCATTAGTTTTAATTTTATAAACATGTATTAATATAATTTTAAACCCTCTAATATTATTTTATTCTATTTAAAAATTCTAAAACACTCATTTCACACTCAATTCATGAGCAAAATAATCAAAAACCTCGATTTCCTCCATGGTGTAGATCTATGTTTTGACATTTTATATTTTATCACATAAATTAAATATATTAAAAAAATTTTAAACATAAAATTAGTTAAAAATGTGCCTCCATGTAATTTTTTTTTGAGATTTCACTTAATAAAACTCAAAGTATGCACTTTTAGTGTTTTCTAGCTTGCATTTTCTCATTTTTGAATGACTGTAGGTCTGAGTTGTGCCATTTTATTGAGTTTTATGAGGCATAAATACATAATTATTTTTTAATTATAAATTTTAATATCCAATTTAATCATCAAAACCATTATATACCTTCAACTAATCACTTAAACCTCTTAAAACCCCCTTTTTTAATTATCTCCCTTACATTTTTGAAACCCTGTAACCTGTACCTTCACCTTTATCCATTATTTTCATTGAAATTTGATTGAGATATGTTTATTAGTGTTTTTTATTCCACCTAATATCTTAGATAACTTTTTATTTGAAACAAATAACTCTAAAATGCAATCATATTACCTAAAATCGAGCTATTAAGGTTTTAGAGCACCTTTCCTTCTTAATTATGGCTCATAAATTTAAGCTCATTTAAAATAAAAATAATGAATGTAATATTAAGGTAATATATTCAAATATATTACACTAATATCATTATAACTAAATCTTCTTCTCTTTCATGAATCAATCATTCAAAAATTGCTATTACTAGCTTGATGGAGAAATGGAGGAAACTTCTACCATTTTTGGACCTATTAGTTGTTCATGATCATGATTTTGGATTGATTAAGTATATATTATGTTTTTTATATATTATTTAATATTTAATACATGAATTTATTCTTCCAAAATACTTTCACATAAGCAACTAGATGTGCCAAGATGCTTTTTTGCACTTTGAACCTTGTTTGCACTTATTCCTTTTTGAAAATGTTTGAGAGAAATTTAAAAAATGTGAATATTAAAATGAAATTTAATATAATTATTAAAACCTATAATTTATCCCATATCATGTTAAATTACTTAACATTATTTTAAAGACAAACAACTTGACTCTCTTGATAAGACACTTCCAAAGGTTTTGATAGATTTTGTAAGAAACAAGTTAGATTCACTTTACATTTATTTTTTCAAATCTATCTTAATTTATAAAAAAATGATATATACAAATAAAAATAAATAAATGAAATCATATTTATTTTTCACATACCCTTGACCAATGGTGGCAAAATTTGTCAACAGTTATTTCTCTTTGTTGATTGATCAAAACTCTAACTCTTCATCTCTCTTCACCCTTGGAATGAGTTTGTTAAAAAATGGATTATTAGTCTCATGGTTTAAAGATACCATAATTACCCTCTATATTTAGGTGATACCTACATATCTAATACTCTAGTGAGGGCCTTAGACTTATGAAATTCTCCTCTATGCATGGAAAAGTGTGTGCATAAAGGTGAAATATACTATATGAAGATGCATGTAGTAATCTAGCTTGTAATTTGAAAAATATTGCTCATGAGATGCTATTTAAATGATTTAAACCTTTATTATGATTATTAATATTTTTCATATGAAAATATCTTCAAATAAGGCTAAATAGAGTGCCTGTGCATTTTATTGATTTAGCTTTAGTAAGTATTTTCTTGGTATTTGCTTGATGAGGAATGAGAAGACTTAAACTTGTATTTATACCACACATTTTTAAAATATCTCACGGTAGGGTCCAATAAGGTAATTAAGATAACTCATGTGTTTAAAAAAAAATAGATGACTTTTACTAATAGACACTATATAAAGATTTGCACATTGCCATTGGTAGGAGTGCCCCTCTATGGTCAATAATGTCTAGAGGGATAGAAAATAGGTATAGATATAAAACTACCATTGAAGGATTTTTATCTAGTTTTAAGATTTATATGTAACATAGGGGACATAGGTTATTAGAATGGTATGGATAAAACTAAGAGATAATCATTTAGGCATAATGAGATGGCAAATGCAAATCTTTTGGCAGTAGGGAGGTCTAGAGCTAAAGGGTGGAGCCCTAATTTATATTTTTCAAATTTAAAAGAGTAATATGCTATAAATATTTAGTTGTAATATCTACATTTTCCTCTCCTTTAATTTATTAATGAATAAGAATGAAATTACTAGTTTAAAGGAAAGAAATCCATATTTGGGTGTGTATAATACACCTTGAATTTACTTGAGCCCACTTTGAGTATTTTATGGTATATAACCTATAACCAAGAACATGTTATAGTATAAATTGGTAAATATAATCTAAAATTTTAAATTTTTGAAATTAAAGAGATCAAGGAAGTATTATAGTGTGTTGATGTAACCATGTTGCCTCTTGATTCTTTGACTTAGTAAATATACTTCCTTATGAAGCATCAGAGTTGAAAAAGGATCAGGCCTAGACCTTTGAAATTTTGAAGAGGGAGATTGGAAGGTATTATACCCCAAATCCAATACAAGGATGAGTTATGACATGGCCATTGAAATCATTATATCTCAATTGCACAACTTAAATGTGAATATACATAATTTTGTGAGGGTGAGTGATTTAATCAACTCATCCTATAAATCTGGTGATGTTGGATTATTTAATCACTCCAATCTATAAATATGGTGAGTTTGAATTATTTAATCACTTTAACCCTAAAATGAACTAGTTTTTGTAGTGAAAAAGGCTCGATAATAATACATCATGTTATAATTGATGTATCCTAGTGAGTAGTATAATTGGTAACTTTTACAATTTTTGGTGCAATAGTAAGTCATATACACTTGTTATATGTCTAAACTAAAGTTTATGTGTCATAAATATAGAAAAATATTATTTAAATCTATGTAAAATCATCACAATGTAAATGATTATGACCCAAGTGTATATCTAAATCATGAAATTTAACTAGAGATTAGGCAAGTGTGGAAGTCATATTTTTGTGGCATGTCACCACTAAAATCTAGAAATATTAAGTGTATAAGTGTGGAGGTCATGCCTTTGTGACATTCCACCATTATAATCTATAAAACTATTAAAATGTGGAGGTCATACCTTATATAACATGCCCCCACTAAAATTCATTCCCCCCTTTTGAGTTGAGGTAAATATAAACTAATGGGTATTTTTTACCTCAAAAATATAAGGTAGTTATATACCTATGTATGAATCATGTAAAATTTAGGGATATATTGTCAAAGTAAGTATATAAATTAGTCTTGTAGTATGTGATCACATCAGATCCTAAGATGCATGATATATATCATGGCAATGTCTAGAGGGTAACACTACAAGATTAAAAAATAATCAATGACACACATGAGAGAATTCAATATGAAAAGGAATGGTCCAAGGAGACATAATACAAAGATAATGTTCAAATGTCCCAAATCAAAATGGATGACATATTTAAAAATCTAATCAACATACAATGACATATTCAAATGTGCAATCAACATACAATAGTAGAGGGGCCTACATATAATAACCCAACATAAGCATATTATAGTAGTCCCTACATATATATGTTAGCAAAAACAATTATGTAGCATAACATATCAAGTACCTTATGAAATATATGACCATTATAAACATGTGTAAGCATCAGTATATAAGATCAAACATGATAATGTCTAAATGATCATAATGCATATGTAACATGTATCAATCATGATGAAATAAATCATATGCTTCCAACGTATTATATGACATGAGTAGAGGAAAGATCCAACCTCTGTAAATGCATAGATCATGTGTTTGGTTATGCATGTATCACACTCAAATATGTATGAACATATTTGTATATATAAATCAAATGATATGTTATCCACTAACATTAATCAAACAACATAGATACCAAGGAGCTTATACAATCTAGGAATTTTGATTTTTTGAATTATTTGAATGTTTTTATATTTTATTTTTTTGAATATTGTATTTTTTTCATTTTTGAAATTTATAAAGGACTAATCCAATAAGTCCTCATCATTAAAAGGCATAGGACCACTTGAGAAATTTAGTAATTTGTGATTATATAAATAGATTACCAATTCCTCAATGTTTTCTTGTAGTTGATTACCATAAACTATTGATATTGGTTTACCGCCATAGCCATACTATTGTAAATTAACTTCCATAACTTCAAAGGGAACATTAATGCACATATTTTTAGTATCCACTATTACATTCAAGTCGACCAACAAATGCTACCAAAATATAAAGTCAAATGTGGCTCCTAAATCAATGTCCATATGATCATGGGGACAACCTGTGGTCCACATGTATGGGCAACAAAAGGTATATAGTATATTATAAAAATAATAGACAACATGTAAATGCCTTTGTGGTATATCCTAACTTTTATAAACATGCAACACTACAAATTGTGTTCTAATTATGAATATCAATTTTGAGATGCTCATAATAATTCCTATTAATATTTGTAATAATGGTTATATCTTATTATCATGGGCACTTTTGAGTATCCCCCTTATAATTTATATGTTTGAATTGTTTAATATCATATAGATTTGTCATTTTTCCTATGTAATCTACATATGCCTTTCATTTTTATATTTTTTAATGTGGTTTTATAATGCCTCACACTAATTTCTATTATGGATAGTGATTTAATGATGGTTAAAATATGGTGATCCTTCTATATAAACTATTATAATACCTGATTTGTGTCTCTTAAGAGGTAAAATAATCATCTAATGCTCAAGTAACATAAAAAGTATTGAATGCAAATCATTTCATTATGTTGTAATCTATAATATATATTTGGAGACTTATATGAAGTTTCCACATTATTAACATGATATATAAACATTTGTCCCTTATGGGGTTGACTTAATGTTTGTATCCAAAAGGGATGAATTTAACAATATGCATTTACATGTTCATCTACTAATTTTTCCTTTCCCTTAACAGAATTTAATTTTCTATCCTTTGTTAATGAATTTAAATTGTGTGTACTAGGACCTATAGGTGTGAATAAGTTATTCTAAAGATGATCAAGTGGATCAAAATTTAGTTTCTGCAATTGTTCATACATCATAGTAAGAGGAATTTCATAATCACTATCATAGTAATTTAAAAAAAAAGCATCTTGTTGCTTGATATTGTGATCAAGGAATCTGAGAAGGGAGGTTAGTATAGTGTTAGTTCAAGCAATAAAACTCAAATAAACACACTAACACTTAAACTCCTATCCTAGATACTAGGGAGATCTTAGTAACAAAAACTTATAAATGAAATCATAATAAAACATAAAAGATAATAACTCTTTTACCTTCTTTGCGAGCTCTAAATGCTTTTGTTGAATGGTTTGTTTAGCTTGTACATCAAGAATTATTTGAAAATGGAGGTTTCTTGGCTCTTTCTCTCCTTAGCACCTGAGCTTTGATGTTTCTTGGCCTAATATTTAGGCATTATAACACTACTTGAATGAGTCTTGTGGAACAAATCTTGCATAATAAATATACAATATCCAATCTTGTTGAAGATATTTGTGCATAAAAACTTTGCACCAAAATATCTTGAAAACTAATAGACATGGCCTTGTATTTATAGCCTTTGGAATTAACTCTCACCCAAGGTGAGTTAAGGTTAATTTTAGGATTATAATGGGTTTAAACTAAACCTAGGTGAGTTAAAACTAACTCTAGTACAGTTATTATTAGGCATGCCTCTTAAATTAGATATTTTAGGATAGTTTTAAAGAGCTTGACAACTCATAAAGGAAATGATGAAATGATAAGATATTTTGAAATTTTCAATTTCCTTTTTTAGATATTAATTAATTTCAAATGGATAATTCAACTATGAATTTAATATTATTTATCTTGATAATTGATTTTGATTAGCCTTTTAGCTATTTCAAGATTTAATCAAGTGTGAAAGTACCCCATTTAATAGGTTCATAGACCAAATTGATAGTTATTATGTCACAAGGTAATTAGGGATGAATCCATAAGTGGTTATTGTTGCATAAAATATGATACCATAATTAGGGATGCCTCAATGTGATTCTAGGCTTTGATGAATGATACACCAAAAAATTTGGGATGTTTAGTGATTCTTAAGCTTAATTTACAATGGTTGGTAGGAATCAGTTTGAATTTTGGTTTAAATCTAGTTATGGCCAATTTTAGGTGTCTATACCTTGCCCTTATTTAGAAAGGTGTTGAAATTTATAGACACATTAACATCTTCTCAAATAATTAAAAGGTCATGTATGCCTATAACTTCAATGACAATGGATAAGCTCTGGATGCCCCCTCAAGGGAGCAGTTGGCAAAAAGGGCTGCTGATAGGTCCCTTGAATGGAGAAAATGATGGGACCAAAAAGATAAAATGGGTCATAGGTAGTTATAATCAGTGGTATATGGAGTTGTCTTAGTTGGGAAGATAAATAGGATGATTTGCCCATAGACGATTATAATCATCGACATAGTTCAAAAAAAGGTAATGATTTTCTCAAAGGTGGTTATAATCATTGAAAATAAGATTATGATAACAAGAAAATGATTTTTCCAAAGGTAATTATAATCATTAAAGGGAAAATAATTATTTTTCCATAGGTGGTTATAATCATTAGAGAACAAAAACATGCCTAAGTTGGGTGGATAGAGATAATGGTTTGCCTAAAAGTAGTTATAAGCATTATCACAATGAAAATGTGCCCTAGTAGGGTAGAATAATGATAAAGATTTTCCTATAGGTTGTTATAATCCATAACATATAAATATATTGAAATATAATGATTTTACCAGAGGTGGTTAGAGTCATTTCATTTATGGGTGGGATGATACACAATGATTTTTCCAAAGGTGTTTGTAATTATGGGCATCACAAGTGGGATGAGATATAATGATTTTCCCAGAGGCTATTATAATCTTTGGCATGATGGTGGGAAATTGGTCTAGGAGAGAAAGATGAATTTGGGCAACTTACTAGTATGGAGATGCTTTTTATTATTAGCATTGATAAAACTAGAATGGTCAATGGGTTGATTTGATCAAGGAGGGTAGGAGGATTTACCAAGGTTACTAATGAGAAAATTTTGTAGCTCTATTGCTTATAATATTTTTTGAGATGATTTTTATTGTAGCACATGATGATATACATCATGATAACTTAATCAAAATATGCATAAGGCCTAACACATGATCCAATAAACAATTAAAACTAATACACCAAAGATAAAAACCATGATGACAATTTTGATGTATGAATATGGATATAATCAAGAATAATACGCAATGAATCACCTAATCAGAACATATAGACTAAGTCAAGGCATAACAAGGAAAATAAACAATAAGGAACTAAGTAAACAAACACATAAAAATCTTGAAAGTAAAAGCAACAAAAAATATCTTATCATCAACCAAGTCAAACTTACATGTGAAGGCATAATAGAATGATAAATAGGTAATGCCCCCAAGCAAGGATATATGCAAAGGTAAAGTCACACCCCCAATGAAAATTAAATGTATTAGAAATAAGAATGGATTTGACCTAGTAGGGTGGATCGAGGATGATTGAATAGGTTTAAATAGGACAAATGTTTTTTGATTTTAAAATTTTTGAATGTCTTTGGAATTTTTGTGGTATCTTAAGTCCTTAGAGATTGACAAGATACCACTCACAGAATGGTGAGAATGTTAGCTTAGGTTTATCAAAAAATGGTGAGAGAATATAAAAACTAAGGACTGAGCCAACCTCAATGTGAATTAATCACCTCCTACATAGTCCCATGAGGATCTCAAGTCATAGTAGTTCCACCCACACAAAAGGTAGTGAAAATATGACTAAGTCACAACAAGTTCTAAAATTAAGGTAAGTGGAAATTAAAATAAGAATAGTAATGGCAAGGTGTTGTTCCTAATTTTCCCATAAGTATTTATAATCAAGAAATAAAGGCATAGGCGTGTACTACTAATTTACCCATGGGTAGTTATAATTAGTGGTACTAGTCAAATGTAAATGAAAGATAAATTTTCAGATCCACTATCACACTATTTCATAGACTATCATTTAAATACAAAATTTATAAACTAATAAAACTAGATCTAAATCCCCTCACAAAAGTGTCTGAAGAACCAAGATCGAAAGGGTTGGGTAGGGCAGCTAAAAATAGGCTTTGGCCAATAGTGAAGGTATGGTAGAATTGAAAATGGTATGATAATTAGATATAATGGAAATAGGGTTTCCCCTAAGTGATGAGGTAAATGGTAGGGTAGGAAATAATATAAAGAGGAATGGAAAATGAAAATGACAAGGTATATGGAAAATGGAAAAAGGAAAGGTAAATGGATGGAAAATGAAAATGAAAAAGGTAAATGTTTTTGGTAAAGGTATGGTTATGGTAAAGTAATTTTTTCTATTATTCTTGTTGATGTGTAAATGCACATGATGATCAACATATGATATAATTAGAATAATAAATCATGTAAATTGATAGCCCACACCTCTTATGAATAGTTGTTTTGTCAATAACTTACTATAGTTTTGGACTCCAACAATGTTGTTGTGATATTCATTGTTCATTGATTTTATTTTCTTTAGATATTGAGACAAGATGTCTTTATAACCTCTATAAAGGAAAGTACAACCAAGGATGGTAAATATGGATAAATATTGGATGATAGGTCATATTTATTAATGTAAATATGGATGATAATGGAATGTATAATGGTTGGGAAACAAATGAATATTAGGACTTTTTGGTACACATAATGTTGTTGATTCTATATTCAACATAATTTTGGTTGTGGTGAGGCCAAAGAATTCTAAATATGATTTCAATAGGACCATACATTTTTTTTATTGTTTGGCCGTGAGAGTAGATACCATTTGATTATGTTTTAAATTAGAAGATGTATTGATGTTATCTTTGATAATGTCTTCATCAATTAGTGAATTAATATTGTGCTTATCTAGTGGCACCTCGATGATGTTTTCACTAATGAAGTTGTCATGATTATCCCATAGTTCCTTAAATAAGGTTTCACTAAGGAGTATTAACTTTTGAATTTGATTGTCTTCTAGTGCATTTGAAAAGGTTTCACTATAGGATGTTGAGTTTGAACTTTGATTTCTCCCTAGTGCCTCCAAAATGGTTTCACTAGGAGATTATTCTTCTTCTACATGAATGTGATCTTGGTCCCCTAATATTTTGAAATAGATATGTTACCATGGATGTATTTCAACAAGGTGTGATTATATCATTCCTAATTGACACTTGTGGAAGGTGGAATGTCAATATACTGGCTATGTTGGTTGGTGTTAATGGCATGTGGAATGGTAATAGAATAGGAAGAGGTAGCATAATCCTCATGGAATATACGAGGATAACTTGTGTCAAAGTTGAATCAATCATCCTCAAAAACCATGGAAGGATCACAAATATCTTCAAATTGATTTGAAAGTATGTGTAACCAAAATTTTAATAATAACAAATGTATTTTAATTTTGAAGCTAAGTTTGATTTAAGGGACTTTGAATCTGATGTTGAGAATGACATTGATTTTGATTATAATTATAAATCTAATGTCAGTTCAATAATATAACCTAACTTAAATGTTGATTATTCATCTAGCATGGATGTTGTTATAATGATATCTTATTGAATGTTTGGTATTAGACAAGTAATGGCATAATGGGTTCTATAGAGATTAGTTTGTCAAATTGAGACTCTTCAATGAGGGGGAAAATGTCAAAATATCAATCCATATATATTATCTTGTCAAAGGGAGGATCTTTACAAATAGGACAATGGTCGAGATAATGATTTACCCAAAGGTGGCTATAATCATTAAGAAGTGACTCAACAAAGGTTAGTTTATCAGAAGAAGACTCTTTGATAATAGTTATAGTATCAAAAGGTGATTCATCATCTAACTTTTAAAAACTAAGTGATTCAATAAAAAATATCATGGATTGGTTGGTTCTTTTGGCTTTCATTTACAATCAATATAAAATACCAATTTTGAACACATCTTGGTCTTCAAATGATTGGCTCGATTGGAAAGGTACTGATTGGCTCTATTGTGGCTTGATGATTAGCATGGTTTTTCTAAAATTGGGGATGGTTGGCAATAGATGAAGTATGGTTGACAGTTGGATAATTATAGGCCTATTTATGATGGTCTTAACAAAGGATGGTTTATGGCCTATGATAGTAATTATGACCCATCTAGTTGTAATTTCAAAACCTTGTTGGGATAATGAGATACTATACTTGGAAGGGGATATAATGGTAATGGTAGGGTATTATGAATCTTGGTTTATATCATGATCCAAAGGATGAGGTCCTAGAATGGTAATGGTATGGCATTGTAAAGATTGGTTATTTTTACAAGCTAAATGATAAAGTTTTGGTATGGTAATGGTAGGGCATTGTAAAGCTTAGTTGCTCACATAGGACAAAGGACAAGGTCTTGGTATGGTAATGGTAGGGCATTTTGAATCTTAGTTTCTTGAACAATCCAAAAGAAGAAGTCTTGTTATGGTAATCCTTAGACACTATGGAGATTGGTAACTCATACAATCTAAAGGAGGGTTAATGGTATAGGTGGGGATTAGGTAACATGAGAGACAAAATGGTGAACATCATATGTTAACCAAACTAAAAAAGGTATCACCACATACTACTCTTGAAGATATTGGATTTGTTCCCCATAATGAGTATTATAAGGAGGATAAGGATCCATCTCACAAACAACATCATCCCAGTAGGGGTCTTAAACAAAGTCATTAAATACAACTATGTTATCATAACCTGAATTGTAAATGGCTCCACTATGAGTGTAACAAGACATATCCAAGTCAATGACATTTTTTTTGCAAAAATACCTAAAATTTTATAAACTCTTAAAAATAATGTCCAAAGGACTAATGATCCAAACATAGTCTAACTTCGTCTAGGGGTGGAGTTGTATCTCCAAAAATTTCTATGCTAAAACTTGGTATGAAATAATCTAACATTAAATGTCATACAAAAATATTCAAGTGGATAAATAAAAACTATAATTACAAACTCTAGGTACAAATTGCTCCAAACAATTATAATCTAAGAAAACAAAATTTGTTAGGTCTTTCAGAGAAGGCACAAAATCTAGGCTCAAAACAAGTATGTGTTACATCTTTTGGAAAAGGCACCAAATCTAGAATTTAAATAAAACAAGGTATGATATTTAATCTAGAAATTTTGAAACACTTTAAAATAAATTAGGCATTTAGATTTAAACATGAACTTGGTCAATTGGTATAAGGAATGAAAATCTAGGCATACAAAGATAGGTTATTTCCCCCAAATCTAGGCACAAACAATAGTTTTCACTTTAAATAAATAATTAACCTAAGTTACACAACCCAGAAGATAAATATTGATGTCTAGGCCAAAATTACATAAGGCATTAGTAGATACCAATCAATGTTTAAATTTGAAATTGTAATGGCTAATTACAAACTCAACCTAGAAAACTAGGCTTATTTAAACAAATAATAAGCTAGACAAGAATGAATGGCATAACAACACTAGGAATAGATCCCAAAAGGCATATGCATATTTGGTTTTGAAATTGGAATATAGACACAAGGCAAACAAGTTTGTGAAATGATTTGAGTAGAATAATGACATTATCATACTCTAAAGATGTGATCAATGGTTTATTTCAAGATTTAAAGTCACAAGATTTGAAATAAATTGGGCAATGTAATGATACCCTTTTTAGTCAAATTACACACACAAATAAAATTTGTCAAAAGACTAAGGAAAAAATGTATGATGTCAAATGGGTGACATAATGCCTCCTTAAATAAAATAATGATGCAAATATAAGACTCATTTTGATGTGGTATTGCAAATATCTAGTTTAGACTCAAGACCATGTAGGAAAGGATAAAATGACACAAACACCTAAGTGTAACATCCTAAATATTTAAACTAACAAGGTTACATAATATTTTCAAATTCCATTAATACAATCACTCTTGAGATGATTTTAATTATTAATAAAAAAGTAAAAATACATGAAAAGTAGGGGTTTTAGGTCCCCTCTTCTCTCAAGAGTTTGTATTATGATAGGGAACTTCAAGATACTTACCCTGCATCAATAGTGTATTTGTGGCAAGTGGGGTTATTCTAAATTATCAAATTTTACATGTTTATAGATGGCCCCAAGTGTGGCTAAAAATAGAGATGAAATCATGTCAATTATGTTTTCATTAAATGGATTATTGTGAAAAGGTCTTGTCCTTTTCAAAACCACTACATCCATTGCTTTCTCATTGTAGTGCAATTTTTTAGTTGATCATACATTCTAAGGGTAACAATCATTAATAGAGGTAGTTTAACTACTCAAACTACCATCCCAGTGATTCACTAGCTTAATTTATATACCCTACCATGGAGTGGGGTTAAAATGATTTTAGGAGATGAATTTCTAGGTCAACACTTCCCTAAATAACTCATTAAGATGTAATGAAATCCTGCTCACAAGTCAAAATGCATGAAAATAAAGATAAGTGAAAAGACTTTATGGCTATTTTTGGGGTCACCAAAACCATATAGATTTGGGGAGGGACCTAATGACATTATTTTCATGCTTTTGTACTAAAGTGGAAAAGACAAGTAATGAGCACTTTTGGTCACGCAAGTTCCTTAAAGGGGACAGGGGGAGAGCATACATTCATCAATCATTTTGCTAGAAACAAATAACTTTCAATAAACAAGCCTAAATAAAAAAAATCTTAGGAGTATGTAACTAAGTGTGAAATTTTATTTTATTCCACCAAATGAAGTATGTTACAAAATTTTGAGCCCTTCGGCTTTTGTTAAAAAAACTTACAAAATTTTCAAAAATAACTAAGGTATGAAAAGAACTAAGTTCATTTTAAACACCAAAGACAAAGTGTGTAAGATTTAACCATGTTAAAACTTGGCTTTTTCCACCTTAGGACATAAAATTTGTTAGAGGTTTTTCCTAATTAAAATCCCAAAAGTGAGTGAGAAAATAATATTTTGAAATTAGCTCTTGGGTTTCCTATTTTTCTATCTCATAGAGATCGACATCAGTCCACACAAGGATCGATATCAATTCACTGAGATCGATGTCAATCGATCTAATAGGGATCAACATCAGTTGATAGAGATCAATGTTGGTTCTTTAAAAACATAAAAAAAGAATTATGGTTTTCACAAAAATACTATTAGTAAAATGAGCTTAAACCCAAAAATTATCACTAGATCCTACCCAAAAATAGTTAGTCAAATAATATTCAAATCCTCAAACACAAACTAATAGCAAGAAAAAAAAATTTAGTCACATCTCTATCATGACATATTCTTCGCATAGGGATCAATGTCAGTATTAGGAGAATCGACTCAATCTACGAGAATCAACATCAGTCTCTATGAAGTTTGTGTGTTGATAAAAACATAAATATGTGAAAAATAAAGTCAAAACTCAAATTTTTACGATTTATAAACATCCATTAGAAAAAATAAGAGGTGAATATTAATCATATTAGTTATATGGAATGCTTGAATTTCCCACTAGGCATGCTATTTTGTGATCAAAAAATCCAAGAAGGGAGGTTAGTATAGTGGTAGTTCAAGCAATAAAAATCAAATAAACACACTAACACTTACACTCCTAGCCTAAATACTAGGGAAAGATTAGTACTAAAAATTAAATGAAATATCAATAAAAAGATAAAATATAATAACTCTTTTACCTTCTTTGGGAGCTCCAAATGCTTTTGTTAAATGGATTGATCAGCTTGTGCATCAAGAAGTCTTTGATAATAGAGGTTATTTGGATCCCTATCTCCTTGGCACCTTTGCTTTGATGTTTCGTGGTTAAGATTTGGGCATCATAACACTACTTGCATAAGTTCCATGGCGTAAATAATGCATAATAACTCTATAATATCCAATTTTATTGGAGATATTTTTTCATAATAACTTTTCACAAAAATAGCTTTAGAACCAATAAACATGGCCTTTTATTTATAGCCTTAAGAATTAACTCTAACTTGAAGTGAGTTAAGGTTGAGTTTATACTTGGAATGGGTTCAAAGTAAACATAAGTGAGTGAAAAATAACTTTAATAGAGTTAATAGTTGTCAATTAATTATATTTGCAATGACTAGGCATGGCACTTAAATTAGGTATTTTAGGATATTTTCAAAGAGCTTGATAAGTCTTAAAGGCAATGATGAAAGGCTAGGATATTTTGAATTTTTGAATTTCCTTTTTTAGATATTCATTAATTTCAAATGGATAAATTAACTAGGCATTTAATATTTTTTATCTTTTTTATTAATTTTTATTAGCCTTTTAACTCTTTCAAGATTTAATCAAGTGTGTAAGTGCCCCACTTAATAGGTGCATAGGCCAAATTGATAGTTGTTATGCCACAAGGTGATTATGGATGAATCTGTGAGAGGTTATTATTGCATAAAATAAGATACCCCAATTAGGGATGCCTCAACATGATTATAAGTTCTGATTAATGATGCACCATAAAATTTGGGGCATTAAGTCATTCCTAGCCTTAATTTGTAATGGTTGGTAAGAATCAGTCTGAAGTCTAGTCAAAATCTAGTTGTTGCTAGTTTTAGGTGTTTATAGGTTTTAATCAATAAAATAAGATCACTTGTTGGATTTTATTATTGGTTTGGTATCATTGGCTCTTTTGGTAATGGTTCATTAACTAATTATGTATCCATGTGCACCTTAATTATTAGTGGCTTATAAGCATCTTGAGGTAAATGAGTTATTTTTAACGATTCTCCCATCTCATAAGTTGGTATAATTTCAAGTGGGATGTATTAATTTTTTAATATGAATTTAGGAACCATTTCTATGGCATAATGTAAAATTTGAATTTTTTTGAAAGGTTCATAATTGCTAGCATTGTCAAGAAGGTCCCATTGTGTATGAATTTGACACATAAATGTAATGTAGATGGGATGCCCTCCATTATGTGTATTCAATGTCTACTGATGAAAGAGCATCAAGATGAAAAATAAAATTTATTTAAATAAACATTAAATTTCATATGGTAGTGTGAGGGACATTACATGGCCGTTTAGGAGTCTATAGTTGGTGTGTGATTAGGCATTTTGTTTTTTTTAATAAAAATATAGGATTTGAAATTTTGAATATGGTAACCATTTTGGTGTGGAATTTTGGATTATAAGATGAATTTAAATATTATTTAATGTTTTTTATGGGTTATAATAGTTCCTGGGAATGTGTTAAATGGTCTTTCAACATGCACATTATGAATAAGGCATTGTAGGAGAGAAAATTGATTTGTAACTACCACATTATGTGGAGTTACGATAAAAAAAGGAACTTAATTTTCATGTGGATATTGATAACATAAATAAAATTTATTTACATGGTGTGTATGAGAGTGTTAGAGTGATAGGAGGTCAATAGAGAGCATGAAGTTTGAGTAAAAGTATAAAATATGTATAAAAAGAAAAAAATAGTTTGCCCATAAAGTGAAAAAGAAAGACAAAAATATGGTTTAAATATTGGTATTGAAATAAATAAAATGAAAGTTATATTATGTGTAATATTATTTTGAGGACACCATTAGTTTAGATTCAATTTTTTTGATGTTATCTTTGGCATGAAAGTTGTATTCATTAGTATATTTCAGGTCTGTGTTATACAATTTTGTGTATGACTATGTATAGGCACTAAGACAAATGAGTGAGAGATTATTTCATGAAAATAAAGGAGGATTATAGATAATATTGGAGATTAAGTGTTCATATAATTGTGTTCTCATTTGGAATGCTATGAATTTTTATCATTTATCTACTGATGAAATAATGTAAATACAATCTTAGGGAGAACTCTTGTTCAAGGATAATCCAAATTGATTACTAAATCTTAAAGTTGGTTTGGTGAAATGTAATGGTATTGAGTCATTGTATTGTGGAAAGTATATTTTTTGATAAGGTTATTAAATTTAGGGTTCTAATACCTACTTGAATTTTAATAACCAAACTATAAATAGTCACATAGTTCCAAAAAAGTAGTTCTAGGTTAAAGCACAATCAAGAAAGAAGTTATTAGAGTATGCAATAAGATATATTAAAATATTGAGTCACTAAGAAGGTAGTGAAATCCTTTTTCCTATGGTTTTTGATCCTTTTAAATGGAAATATGTCCCTAAGGAGGCTCAAGTTTTAATTTATCCCATTTTTGGCTAACATATAGTCTACTTTTATAACCAAAACTCTATATATTTATCTATTAAGGAATATAATGATTGATTCATGACATATACCTATATAGGAGGTTGTAGGACACCTAGGAATACACTATAAAAATATTTAAATTCTTTAAAATTGTCATTAATTCAAAAAAAAAAACCTATTTTTGAAGTTATCAAGTGTATATTGGACTATGTATCCTCAACTAGGGTTTATAAAAATGAAAGTGGGACATATTACATTTCCTCCAGTGAAAAATAATGAAACTTTATCATGCAATGTATTTTTACATGGGATATATGATTATAGATGTTTGATGTTGGTTTGAGACCATGAAGTATGGTAAACATTATTTTGTCAGTGTTGTGACCTTAAAAGGCCTAATTGATAGCATGAGGGTGTTGAGTTAGGTGGTTAATAGTGAGAGTGGAATATTGAAATTTGGGGTTAATTTTAATGGAGGTAAAGGGTATCTAAAAGTGGTATTATTTTCCTAATAATATTATCATTCTATTCAAACCAAGAAGATTTACACAAAATTAGGGTTATTAGAAGCCTAATTGGTAAGTAGTAACGTGGGTTCAAAGTTTTTCCTTAAGAACTATGTCAGGAAACTTTTAATGAAGATGAAACATGGTAAATGGTATCTAAATATGGTTTTATTCTATTTTAAAATTCTATGGATAATTAAAACATTGAAGATTTAGGTGTTTAGAGGGTTACAAGAAAACTAGGCTTAAAAAGAGGAGTGGATGGTTGACGATTTTTACTTAGGGATAGTTCTATTTAGTTAGAGGATTGAAAAGATTTATACTTGAATAGGTATATGGCTATAAATAAAGAGAATTTGAGAAACCTAGAATCATGATTGAGTCTTTTTTACCTAGGATCAAAGTAAGATGAAGCGAGTTAGAAACAAGAAGAGTGAATGAAATTATGGAAATTAGATATGTAGATTGATATTAGTGATAAGGGAGTGAGATTACATATATTTAATAAGGGTGATGATACTTCAATTAAATAAGAGGCTTAATATCCTGGTTAAGCCAAAAAAGATCAAATAAAGGAAGAAAAGAATAAAGTACCAGAGTCAAGCAAGAAAATCATAAAGAAAGAATTGGTATATGTCAGAGATCTAAATTATATTAGTATAAATGCATCAAGTTCTTTGGGAAGAGGATATATTGAATAAAGAAAGAAAGCAGTAGCATACAAGTGAATGCCAAAGTTTTGAGAGCAAGAGGTAAGAACATAGCATTAGATTTGGATCAAAGAATAATACTAAGGTCCTAAGGTAAGACATTAGATTTATTTATGAATTTTCAAGTATTTCAAGATTTAAGAAGATTTATTTTTCAAATTTTAAGAAAAAAATAGCTTTTAGGCCCTCTAAGCCAATGAATACTATTGGATCCAAAGAGAGGTATAACCAAGAAAGAAAAGATATGGATTTAGATGGATTTGTTATAGCTGTGAGAAGGTAATAGGGTGCATGAATAAGCAAGATAAAATTCCAAAGGGAGGACAATTATATATAAAGTCCCAAGTGAGGATAAGGTAAAAGAAGGTCTCAAGTGAAAACCAACAGTGTACCCAAGTGAGGTGCCAAGAAGAAAGAGGCAAGATAGAAAGACTTGCAATGAGGTGATGGATTATGAGAAGATAATAAAGAAGGGAATTATTAAGAGAGTTCCCCCAAGGAGATGATTAAAGATGAGGAGAGAAAGAGAGAGTTAGAGTGGGAAGAAGAAATAAGATATTTACGGCAAAGTCTAGGGAAGTTAGACAAATTAATGCTCATGATAGAGTAAATGTAGGAAAAAGATAACCCTTGGTATGGATGGGTCATGAATCAAAATAAAGTCCAATGGCCTATAGGTATACTTTTTAAGAGTATAAATAAGAAATCTATGATAAAAGAAAGAAAAAAGAAGTTATTTTGTAACAAAATCAAGAAAGAGATGAAGAGGTTTTGGAAGAGTGATTAGCCTAGTATGCATAAGTAAAATGGTGATCAATACTTTACAGAAGATGTAATGATCATGAAGAATGATGAAGAGGTTTCTATTTACTATCAAGAGGAAGGATCAGATCTTAGTGATGAAGAAGAGGGTGAAGTCAAAGATGGAGAGAAGTAAAGAGGAAGAATGTTAATGACTAAGTCATCAATAGATGTATATGAGACTCCAAGTTTTCAAAATAATTATTTGGGTGTGTTTGTAGGTGGAGAAAATGAGGAAACATCTAATTTCCAAAATGAAGAAGATGAATTAGAAGGTTGAAAGCAAGTTAAAAAGTAGAATATAGGTGCATGGTATGAATAAATGGTTACTAGTTCAAGAAAGATATTGAAGGAAGATGACAAGAAGTAGAAGATGAAAGAAGAAGGTGATAAAAGGAGAATCCAAGAGGAACATGTGAATAAATAAGTTGTACAAGTTGAGTTTTAGCTAGGCAAGAATAATGAAGTAGATAAGAAAGTAAGTGAAGAAGAGATCAAGGTTATAGTTGAGGTGGAGATTGAATAAAAAGTAATGACTAAGTTTTTATTTTTATTAAAGGTTATAGGTCATCATTGGGGTTCTTAATTGCATATGAATTTTGTTTTAGTGATTTGGAAATCCAAAGAAGTGATGGTATCTAGGAGCATGAAGATGAGGTCATGTAGAGGTGAGAGTCTAAGAGGACCAATAAAATTTTGGGCCATAAATTAGCCATATGATAGAGTAAAATAAAAAGATATGAATGCACATCAGGTAAAAAGTGGTTTAGGTAATTATTGGAGGAAAGAAGAAAGAGTTGTCTTTAATAGAGGAAAACAAGAAAAAGAGAGTGACATAAAATCAAGAAGAAAGAGACAAATACAAAAGGATAAAGAAGTTGATTGCAAAATAGAGGAATAAGAATGGATGAAAGAGGTAGCTAATGGGACTCAATAGTCTCAATTTTATATAGGTTTTTCTTTTATTTTCATCAAATATGAAATTTTTCTCATAGAGGTGATGTAGAACATTGACAAGGAAGCTCTTGAGAGGGCTCAAAGGAAGAACATACAGGTTAAAGCAATGAAGATCCTAATTTAGGAGGACAAATACATGAAAGAAAATGAGTATTGGCAATATGATTATCATTGATGTCAAAAGGGAGATAATTGGCATTTTGGATGCCATTGATGCTTAGGTCTAAATATGGTGATTAGAGGATATACAAGGGATCTTATCAGAGCTTAATGATGATTGGAGTACTTGTGTGCTTAATTAGAATTCATATAATTATTCATATTGATCATCTATACATTTTGGGTCTATGATAGGAAAATATGAGAAGTTAGTTTGTTGATGTCACCATTGCCACATGTGGATGAGTCTAGGGGAGTTAGTCATATGGTTGTGATCACATTAGTCCCTAGTTCTTATGTGCCAGATTTGAAGTCATGTAATGAAGTGCAATAAAAGATATAAGGATGCAAATTTGGAAACTTAGACAAAATACACTAAGTTTTTTTACTTATAAAACTTTGCAAAATGGTTCAAGTAGATCTAAGTAAACATTTTGATGAGGTCAACATTTGCACATATAGAGGTGTTAGGACAAAATGATCATATGGGTTTGTTCATTTTTGTGCCTAGTTTTTATGCACTGAATCTTAGGTCATGTAATGTAGCATGACAAATGATATGCATGAGAAAAGTTAGGCTTCCAAGTATTTTGACAATGTTTTCCCATAATTAAATTTGTATATGGCAAGAAAAAGCTGAGTAGGAATTTTTACAATGTCATATTATATATATATATATATATATATATATATATATATATAAAGGTTTTTAGAGTAGATGAAAATATGTATGAATTACCATATGTGGGAGCATATTATGCACCAAATATCAAGTCATGTGACTAAGCACAAGAAAAGTTATGCAAGAACAAAGTTGGCCTTCCAGTTAGTTCTATGCATAATTGGCACTATAATCTAAGTGAACATATTAATAGAATTTTTTATTATATGTGCAAAGGATTCAGAAAGAGATGAGATTATGGGTTTGTTCATCATCATGCCTAGTTTATATGTTTTAAATTTTAAAACAAGTAGATGAGTGAAATAAAATATATGAAGGTGCAAATTTATCCTTCTAAGCATATTGAAATGGTCCACATAGTCAAATATACACAAGGTAAAGTTTAAATTTGTTAGAAGATCTAATGATGAGCACTTAATCATACTTTGAAGATCCAATGATACGTATCAAATTTAGTATGTCAAAGATACCTATGATTGAATGCACTAGTGATAAGTGTCATAAGCATAGAGCTTAAATAGTAAATATATGTTGTGGTTAAAAGCTAAATAGTTAATGATTAATAGGAGGATGTAAAGTGTCTCAATAGAAAGAATTTATATTAGTGTGTAGAAGGCACTTTATAATTCCAAGTGTCACATTCTTGAGATCTCATTAGAGATAAAGATCAAGTTTGTCAAAAGATTGAATGGTGGGAGGTTGATCATGCAATGAAGATCCAATGGAGTGAGTGGACTCAATGGGACAAAGTGCTCAAGGTTTAACCATAGACAAAGATAAATATTTTGAAACTATGAATATGTAGTGGCATGCAAGATCTCAAATCAAAAAGATCAATGAATGTATTTTAAAGTTGAAAAGTTAAAGTCCAAAAATGTACAAATATCAAACAGAGCATGTAAGCCTTTCAAAACCTGATATAATGGATGCATTTTAAAGTTGAGTAGATTGAATGAGGATCATCAGATATTGGTGTGAATCATAAGATCAATGGTTTATATTTAAATATATATTCATCCCAATGGTCAAGTGTTGGAATATGTAGGAACTTGAAGTTAAGCCATAAATTATAACATAGACAAAGAATTTGATTACTATAATAATCAAATTTGTATAATATGGCATGTGTATCAAATTTATAGTCCATTATATGTTAAAAATAGTAATGAGACAAATAATCATGGTATTGGAGCATGATTTCAAGACATGATAAACTTATAGTTAAAAATAGGAACTAAAGTTCAATAGAACTAAGTGAGATGTGTTAGTAAACAAGTGTGAACACCGAGAATATATGAAACCATAGATCAAATGATTATATATATATATATATATATATATATATATATATATGTCATCTAGGATATAGTTGATGTAGTTATTGCTATTGTTATTACTATTGAGAAGATTCAAATTGATGGAGAGAGGTAGAGATATGAAGGAGATGAAGTGTATCTAATAGAGATATATAGAGACATAGAAGTAGAGAGTTAGAGTGGAAGAGAAGAGGGAGATGAAGTGCAGAGTATAAGTAGTTATAAATTAGATCTATAATATAGAAAAGATAATTTGATTCATTTATGAAACTATATTGTAGTTTGGAGTTGTAGCTCCACATAGATTTGATTGGTGGGTGCCATCAGATAAGATATGTTGGTACTCAGTTAGGGAGTGGGTGCTTCCTTAGAATAGGCATTCTTAAATCAAGGGATTGGTGTCTTCTTAGTGTTGGTGCCATTAAACATTGTAACTAGTGAGGTTATCTATTATGAGGCTAGATTATAATGGTATATTCTAGTAGCTATTCTCATGGTGGTTTTTCCCATATTGGGTTTTTCATGGTATATCTAGTATTGTGTCTATTTATGTGTCTGTGATCTCTACATATATTTTTAATATGTATTAAATAGTCAAGAAAAGGATTAAGTTAATAAATCTACTAATTCACCCCCCTCTTAGTATATATTTGTGTTCCAACAATTGGTATTAGAGTCTTGGTTCCTTAAAATAAGATTAATCAACTTAGGTAATCTCGGATGGTGAACACAAATGGTTAGTCAATAAGGCTCTTCCTCAAACAAATCACCTCTATTTGATGGATCAAACTATACATTATAGAGCATTATAATGGAAGCATTTTTATCCTCATTAGGGTTTGATGTATGGATGTCTTTGGTAAATGGAAATATATCCCTTGCTATAAATCCTATTGATCAGGTTTTAAGGAAGGCATATGAGAGCAATGTCAAGGCAAAAAATGTTATTTTTTGTGGATTGTCTAATTTATAGTTTGTCAAAGTGATGCATTGTCAAAATGCACAAGATGTCTAAAACAAATTAAAGATCATCCATGAAGGTGATGACAAGGTAAACTAGGACAAGATACAAAAATTCAAAGGCAAGTTTGAAAGCCTTAAAATGAATGAATAAGAGAAAATTGTAGACTACCTCCTCAGATTAGATGAAATAGTCAATGTAATTAGAGGCCTTGGAGAAGAGATTAAACAATCAGTCATTATCAAAAAGGTCCTAATATCTTTGCCATCAAGGTATGACTCTAAAATATCCATAATAGATGATGTAAGAGATCTAGCTAAGCTCATTATAGATGAGTTACATGGAACCTTCACTACCTATGAGATGAGAATGGAAGAAGTAGATACTTTCAAGAGAGAAGTTGCATTCAAAACATCCAAACAAGCATAAGCAGAAGCACCTACATCTAGATTTGAAGAGAATGATGAAGAAGAAGACAAACTTTTAAGAAGATTAAAAAGAGGGTTTGAAAAGTACAAAGGTAAGTTACCCTTAAAATGCTTTAACTATGGTAAAGTAGGAAATTTTACTGCTAAATGACCTTATAACAAAAAAGATAACTATGAGCAAGAAGAGAATAGAAAAAGGTTAAACCTCACTATTCCAAGAAGAATAAATTCTTCAAAAAAAGAAAGGCCTATACATAAAAGAAGATAGTGATTCATTTAATGAGTGTGATAGATCAGATGATGATCATGATTATGATTTTGTGGTTGAGGGAAATAAATCCCTATTCATGGCATTAGGATTAGATTCTATAAATCTAGAAAAAGAAGAAGCTGAAGACTTTGATGAAGAAGAGGAAGGACAAGTGGATCTAGAGAGTGAACTCATTTGTGCTTTAGAGGAAATTGACAAGCTAAGAAAAGAGAGCTCAAAATAAAAGAATATTAGATAAAAATAAATTGAAAAAATATCTAAAAGGATTGAAAAATATGATCAAATGGTGGTTATTCTAAATACACAAGTTGAAGAAACTAAAATAATAGAAGATGTAGTCAAACTTGAACTATAATATAAATTTAATGTGTGCATGAAGTTATAAGTAGAGATACTTGCTTTGAGACAAGAGATTGAGAAAGCTAAATATCAAATAGACAAAGGTCTAAAGCTAAAAGGAGGATCAAACATTCTTGATGATTTGATCAACTCATAAAATCCTTTAAAAGAGATATTTGGTCTTGGTTATGAAAAAGGAATAAGTTCCATAACTAGTATGTCTACAAACCTATATGACAACTTCAAATCAGAAGGAAAATCAGGAGTAAAGAAATAGAAATCTTGTAAGGACACAAAGATAGACACAAGAATTATTGATGTGAAGATAGATAAAGTTGAAAATAAGCTTTAAGAAAATAATCTTGAAGAAAATACGAAGACAAAGGTAGTTGATGCAGATGGAGACATAAAAGTGAGAGACTTGAAGAAGCCAAAGTTTAGAAGAGCTCCTCATACTACAAAAATAAAAGTTATGACTAGATATTTCTCATCTTTCTATGGTTATTGTTATACCTATAATCAGTTTGGTTATAGGAATATTGATTATAGAGTTGTACCTAAAATGAGAACAAATTTTGTAATTATAAATTCATTTTCTCCCTTATTAGAAACAAATGTAATATTATATAATTGTAATAATTTTGTTCACATAGCTAAACAATGTATAAAAAACTTTGTAAGACCAAAAACACAAAGTACAAAGAAAGGCATGCCTCCCAGTATGAACAAAGGTTCACAAGTCTCTAAAAAGGAGAAAAATAATCCATATAAGAAACCCAAGGATGTGTGGAAAGTGAAATATCAATCTATGATTACTTAAACTACACTCCATACCAAGGAGAAAAATTTATGGGTAATAGATAATGGTTGTTTAAAATATATGACTAGTGACAAGATCAATTTCATAAAACTAAGAAAATGTAAGGAAGGATATATCATCTTGGGAAACAACACTATAGTAAAGATTAGAGATATAGGAACCTTGAACATAGATGGAAAATTACCTACACATGATGTCATTTATGTTGAAGGATTGAAGCATAATCTACCAAGTGTTAGACAAATGTGTGACAGTGGATATAAGGTCACATTTAATACATAAGGCTACAAGTTAAAGAGAATTGAAAGAATAGTTACATAAGGGAAAAGAACTGTAAGCAATATCTATAATCTTGTTGAAGTGAATGATAATAGATGCCTGATAAGCAATAATGATGAGAATTGGTTATGGCATAAAAGAATGGGTCATGTCAAATTTGATAACCTAGTCAGAGTGAGCTCAAATAATTATGTTAGACACATGCCTAAGATAACCAAACCTGCAGATAGTACTTGTAAAGAATTTCAACTAGGCAAACAAAGAAGTGTCAAATTTCAAACAAAGGAGTATGCAACTATAAATCCTCTAGAAATAGTTCATATTGATTTTTGTGGTCATACTAAGACAAGAGGATCTAAAAGAGAGATATAATTCATGTTATTTATAGATGATTATTCAATAATGACATGGGTAACATTTTTAAAAGACAAGTCATAGGCATTTTAGAGATTCAAGATTTTTAGGGCCATGGTGGAGAATGAGATTGGATGAAAAATAAAATGCTTAAGATCTGGTAAAGGTGGAGAATTCACCTCAAATGAGTTCATAGAGTACTGTGAGAATCATGGAATCAAAAGGCATCACTCTTTAGTAAGGACTCCATAGTATAATAAAGTTGATGATAGAAATAACAAGATAGTCAAGGATATGGCTAGAACAATGATAAAAGAGGCCAAATTACTTGATGGATACTAGAGAGAATCAATCCAAACAATAGTATATATATTGGAAAAATTTCAACTAAGGGTAAATAGTGACAAAACTCTCTATGAGGTATGGAAAACCTACCTTTATTAAGTAATTCAAACTATTTGGAATCAAATGCTACATCAAAATAAAGGATGATAAATTGGAAAGATTTGATTCAAGATGTGATGATGGAATATTTCTTGTTTATTCCACCCAAATTAAAGCCTACATATGTCACAATATAAGGCTAGACAATATTGTAGAGAGTATTGGTGTCAAAGTTGAAGATGGTTTGAAACATGTTCAACCTAACAAAGAAAGATATATTGAAGAATTAGATTTTAAAGAAGAAGAAGCTAATTAAGAGGCTAAGGAAATGAATGAAAAGGCATCTACAAGATTTTTTCAAAAAGATCATCCTATTGAGTAGATCATTGGTAATAATAATGAAAGAGTTCAGGAAAAGAGTTTCAAAAAACAAGGAGCAAGTAATTTTTGTTCTAATGTCTAAAATTCAAGGATGAGAATTGTCTAAAAACCATAGAAGAAGAACTAAGCCAAATTGAAAAAAACAAAACTTGTAAATTAGTTCCAAGACCTTTAAATAATAATGTGATAGATATATAGTGGGTATTTATAAAAAAGATCAATGTGGATGGAGTTTTTATAATAAATAAATCAACATTAGTGTACAAAGGAAATGCACAAGTTGAGGGCATATATTTTGAGGAAACATTTACTCTAGTTGATAGTTTAGAATATATAAGAATGTTTATAGCATTCTCTATTTAAAATAAGTTCAAAGTATATCAAATGGATGTTAAGTATACTTTCTTGAATGGGAACCTAGAAAAGGAAGTCTACATAGAACAACCTAAAGGTTTTCAACTAATAGAATAAGAAGATTATATATGCAGACTGGAAAAGGCTCCATATGGTATAAAAAAACACCTAGAGCATGGTATTCAAGATTAGACCAATACTTGAAATAATAAAGATTCAATAAAGGATGTACAAATAATAGTCTATACTTTAAATAAGAAGGTAAGCATATGTTGATTATTGTTGTATATGTAGGTGACATCATTTTTGAGGGTAGAAACAACAAAATGTGCAAAGAATTTGCTACACAAATGCAAAGTGAGTTTGAGATGTCTATGCTTGGATAATGGTTTTTCTTCCTTGGTCTACAAATAGCACAAAATGATGAAGGGATATTTATATCCCATACCAAGTATGTAAATAAAATGCTCAAGAAGTTTGGAATGGAAGATATCAAAATAGTTATCACTCCCATGATAACTAGATGTAAGTTGAGAAAAGATGATTAGTCCCTTAATGCAAAACAAACTTTGTATAGATCAATGAAAGGTAGCTTGTTATACCTAACTACATCAAGACTTGATATCATGCAAGTAGTTTTCATGGTTGCAAGATTTCAAGATACTCCTAAAGAGTCACATGTTAATACAGTGAAAAGGATCTTTAGATACATCAAGAGCACAATTTAATATGGCCTAAGGTATCCTACAAGTGAATATTTCACTTTGATAACATATACAGATGTAGATTAGATAGGAAGTGTGTATGATAGAAGAAGTACTAGTGGCGGTGCATTTTTGCTTGAAAACATACATGTTTCATGGTTGAGAAAAAAACAAGAGTCAGTTACTCTTTTCAAAGTTGAATCAGAGTATGTCGTAGTAGTGGCATGTTACACTCAAGTTTTTTGGATGAACAAAAAACTAAAATACATCAAGGTAAATTATAAATACATATTTGTATTCTTTTTGATAATTCAAGTGTTATTAACATATCAAAGAATCTAGTGATACATTCTAGAACCAAGCACATATCAATTAAATATCACTTTTTAAGAGAAAAGGTTGTAGATCAAGAGGTCACAATGGAATATGTGTCAAATCAAGATCAAATTGTAGACACATTCACCAAACCTCTTCCCAAGTAATAATTTGAGTATCTAAGATATAAGTTGGGAGTGGTGACTCCTACATCACATCACTAGATCCTAGTAATGGGGCATGAGTCTAGGGGGAGAACATAGAAGCTTTGTCAATCCTTGGAAAAAGAAAAAAGGGAAACTTAGGTATACATAATTTTGTAAATTTCTAATGAGATGATGGTTGCATATTATTAAACAAACTCCTTTATCTGATAAAGGGGGGAAATAATTGGACAAATAGTGAGAAAGAGTCCCTTTACCATTAATGTCAAAGGGGGAGAAGAAGTGAAAATTCTCTCTATAAAAGTTTAGAGAAAAAGTGCAAATGCTAAATAAGAAATAACATGTTTCCAAGTTGAGATTAGGCAAATATGTCATTGCCTAAGGTAAAACAAGTGTGGTATGAAAAACTTTAGTTCATAATCATTATAATCCAATGCAAGTAATGCTAGAGAAGGACCAAAATATTAGAAGACTAGAGCATTTAGTTTCCCATCAATGACAAAGAGGGAGATTATTGTCAATATGATTGTCTTTGATATTAAAAGGGAGATAATTAGAATTTTAGATGTCATTGATGCTTAGGGATGATTATGGTGATTAGAGTATATGCAAAGGATCCTATCAGAGGTCAAAGATGATTGGATTACTTGTGTGCTTATGTGGAATTCATCTAGTTCTTCATATTTACCATCTAGACATTTTGGGTCTATGATAAGAAAATTTGAGAAGGTAGTTTGTAAACATCACCATTACCATGTGTGGATGAGTCTAGGGGAGTTGGTCATATGGTTGTGGTCAAATTAGTTCCTATTTTTTATGTACCATATTTTAAGTCATGCGATGAAGAATGATTGAATATATAAGGATGCAAAGTTAGCTACTCAGAAAAAATACACTAAGTGTCTATACTTAGCCAAATTTGTAAAAGGGTTCAAGTAGAGCCAAGTAATAATGTTGATGAGGTCAACATTTGCACACATGGAGGTGTTAGGACAAAATGATCATATGGGTTTGTTTATTTTTATGCCTAGTTTCTATGCACTAAATATTAGGTCACGTAAAGTAGTGTGATAAAATATATGCATGAGAAACTTTGGGCTTCCAAGAATTTTAGTGTTTTCCCACAGTCAAATTTACAGATAGAAAGAAAAAGCTAAGTAGGAATTTTTATGATGTCATATCTTACACATATGAATATTTATATAATAGATGAATATATGGATGAAATCCCATATGTGAGAGTATATTATTTACCAAATATCAATTCATGTGATTAAGCGTAATAAAAGTTATGCAAGAACAAAGTTGGCCTTCCAGGTAGTTCTATGCATAATTGGCACTATAATCTGAGTGAGTAGATTGTTGATGCCTAAATTAGTATCATAGGTGCTTAGAGTGTTCAAATAACACTTCTCATTTTATAATCTATATAATTCAATGCATGAGTTGTACATTGTGATAATCCTATTATCTAGTGTTGAAATAGAGGCAAAGCAAGTGGATTATTTCACAATATTTATAAAGTTTTATGGTTGGGAGCCACCTTGGCCTATATCTTTGCAAAAAATTAGGAGATATTATATAATATTAGTGAATTATGATCAAATTTTAATCTAAAGACTAATCTATGAGAATATTTACAATGGTATTTAAATTAAAGTGATCTAGTTAAAAAAGAAGTAAAAGGACGTAGAGAAGAAAGATGTGTCTGATCTTTATCTCAGACATCATGACAAATTTGAAATGTTTTCCAAGTATGGACTTAAAACTAATATATTAATTAAAATAGATTTAGCTCAAATCACAACATATATCATGTGAAATTTTAAGGAAGATAAGAAATAATGCAAATAAAAACTAAGATTGATTTAAAGATTTACTCCTTTAAGCAGATAGATGATGCATATATACAAATATAGAGAAAATAAAATGAATAAAAATAATGAACCTTCAATTAACCTAGAATTGTCAAAAATTAACAATTATGTATTCAAAGGTGCACATTAATAATTTACAAGAATAATTCAAATCTGAAATTCAAAATAGACAATTGAGAGAAAAGCCATATAACAATTCACACAAACAAGATGAGATAATCCTTTCAAAATTATTTGCTTGCATTAGTTTCTAAAATTTTACACTATTATTTATCTCAAAAACATCCTCCTTTTACAAATGGTAATACTTCCTTTTATAGAATGCTAAGGTGGTATGTCTGTTAGTCATATCAAATTACAAGTGTACAAGTGGAAGGACAATTGTCCTTTCTACAAAGTTTCTATAATACACTAGACTTTTCCAAATGAAATGACCTATAGGCAATGCGCTTTTAGAAATTGCACATGCATTTACAAAGGAATATTATATTTTCACAATATTAAAAAGTTATATAAAATAGAATATTCCTAACTAACTTTGTGGACCTTTTATTGATGTAGTCCCCTGAATCTACTGAAGAACTTTCAATCTAGAATGTTCTTTTCTAATATGATATAGGTCCACAATGGGTCTCATGGAGAGTTCTCTCTCGTAGATCTCTATGTCCTTGAGACTCTTCTCAGACTTCTCTATATATTTTTTTATGCCCTTGACATCTCCCATTTTCTCCTCGAATGACATGAGCAAGCCTATGATTCTTTTGTTATCCTCCCCTATCTTGCCATTCCCTTGGCTTCTCACTTCTTGCATAAAATGGGTAGTTATTTACTTGAACTCTTCATCTATAATAAGTCCCAAATATATAAGAGAGTTGGTCTCCTTGATCAATCTTTCCAATATGTGAAGTATCTTGTCCTCTTCCTCTTTGAAGTCCTTAATCATGTTTTTCACCTAAATACTTACAACTTGCCATTGTCTAACTTGGCCTATTGCTTTAGAGATTTACTTCTTTATTTCTCTTTATCTAGTCCTGACTGTGTTTAAAGAGATGAATAGGTCATCCATGGTGTCCTCAAACTTATTTAATCTATCCTCATGAATTGATAAGATAGTGAACTCTTTCAAATTATTATTTACTTACAATATGCCTTTGATCATTATTTGCAACTGATCACTTTGAGCCTAGGCCACTTCAAGGATATTTTCCTCAAACATCTTGTCTTGTCCTAGCTTTTGCCTGCTACTAGAGTTAGACCAATAAAAGGTTAAATATTTTTAAAGGTGAAATATTCACCTTCAACCATGGATTTCCTCTCAATTACTCTCTCCATGTTGGCCATCTCTGGGTTGAACCAAACTCTAACTGATTATTCTATCACTTGAGGAGTAGAGATCCCAACTTGTGCTCCACTTGAAGTCTCAAGATCATCCATTTATGTTCCAATTGAATCTCCAAGGATAACCATGCATATTTATTTTTCCTATTGTTGTAATTCCATAATAAAGGGCTTGAGTTCATCATACACATGGATGTTAAAAGAATTTTTAACAACCTAATGGTTGTGCATGGTTGGAACCTTTTACAGCTTGCCATATATGATATATTATATAATGCAAGGGCCATAACTTAGATTATCATCACTGAAAAAGTTGATTTCACTCCAAGGTTGAGTGGAAGTCAACTTTAGCTTCTTACCTCTTGCTTGAACTAGAGATAGCTCAAATTTCCTTTTGGGTTAGGTTGCAATAAGAACTAAGTCTAAAGCCACTTACTTTCCATTTTCTTCCTCTACTTCTTCCTCAGTTTGGGACTGAGGTTCTTCCTTTTGTACTTCCTCATCTAATTGGTAGGCACTTGACTATGCCTTTAGGGAATCTTCTAATGTCTCCCAAGGTTGTAATGAATTAACGTCCATTTATTCAACTTGTGACTTTGGTTCTGTAGATAGTGTTGAAGATGATTCTACTTCATCAGGTCTCCTCTCCTCAAGTCTTTTTTCATCTAGCCATTATGCAACTTGTGATTTAAGCTATTATGTCTTTGATTGAGGTTGCATGGGAGGAGATATAAAAGATGGTCTTGGTAATAAATGATACTACTTAGGCCCCATATACCATATAAATTCACTTAGATTTTTCTCTCTTGGCAGTCTAGCTTTGATCTTGATGTTATGATTCGTTAACCTTGTCAAGACTTTTATGAATGAGGAATCCTATATGTACATTAAAGCATAGGTACCAGGGTGATGTTCATAAGTGATGTTGATCTACTTGGACTTCAAATATTTTACAACCCTTTCAAAATTCTCATGATCTCATTTCATCCATCTATATATTAAAGGAGGACTTAGGCCTACAGATAATCTCTACATGGTCCCAATTTTATAACACAATCCTAATAATAGTTAAAATAAAGGAATGGAATAGTCCTTTCCTTTAACATTTACACATGATATCTATGGCAAGGAATAATTGGTATGCTACTTCCTACTCCATCAACTTTATGTGTACATGGAATGGTGACCTAAGGGGTTGGTTCATAGTTCCTTCTATTTGGATTATAGTGTAATATGGATATATCTAAATGTCCCCAATGAGCTCAACATAGTTCTTGATCAAAGGGTTGAACCTCATCATAGGGATATATATAATAGATTCAATTAAAGATGGTTATACATAATCACGAATGAATTTACTATGGTCCTTGTACTTGAATATATGCAATTCGGAATAATACTGGGAGATTATTTATCTTGCATTAGGTGACCATTATTTTATGTTAAGGATTATGGTAGTGGACAGCAAGGCATCCAAAAGATAAGACATAATATAGAAATGGTTTCTATTTTTATTTTTTATTATAGATAATTGTTGTTTCAATCAAATATTGATCATCTCTCCAAGAGAGGGAGTAAGTCCTTTTTCAACCATGAAATACACAAAAGGGACTTGGATTTTGGTTGACATCAGTGGTGGAGGGGTTTCTAGACAATTTGTTTGTAAATGTCATAATCATCCTAATACTATCCCTAAATTGGGAGATTGGGATTCTTCCATTGAGGTTAAAGACTATTTAGGTTCCTAAATATAACTATGGGGTAAGGATGTTTTTTAGGTCATTCTTACTAGACCATTCTCTGATTGTGGGTAAATCTACCTCAAGTTTGGGTAGATTTTAGTAATTCTTGAAGGAAATAGGGGAGATATAAGTAGTTTTTTTTAAACTATGATCATGCAATATCATTTCTTGATCAATTTTACAATCCTTAAAAATAGGATCAATAACATTGATGCAATGTAGTACCTCTGGCTTTGCTACCGCATAGTGAAGACTTGCCATTTGAAAGGCAACCAGGTCATAGTATGTCTAGCTAATTGATGCAATCTTTTCATCCTCTCTTGTAATGGCTAGTAGTTCCTCAATGGTCTATAAAAGCTTGGACTAGTTTTATCTCCTATGTTCAAGGACACAACATCAAATTCATTATATTTGAAGACTCTCCCTTCTGAATCTATGGTTAAATAGAGTTTTGTGTCCTCTCTATGTTGTTTTCTTACTGCCATGACTATGAGTTATTTCAAATTGATCATTAATGGTCTATAATTCACCTCTAGATTAATTTTCACTTGATTAGGTGACAATTTATCTCTTTAGGCTTGACTATGGTCAATTTGAGATCAAATTAGGGATTTTATAGACCTTATGGTTCTTCAACGTGTTTTTTCCTAATCTTTAATGGAAATGACTTTTGCACTTGAGTGAGTTTTTGGCTTAAATTTTAATTTCACCTTGGAATTTATAACTTTTCTTTTGTGAGGCTACAAAATATTTTGTTTTTTCACTTTATTCTCATGTGGCATCATTGTGGCATCTACATGGCACTTTTCATGATAGATTACTCATTAAAGTTTTAAAACATGACCATTTATATTTAAAATCTACCTTTTATTTTGCATCATTGGATCTTCTTACATGTATCAACATGGCTCATTAATCTTGATCCTGAGATTTGAACACTATTGGATACCTTTACTATGTTTTCTACAGTTATGATAAGTGTCATTCCTATGGGTCTCCTGAGCTTTGTTGAAAAGTCTACTCTAGTCTCATGCCATCTGATCATAGTTGCCCAAACAAATATAGGCCATTGATTATGATCCATGGGATGGGCCACCACTAGTTACTTTGTTTGTTGGATATGATCATGCCACTTGCCACTTACTATATTTTTCAAAAGCATCATTAAAACTTTGACTTGGCTATGCTCCATCGAATCAATCTCATCTGCATGAATGCAAGCCATAATCTTGCAAAGATGTAAAATGTTTAATTTAGTATCAGGACATATAAATAACTTAGGTTAATTATTTTAAACTATGTTTTTGTTTGTGTTAATAAATGTGAATGGGGTCTTAGACTAAAATGTTTAGGCTAAGCTTGAAACATAGTTAAAAGGGGACATTGAATAATAAAAGGGACTTAATGTAAGGTTTTTCAACCTAAGTTTTTATTGTTTTAATAAATACAACAAAACTTTAGGGTAAAATCTCTAAGCTAAATTTTATAACAATAGGTTTTTGTATTTGTTAGATCAAGCCAATAAGATAGACCAAAAGATCATGGGATATATAGGGACTAAGAATAAGTTTCTAGGCTAAGGTTTGGTTAAATGTTTAAAAACATAACTCAATCTTAGTTTAATATCTAAGATAAGTCTATGGTGTTTATAATTGTTCCCATGTAATTTTACTTAGTCTATGATAGGTCAAAGGTAATGAAAGATCGATTTTAACATTGAATTGCAAAACCCTAAGCATTTTTATTCTTCAAATGAGATTCCATTGATCCTAAAATATGAAGAAAAGCATGTTCATTCATCCAAGTGAGATTGGTTCTTGAGATTGAATTTTGAGGGTCTCTTCGATGTTAATTATGGTCATGTGAACATCAATGATGTTCACACAAATGTCAAAATTAAGATCTCATGATTAACCATAGGGACTAAAATTTGATGATCTCACAAACATCAATGATGTCCTCATAGACATCAAATGATGGGTGTGTGAATGTCAAATTCAAGTCTAATGAGACATAGTGGGTCTTGAAGAAACTTTTATTCAATATGCATCATTTGATTGATCTCACCTAAGTAAACGTGGGTCATTGATTATGATATAGGTATTTGGATGTCATTGGCTCCTACAATTATAAAGGGATTAAGTGAGCTCAGGACCATTTAGAATTTACATTAACATAAGTCTTTAACATAGGTCCTTAAAACATAACAAAATGAAGATCTTTCAAATAATTAAATTCATAACATAGGTTTTATCCTGAGGTTTCATTGTATTGATAAATACAATAAAAAACCTTAGGGTAAAACTTAGGCTAATTCTACGTTATAATGAAAAGGGGACCCATTTAGATCCATGATGATCTTGATCTATTGGATCTTTAGCATCCACATGAATGCTGATAATATATTTTGATCCATGGAGCTGAACAGGATTAGTCCCATGGTTTAAGGTCTTAGGCATCTCAGGTTTATCTCACTCCATTCAATCAACTTCTCTTGATTAAGAACAGGTTATTGATCCTACAAACAAGCACATAATTTAATTTAGGGGTCTAAGACATATAAGACATAGGATAAAGTCTTAAGACTAAGGTCTTGTTTATGTTAATAAACATGGATGAGGCCTTAGGACTAAGACATTAATCTAAGTTAATAACATATGAAAAGGACCCTACATATAAAATGCTATACCATATTAAAATAAAATGGGATAATAGGATTAGGATATAAAAGAGACCTAGTATATAATTTTTAGACTAAGGTTTGGTCATGTTGAAAAATATGATTAAGACTAAGTATAAAAATTTAACTAAGTTCATAACATATTAAAATGTTCCTGTGTAATTTATTCCCACCAAATTTGAATTTGAATGAGGGATCTAATCTAGGGTTTCTGAATGAGTGTTTCAAGAAGCTTGAACATGGATTTAATTTGAATTTCAACAGACCAAAGGCTAGTAAAAGGTTAAATTAAGATAAAATCATTAGAATTATGAAACACAAACATTGTCTCCCTCCAATGGACATTTTTATACCTACAACCTGAAATAAGAAGATCCAAAGTTAGCAAACTTTAAACAAAGTTAAACCAAAGCCATGAATAAGTAAACCAACTAGAACATGGTGTGGATTATATTCAAATATGAATAATATGAAAACATGATAATGATGTTCTAATCAATTGGATTTTCAATTTTAAAGTATAAATTTGCACAATTTTAACATAAGGTTCCTCATTTTTTAAGAATGGGGGTATGTTTCCCTTAATAAATGGAAACTTTTAGGGGAAACATAGAAATATGTTAGAATTTAGAGACTCTGGTTTATACCAACAACTAAATTATCTATTCTATTTTATCAATAACATTATCAAGATCAATTTATGGTTAAAATAAGCCTTACACCTATACAATTAGGATCAAACATCAAAATATATCCATGTTGTGTGTGTGATTTGATTTCACCTAATATTTTCCATGGGATAAGTGTCATGTCTTTAACCATTAACATTGACTTGTAGTACATTTAGATATCTATTAAGAATCATGCTTTAGTTCAAGAAGGCTTGGGCATTACTTTGCTACCAACTAGGCATCCATAGTCCTAATAGAGATACCTTTGTATCTACTCAAGGACTTGCTCTACTACTAGCCAGGCATTCATAGTCTTGTTAGAAATTACTAGAATCACCTTCACTTAGAAAGATTTTGATTTTGCAATAAGATCTTATGTTTTTGTTTTTTAGATAGATTTTAACTTTCCAGCAAAGGTTGGAAACCAAGTTATCTAGGTTTAAGGAGTTGGTTAGATGCTTGATCCTTAGACAATGACCTATGGTTGTAACCTTCATCCTAGGCAAGGATGTTTGTTAAGCTCAAACATGACTATGTTCCAACAACTCAAGATTTCATCCCATATGTGTAATTCTTCTTAAAATCAAGTTTAGATCAAAATAATGCTTAAGATCCTATAGAATAGTTAACCTATCTATTGGTCCTTACCAGTTTCTCTAAACTATAATGTCAAGCCATATTTCAAATCTATGATCAACATTTACTTGAGATCCATACCTACATTTCTAAACTCTGAGGTTTCTTTGAGTAGTCATAAGAACTTTGAGCTGAGAATTGTCCAAAAGGGCTTATTAGAAGCAATGAAGGAATCAAAGCAACAAAACACATAGAATAGAAAACAAAGAAAGTAGAAATTAAAGGAAAGTAAACAAATATACACAAATTAATGTACAAACAAGGGTCAAGAAGCAAATAATATAAAGAAACTAATCTAGCCTACCCACTCTAACTCTAGTTAGTCTTACAATTTACTCCATGAAGGTCCCTAGTGGATCAATAGAAACTTAATGATTGAGATACTTCCCATTGGTGGGAAATGTGAATTCTACTCCTTGTAGGTATTTTAGTTTGAAGGTGTTGTATCCAAGTGTCTCAACAATCTGGTAGGGACCTATCCATAGAGATGTGAACTTCCCATGTTTACCTTTAGGCTCAGATGTCTTGTCCCAAAGAAGAACTAAGTATCCTTACCTAAACACCTTAGTCTTTGATCACTTATCAAACCACCTTTTCACCATGGTTTGGTTCTTGCTAAAATTATAAAAAGCCTCTTCTCATGCATCCTCCATCTAGATAATGTCAAGTAATCTTGAGCTTACCAATTATTGATTATCCTCCATGTACTCTTACATGAATCAGTATGTTAGTAGGTTGAGTGTGATGGGGAAGATGGGTTCTTGGCCATACACCACCAATAATGGTGGTTCCTTGAGAGCTTGATTAATTATTATCATTTCTTCCCAAAGGGTATATTTGAGAAACTTGTGTCAAGTTCTAGGCTTATCTACTATAGAATTCTTTATTGCCTTCATCAAGTTATTATTAGTAGATTTAGACACCCCATTACCTTGAGGATAGTGGTTGGATGAAAACTTGAAAACTATGTTATTGTCATATGATCATTTAATCATTTCAATTGATACAAAATCTGATTCATTATCACATACTATAAATATTATTGTCTCAAATTTGGTGCATATATTTTCTTCTAAAAAAGTGATCACTTATTTAGTTCTACACTGCTTAGTGGCCACTAGCCTAGTCCATGTTGTGTAGTAATCAATGGTAGTTAGAACATACTTGTGACCTTTTGATGAGTTTGGATTGATCACCCCTATGAAATCTAGTCCCCATTGGGTGAATAGATTGTCATTCATTATTAGATATAGTTGCATGGTTGTTTTGGTCTCCTTTATGATGAATACTTGGCATGAATGGCATTGCCTTACATGTTTTTGGGCATCCTTGAAGATTATGGGCCAATAGTAACCATCTATAAGGATTGTGTGAGTTATTTTTATTCTAGATGGATGTTCACTTCCCAACTTGTCATGATTTTAGCTACCTCTTATTTGGATACACACCTCAAGTAAATGCCTTAAAAAAAAATTATGAAAAACACCCCATATTTAATCAATAAATGGGCTACCTTGAGTCTTAGAGCTCTTCTCTTCTCCCTATTCAACCCCTACATGATAATTTTCATTGATCAATAGATGGACAATTAAAGCATACCAATCATTGGACTAAAAACTTTCTTATTCAACCTGCATGACATTTAAACTAGGGTTAGCCTTAAAATAATTTAAATAAAACCTTGGAATCTTACTAATTTTGTGGTATTAATATTAGTGTCATATTCCTAAAAATAAAACATCAACTTACCTCTCCTTTCTCCTAATTTGATTTGGCTCAGCATGAGTTTTGTAGCAGGGTTAGGTAGAATGGCATGCACATTATTCCTAAGAATGGAGTGCCTACATTTATTCACTTATTTAATTATTTCACATGCTTGATTATCAATAAAATAATATTTAAAATAAAAAATGTTAAATTTTGTGCTCATGAAATAAATTGGATGGTCACATCCATCAATTTTCTAAGTTAAAACTACAACAAGAGTATGATCAGAAGTAAAGGAATAAAGGTAAAAATCCTTGGAGAAATATAGACTTATTAGGACTGGAGCTTGGCTAATTGTATCCTTGATGTCCTTAAAATCCTTATTTTTTCTTCATTCCAAGTGATTTTGACATCTTTCTTCAACATGTTATTCAATGGCTTAAATTTTTTTACAAAGGTAGAAATAAACTTTCTTACAAAATTAATTTTTTCAAAGAATGATTTTAGTTATTTCCTATTATTAGGAGTCTCTATTCTAGATAAAATTTCTAATCTATCAGGATCTATAGAGATTTCCTCTTTAATAATGACATGACCTAACAACTTTCCCGTAGTAACATATAAAATACTCTTCTTTGGGTTGAGATAAATCCCATACCTTCTATATCTTTCAAATTCCTGATGTAGATGTATGATGTGGTCTTCACTATTTTTAGAAAAAATAGTCAAATTATCAATGTATATAATGCATTTACCTACCAAAACTTGGAAAGCATGATCCATTTTTATTAGAATGTTTCCCCTACATTAATCAACCCAAATGGCATTATTCTATCGACAAATGTGCTCCACTTGGTTGTAAAAGTAGTTTTCATCATATATTATTTATTCACCAGCACTTCATTGTATCCTCAAAAACCATTAAGAAAGGAAATCATAGAATAAATAGAAATGCTTTGTATAACTTGGTTTAGAGAAGGCAAAGGATAGTTTTCCATTTTAGATGATTTATTTAGATTATTGAAATCAATACATAGTTTTATTTCACTTTTCTTTTTCCTGACTAGGACCAAATTGGTGACCCAAGTAAAGTGTGTAATGGGAAATAAAATCCTTTAATCTAGGAGTTTCTTAACCTCTTTAAAGATCATAGGTTCTAAAACAAGGTTTATATGCCTCTACTTCTATCCAAAAGGTTTGCAATTTTATTTCAAGGGTATGGTATGGGTGATGACTCTTGGATCAAAAATATTCAAGTCATCATAGGACCATGATATTATGTCCTTATATTTCATCATAAATATTTGGCATTTTCATTTTCAATACATGTACATGATGTTAAAATATTGACTAGCTGAGGTTGATCTTGAGGCCCAAGTTCAACTACCTTGTAATCCTTCCCATTTGCCTTAGGAATTATAGTGTTTTCAACTAGTTTTTCCTAGTCAAATAACCTTTCCAAGGCAATCATGCCTTTTATGACTTTTTTATCATTTAGTTGAATGACTTTTCCATCAAATCTTCCATCCTATTCAAAAGTATTCTTATTCACCTCATCTATAACATGGGCCTTGAATACTCCTATGTTGGTCATGAAATCAAGGATATATTGGTCATAATTAAAAACCTATAGATGGTTTATGTTAACTAGGACCAAAGGGCATGGATCTAGTTCAATGCTAAAGTTTTGGAAGTCATGGTTTAGCATAAGATTGGCTAGAGCTAAGGCAAGCTCATTAGCAGCTTTATTCTCCTCCCTAAGGATGGAGACAATGTTGAATGTATCAAAATATTCTAGTAAATCCTAGACTCTAAACTTATATCTCTTGAGATATGAAAATTTACACTAGTACTTATGTCTCACCTGATTGACTACAAGTTTTGAGTCACCATGAAGCAAGAGCTCTTTAACCTTATGCCTAATGGCAAACTACAATCCTAGAATCAAAGGATCATAATCTACAAGATTATTAGTACAAGGAAACTAAAGTATATAGGTGTCTTTTAGTTACTTTCCAATAGGATTGGTAAGATAAACTCCCACTCTTGATCTAGATTTACACCTAACACCATTAAAATGTAAACTCTAAATTTTATGAAAACCATGAGAAGTGTTAGGATTACATACCTTAAGGGTGTCAAGAGTGTAGACACCTAGATTTGAATCCAAATTTTTGACACTTTCATTCACAACATTATACTCGATGATCATGTGCTTTATTTGAGGCTCTCTTTCCACTCTGAATTCATTTGGGACTCTTTTCCATGGTATTTAACATTGTGAATTATCAATGGACATTTATCCATTTAAGGCCTTTGTCCATTCTCTACTTAATAATAGCCCGTAAGAATTAGTATGTACACCACCTAGATGTCAATAAACTATTGGACTATAGGCTTAGAAGTAAGCTACATATGAACATTTAATAATTATCCAATTATTTTGACTCTAGATTTATCTAATTGAGTAACAACTCTATCAAATTTAATAGGAGTTAAGCCAATTTGTTTACAAATACATGTTGGCATAATGTTAGTGGATGCATAAAAATATAGTAAACATTTATGTAAATTCTTACCAAACATTTTAATATTAAGTAGAAAAGGTGGAGACTATGTCTTATCTTTATACATAACAACATTGGCATTGTCAATTTTGGGTAGCTTGCCAGGCTTCTTCGATAAAGGCTCCAATAATAGGTCCCTTTGTTCAGTGATCTATCTCAATTCATGTAATGTGATGTTAGCCTTAATTTTATTCATTTATTCCATAATATTATACCTATTCCTATTGTAATAATTAGATGCATTAGTGTTATGCTTAAAATTACTTCCCTTTGGAGGCTTTGGGTTATTATCTGAGGTAGTATCTATAGGAGTGCCAAAGTTTTTTTAGAAGTTTTGAAGTAGTCAAGGGATTATTCTACTCTCTATTCCTTAGAGGTTAGGTCTTCTTCAAGAACTAATAAAAAACATATACTTATTTAGGAATGTCATCAGGTTCATTATCTTCTTGGAAAGGGAAGTCAAACGTCTCAACCATAAAGTCTTGGTCAGTAGACTTAGATCCTAAAATACCTACACCATTATATTGATTAAAAACCACTTAAAAGTATCATAATCCTCTTAAAAGGCTTCAAAATCTTTACAATATTCAATGTAATATATCTCACCATATCTAAAAGTGCAATGTACTCTATAATAATTAGGTAAAGTAATATAAATAAGATTTATTCCATTATTTTCTTATCGATAGATGAATCATTGTTATTAATATTATTATAACTATCATTATGGAATTTTTTACTAGGCTTGTTAAACCTTTGGAAATAAAATTTCCTACCAGAGCTCTCCCTAGTATTACCAACTTGCTTCTACAGTTGAAGAAAATTAGTGGTTAACTTTTGGACCAACTTTAATATAGAGTCATTATAATTCTTGGGTGCCTCAAAATTATGAACTTAATTACTATTAGTACTAGTGGTTGGTACCACATCCTTTTTATCTCTTTGATTAAATCCATTCTTAGTAATGTTCAAGAATCCCAAGTTCTAGGTAGGATGAGCATGACTTAAGGGTAGTTGGTTCAAAGTTGGGATTTGGTTCAAATAAAGTATGTTCTAATTATTATTGGGGAAGACATTTAGGGTAGGAAAATGTGGGTTGACATTAGGCATGGAATAATACATCTAACATTGGGGATGCATTTGATCATTAATGATCACTACTTTAGAATAGGCTAAGGCTAGAGTATTCATAGATTCAATAGCTATATCCAAGGCATCTTTATACATTTATAGAGATAAAGCATCAATAGGCTTGTAAGTATCTATGGTTTGGTTATACATATTTTTTAACCTAGCTTTAAAAGCTCTTATGGGTTCATTTGCATCCCTCTTAATCATGGTGAATTGCTAGAACAAGAAATAAGGACTAATAATTTTTCCAAACCGGTCAATGAAAACACTATTAAATTCATCCCAACTATTAATATAATTCTTAAAGTAAATTTAAAAACCATTCATATGAAGAATAGTTAAAAGTGAAATTAAATAGTATATATGCTACATATTCATGACTACATTTAGTAATATTAATACAGCTTTGAAAGATTTAATATGTTCCTATATGGTTACAATGCTATTAGGGCTAAATGTTGGCAAATATTTCTTAGGGTTATGGGGAAGATCATGTACCACACCTAGTACATTAATGGAAGATGCACCTATCCAAGCCATACCTTGATAAGGATCAAAAATAGGAGTATCTTGAATTGGTGAAGTTGGCAAAGACTTTGAAAGCCTACACATACCTTTGTCCTCCCTATCTGTTTTATGGACTTCTAATTCAAGCAGAGGTTCCTTAGTCTCTAAATGAGATCTTATTCTGATTCTCAGTAATTTTGACTTGATAACTTTGAATCCTATTTGAAATAAGATGTGCCAAATTAACCTTTATAAATAATAATGAGTAGAAATGCACATTAAGAAAATTTTGTAAAGATTTATATAAAGGATGAAAAAAGATGGCAATCTTTAATCAAGTCAGTTCAAATATGAATCCAGATACATAATTAAGATAAACCTTTTCATGTTTCAAGCTAAAATAAACTTAATTGAGAAAATTATCTAAAAATATTTGATCAAAACATCTATTACTAATCTCAAACCTATTGAATCCATAATTATAAAGTTATCTTTACCATAATTCAACATATGTCTTCAAAGAATGATAATCTTTATCTAAATAAACATAAAGACTACTCTGAAACCATGAATATCACCAAAATTTACATGATTATTCTAAAAGAGACACACATATGTAAAGAGTTAAGTGATCTTTGATTGAAATACACTAAAAACAAGCAAAGATACTATAGATCTATAATAGCGGGCCCTCATTCTAGTGCTAGTGAAAGCTTCGCCTGTTGATGCCTAAATTTATATCATAGATTCTCAAATTTTTTAAAGAACACTTATCATTTTATAATATAGAGAATTTAATGCTTGAGTTGTAGGCTATAATAATCCTATTATCTAGGGGTTAAATAGAAGCAAAGCAAGTGAATTGTTTCACAATATTTATAAGGATTGGTGGTTGGGATCCATCTTGGCATGTATCTTTACAAAGAATGAAGTGATATCAGATAAAATTAATGAATTATGTTAAAATTATAATCTAAATACTAATATATATTAATATTTACAATGGGATTTAAAATAAAGTGATCTGGTTAAAAAAGAAGTAAAAGGGCAGGGTAAGGTAGAGAAGAAATATGTGATTGATCTTTATCTCAAACATCATGACAAAGTTTAAATTTTTCCCAGGTATGCACTTAAAACCAATAAATGAAGTAAAATAGATTAAGCTCAAATCACAATATATATCAGCTGAATTTTTAAGGAAGATAAGAAATAATGCAAATAAGAAATAATCTTGTTTTAAAGATTTACTCCTTTAAGCAGATAGATGATGCACATCTACAAATATAGAGTAAATAAAACAAAGCAAACTAAGGAACCTTTAATTAACCTATCATTAACACAAGTTAACAATTATTAATTAAAATTTACACACCAATAATTCACAAGAACAAGTCAAATCTGAAATTCAGAATAGACAATTGAGAGAAAAGCTATGTAACAATTCACACAAACAAAATGAAACAATCCTTTCATAATTCTCTGCTTGCATTAGTTGCTAAAATTTTACACTATTTTTTAGCTCAAGAAATCCCTCCTTGTATAAATGGTAATACTCCATTTTATATAATGCTAAGGAAGTATATCGGTCAGTCATATCAAATTACAAGTGTATAAGTATAAGGACAACTATCCTTTCTACAAAGTTTCTAGAACACACTAGACTTTTCCAAATGAACTGACCTATAGGAAATGGGATTTTACAAATTACACATGACTTTACAAAGGAATATTTTATTTTCAAAATATTAGAAAGTTATTCAAAAAATAATATTCCTAACTAAATTTTTGGACCCTGTGTTAATGTATTCCCCTACCTCTACTGAAGAACCTTCAATTTGGAATGTTGTTTGATGATAAGCTACATGTCAAAAACTAGTCTCATGAAGAGTTTTCTCTCTTGGGTCCCCAATTCCTTGAGAATCTACTCAACCTTCTTTATATCTCATTTGATTCCCATAGCATCTCCCATTTTCTCCTTGGATGATAGGATTAGACCCACGATTCTTTTATTATCCTCCCCTATCTTGCCATGCCCTTGGTTTCTCACTTGTTGCATAAATTGGGTAGTTTTGAGATTGAAATCCTCATCTATAATAAGGCACAAAGAGAAAAGTTAGGTGGGTTACTTTCTTAGGCTATCCAAAATGTGAAACATCTTATCTTATTCCTATTTTAAGTCCTTAATAATGTTCTTCATTCTTTTAGACTAACTGTCTATGGCTTCAATCTTATCAACAAATATGGCCATGACCATATTCAAATGTGCTTTGATAGTTCTAAAATTTAGGACTAGATTCTTGGACAAGGCCTTAATCAAGTCTTTTACTTGAAGACTTATAGCTTATCATTGGCCAACTTGGCTTGTTACTTTAGAGATTTACTTCTCTATTTCTCTTTATTTGGTCCTAATTGCCTTTAAAGAGTTAAATAGGTCAACCATGGTGTCCTCAAACTTCTTGAATCTATCCTCATGAATTTATAAGACAATAGACTCTTTCAAATTTTTGTTTTCTTGTAATATATCTTTGATCACTATTTTTAAATGATCACTTTGATCTTAGTCCACTTCAAGGATATTCTCTTCAAAAGTGTTGTCTTATCCTGGATTATTCCCTACCACTATAGTTTGACTAACAAAATGTTCAATATTTTGAAAGGTTAAATGATCACTTTCAACCATGGATTTATTGTCGATTACTCTCTCTATGTTGGCCATCTCTAGTTTGAACCAAACTCCCACTGATGACTCTATCACTTGAGGAGTAGGGATCTCAATTTGTGCTTCACTTGAATTTCCAAGAGCATCCATCTATGTTCCACTTGACTCTCCAAGGGTAACCATACATCTTTATTTTTCCTATTGTTGTAATTCCATAATCTAGGTCTTGAGTTCATCATTCACATGGATGTTAAAAGACTTTGTAATAACCTAATGGTGGTGTATGGTTATAACCTTTTGAAAATTTCCATATATGGAATACTCCAAAATAGAAGGGCCATAAATTAGATTATCATCACTGAAAAACTTGATTTCACTCCAAAGTTGAGTGAAAGTCAACTTTGGCTTCTTGTCTCATTCTTAAACTAGAGCTAGCTCAACTTTCCCTTTGGGTTGAGTTTCAATAGGAACTAAGTCCAAAGCCACTTCCTTCCCCTTTTCTTCCTCTACTTCCTACTCAATTTGGGACTAAGTTTATTCCATTATTACTTCTTCATGTAACTGGTAGGCACTTTCTAGTGCTTTTAGGGAATCTTCTACTGTCTCCCTAGGGTCCAATGTAATTATGTCCATTTCTTTAACTTGTGACTCTACTTCTTCAAGTAGTTTTGAATATGATTTTACTTCAATAAATCTCCTCTCCTTAGGTCTCTTTTCATCTGCACCTTATGTAACTTAGGGTTCAATTTTTTGTGTCTCTACTAGAGGCTACATGGGAGGAGATATAAATTATGGTCCTGGTAAGAAATGATATTTCTTAGGCCCCATATACCATATATCTTCACTTGGATTTTTCTCTCTTATTATTCTATCTTTAAGCTTGATGTTATGCTTCTTTAACCTTGCTAAGACTTATGTGAATGAGGAAGCTTAGATGTACATTAATTCATAAACACCAGGGTGATGTTCATAATTCATGATGATCTGCTTGGCCTTCAAATGTTTTATAACCCTTTTAGAATTCTCATTATCTCATTTCATCCATCTATAAATTGAAAGAGGACCTATGCTTGGAGATAGTCTCTACATGATCATAATTTTGGAACATATCCCTAGTAATAGTTAAAGGAAAAGAATTGAGTAGTGCTTTCCTTTTTATTTTACATATGTTGTCTATGTCATGGAATAATTGGTATGTTACTTCCTACTTTGCCAACTTTGTGGGTATATGGACTGGTAACCTAAGGGTTTGGCTCATAGTTCCTTTTATTTGAATTATAGTGCAGTCTAGATATAACCAAATATCCCTAATGAGCTCAACATACTTCTTGATCAAAGGGTTAACCCTCATCATAGGGATCTCTATAATAGATTCAACTAAGGCTGGGTATACACAGTCACATATGAACTTAATATGGTCCTTGTACTTTAATATATATAGTTTGGAATAATTCTAGGAGACTATTTATCTCTCATTAGGTGACCATTATTTTATGTTGGGGATTTTGGTAGTGGCTAGTAAGGCATCCAAAAAATAAGACATCATATATAAATGGTTGTTAGTTTTCATTTTTATTGCCGAGAATTATTGTTTCAAGTAAATATTGATCATCTCTCTAAGAGGGGGAGTAAGTCCTTTCTCAACCATGAAATACACAAACTGGACCTAGATTTTGTTGACATAGGTGGTGGAGGGGTTTCGAGACAATCTATTCAGCAATGTCATAATCATCCTAATACCAACCCTAAATTAGGTGATTGAGATTCTTCCATTGAGGTTAGAGACTACTTGGGTTTCTAAATATAACCATGGGGTAAGGATAGTTTTTAGGTCATTCTTACTGGACCATTAACTAATTATGGGTAAATCTACCTAAGATATGGGTAGCTTGTATTAATTATTGAAGGCAATAGGGGAGATATAAGTAGTTGTTTTAAAACTATGCTCATGTACTATCATGTCTTGATCAATTTTACAATCCTTAAAAATAATATCAATAACATTGATGCAATGTAGTACCTCTGGCTTTGCTACCACATAGTGAAGACTTGCCATTTGAATGGTGACCAAGTCATAATATCTCTAGCTAATTGATGCAATCTTTTCATCCTCTCTTGTAATGGCTAGAAGCTCCTTAATGGTCTAAAAAAGATTGGACTAGTTATTATCTCCTATGTTTAAGGCTACAACATCAAATTTGATATCTTTGAAGACTCTCCCTTTTGAATCCATGGATAGATAGAGTTATGTGTCCTCTCTATGTTTTTTTATAGCTATTATGATTATGAGTTCTTTAAAATTTCTCACTAGTGGTCTATAATTCACCACTAGATTAGTTTTCACTTGATTAGGTGATAATTTGGCTCTTTAAGCTTGACTATGGTCAATTTGAGATCGAATTAGGGATTTTTTTGACACTAAGGTTATTCTATAGTTTTTTTCCCAAGATTTAATGGTGATGTCTTTTGAACTTGAGTAATTTTATGTCTTGTATTTGATTTAAACCTTGGCATTTATCATTTTGATTTTGTGATGCCACCAATGTTTGGTTTTGTCACTTTATGCTCATGTGGCATGACCATGGCATCTACATGACACTATTTTTGGTATATTATTCATTAATGTTTTAAAACATGACCATTTCCATTTAAAATCTACCTTTTATTTCATAACATAAAGTCTTCTTACATGGATCAATGTGGCTCATTAATCTTAATCCTAAGATTTGAACTTTATTGACTGCCTTTACTATGTTTTCTATGATTATGACAAGTGTCATTACCATGGGTCTCCTAAGATTTATTAAACATTCTACCCTCATCTCATGCCATCCAATCATAGTCACTTGAATGAATGTGGGCCATTGATTATGATCCATGGGATGGGTCACCATTGGCTACTATTATTTTTTATCTGTGATCATGACACTTATCACTTCCTCACCTTTTTGGAAGCATTATTGAAATTTTGACTTGGTTATGTTCCATCAGAATAATCTCATCTATGTGAATGTGAGTTATAGATCCTATACATATTCATAATGTTTAAGTTAGTATTAAGACATATAAATAACTTATCTTAAATATTTTAGACTATGGTTTTATTTGTGTTAATAAACATGAACAAGGCCTTGGGCTAGAATATTTAGGCTAAGCGTAGAACATAGTAAAAAGGGGACCTTGAATAATAAAAGGGACTTAATGTAATGCTTTTCAACTTAAGGTTTTATCATATTAATAAATATGAAAAAACTTTAGGGTAAAATATCTAAGCTAAATTTTATAGCAATAGGTCTTTGTATTTATTAGATCAAGCTAATAAGATAGACCAAAATATCATGGGGCATATAGGGACTAAGTATAATTTTCTAGATTAAGGTTTGGTCAAATGTTTAAAAACATGAATCAATCTTAGGATAACATCTAAGCTAATTTTATGGTGTTTATAATTATTCCCACACAATTTTACTTAGTCTATGATAGGTTAAAGGTAATTAAAGATCAATTTTAACATTAAGTTGTAGAACCTTAAGCATGTTTATTCTTCAAATGAGATTATATTGATCTTACAATGTGAAGACAAATATGTTCATTCATCCAAGTGATATTGGTTCCTATAATTGAATTTGATGGTCTCACAGATGTCAATGATGGTCTCTCAAATGTTAATGATGGTCATGTGAATGTCAATGACATTCATGTAAATGTCAAAATTAAGCTCTCATTATTAACCATATGGACTAAAATTTGATGATCTCACAGATGTCAATGACAACCTCATGGATGACAAATTATGGGAAAGTGAATATAAAATTCAAGTCTTGTGAGACAGTAGGTTCTATAGAAGCTTTGATTTAATACGTGTTATTTGATTGATCTCGCTTGATTAAATATGGGTCATCGATTATCTGGGTAGTTGAATGTCATTGGCTCTTATAGTCATAAAGGGATTAAGAGAGCTGAGGACTATTTATAATTTAGACCAACATAATTATTTAACATGGGTCCTTAAAACCTAATAAAATGAATACCCTTCAAATAATTAAGGTCAACATAAGTTTTATCCTAAGGTTTTATTGTATTGATAAATACAATAAAAAACCTTAGGGTAAAACTTAGGCTAAGTCTACATTATAATGAAAAGGGGACCCATTTTGATCCATGATGATCTCACTCTATTGGATCTTTAACATCTACATGAACACAGATCATCAATATCGATATGTGGATTTGAGCAAGATTGGTCTCATGGGTTAATGTCTTAGGCATCTTAGTTTTATCTCACTTTGTTTGATCAACTTTACTAGATTAAACATGGACTATTGATCTTGAAAATAAGCACATAGTTTAAGTCAGGGCATGGAGACATATATGACTTAGGATAAAGTTTTAAGACTAAGGTCTTGTTTGTGTTAATAAATGTGAATGGGGCCTTAGGACTAAGACATTAATCTAAGTTAATAACATATGAAAAAGACCCTATATATAAAAGGTTATACCATATTAAAATAAAAGAGGACAAAGGGCTTGGGATATGAAAGAGACCGAGTATATAATTTGTATAATAAGGTTTGGTCATGTCGAATAACATGACTAAGACTTAGTATAAAAATTAACTAAGTTCATATCATAATAAAATGTTCCTACGTAATTTTATTCGTGCCAAATTTGATTTAAAATGAGGGGTCTAATCTAGGGTTTTTGAATGATGGTTTTAGGAAGCTTGAACATGGATTCAATTTGAATTTCAATAGGCCAAAGTCTAGTAACATGTCATATTAAGATAAAATCATTAAAATTATGAAACCCATACATTATCTCCCTCCAATGGACATCTGTTAGACCTACAACTTGAAATAAGAAGATCCAAAGTTAGCAAACTGTAGACAAGTTTAAACCAGAGTCATGAACAAGAAAACCAACTAGAACATAATTTAGATGATCTTCAAATATGAATAATGTGAAAACATAGTAATGATGCTCTAATCAAATGGATTTTCAATTTTAAAGTATAAATTTGCACAATTTTAACACAAGGGTCCTCATTTTTCAAGAACATGGGTATGTTACCCTTAATTTAGATTAATGGCATTATATCTTACATGCGTAAAGGATTCAAGAGGAAATGAACATATGGGTTTGTTCATTATCATGCCTAGTTATATGGTCCAAATTTATGAATAGACATATGAGTGAAGAAAAAGATATGAAGGTGTAAAGTTAGCCTTCCAGGCATATTGAGATGGTCCCCATACTTATTCAAATTTGCTCAAGGTAAAGTTTGAGTTTGTTATAATATATAATAGTGAATGCTTAATCATATGTTAAAGATCCAATGATGCATAGTGAAGTCAATATGTCAAAGGTAACTACAATTGAATGCAGTAGTGATAAGTGTTACAATTATATATCTTGAATAGTAAATATACAATGCAATTCAAAGTTAAATAGTCTATGATCAATGCAAGGCTGCCAAGCCTCTCAATAGTAATAACTGATAGCAATGTGTAAAATGCACATGCTAATTCCAAGTGTCACATTCTAAAGAGCTTATCAGAGATAAAGATTGAGTTTCTTAGAAGATCAAATGGTGAGCGGTTGATCATGCAATGAAGATCCAATGGAGCAAGTGGACTCAATGGGATGAAGTGCTTGAGGTTTAACCATAGACAAAGATAAATCTCATGTAACTATGAAGATCTAACATCATATGGGATCTTAGATTATAAAGATTAATGAATGCATTTTAAAGTTAAGTTAAAGTTTAAAAACATATAAAGATCAAATGGAGTGTGTAAGCCTATTAGAACTTGATCTAACAGATGTGTTTTAAAGTTGAGTAGATTGAATGAGGATCATTAGATCTTGGTGAAAATCTTAAGTTCAATAATTGATATTTAATATATGTTCATCCCAATGGTCAAGTATTGGAACATGAAAGAACTTGCAGTTAAGCCATAAATTATGACATAGACAATGAATTTTATTATTGTAATCAATCAAATTTGTATAATATGGCATGTGTATCAAAGATAGAGTCTAATATATGATAAAAATAGTAATGAGACCAAGAATCATGGTGGTGGAGTATGAGTTCAATATGTAGGGAACTTGTAGTTAATGATAGGAGCTAAAGTATAATATAACTAAGCAAGATGTGTTAGAAAATAAGTGTGAACATATAGAATATATGAAACCCTAGATCAAATTATTATATATATATATATATGTCATCTAGGATATAGTTGATGCAGTTGGATCTATTATTATTGTTTTTAAGTAGATTTAAATTGAGAGAGAGAGGCAGAGAGAAGAGGGAGATGAAGTGTATCAAATAGAGATGTATAGAGACATAGAAGCAGAGAGGAAGAGTGGAAGAGAAGATGGATATGAAGTGTAACAAAGAAGAAAGAATTGGATTCATTTATGAATCTATATTATATTTTAGAGTTATAGTTACATATAGATATGATTGGTGGGTGTCATTAGATAAGCTAAATTGGTGCTCATTTGGGGAGTGGGTGCCTCTTTAGAGTACATGATATTAAATCAAGTGATTAGTGTCTCTTTAAGGTTGGTGCCCTTAAACATTATAACTAGTGAGGTTCTTTATTGTGAGGTTGGATTAGAATGGTAGATTCTAGCATCTATTCTCATGGTAGTTTTCCCCATATTAGGTTTTCCATGGTATATCTAGTGTTGTGTCTATTTGTGTGTATATGATCTTTGCATATAGTTTTAATCTATATTAAATAGTTAAGAAAAAGACTAAGTTAATCAATATATTGATTCACCCCTCCCTCTCAGTATATAGTTGAGTTCCAATAAGGAGGTGTAGAAACATAAAGGAGAAGCATGGAATTCAACAAGGCAGAAGAGAGAGTTACATGGAGGACAAAATAATTACATTGTTTTTTATAGAGGAAGGAATTAAAGATCCAATGAATAGATGGGAAGTTAAAGAATCATAGAAGGTGAGGAACCAAAAGGCATGAATTGGAAAACTAGGAAGCAAAGAAAAAATTATTGAAATGAATGTAAAAGGTCATATGATAGTGTGAGTCATGTAATAGTGTGAGGTAATTCATAGGTCCCACTAAGAGGTTTTTGATTCATTTAGGAGTTTATATTTGATGTGTGATTAGATATTTTGGTTTTCCCACCATAATGCAAGATTTGAAATTTTAAATATGGTAACTAGTTTTGGTGTACAATTTTGGATTCTAGGATGAATGTAAATATTTTTAAATGTTGTGTTTTGGTTATAATAGGTCCTAGGAATGTGGTAAGTGGTATTTCAACATGAACATTATAAATAAGGCAATATAGGTAAGAAACTTGATTTGTAACTACCACATCATGTGGATTGGCCATAAAAGAAGGAAGTTACTTTGCTTATGAAGAGTGATAATATGAATAAAATTAATTTTTATGGTGTGTATGATAGTGGTATAATTATAGGAGGTAAATAAAGAGTAGGAAGTTTGAATAAAAGTATAAAAGATGTAGAAAAAGAAAAAAAACTAGTTTTCCCCTTGAAGGGCAAAAGAATGATAGAAATCTTGTTTAAATTTTGGTTGTGAAATCAATAAAATGAATGTTATCTTGTGTGTAGTATTTTTATGAGGACACCATCAGTGGAGATTCAAATGTTTTTATGTTTTCTTTGGCATGAAATTTTTATTCATTAGTATATTTTAGGTCTATGTTATATGGTTATGTGTATGACTATGTATAGGCATCAAGACAAATGAGTGAGAGATTATTTCATGAGAATAAAGAGGGATTATAAATAATATTGGTAAGTATTCATATAATGTTTTAATCCTTTGGAATTTTTTGAATTCTTTCCATTTATCTATTGATGAAAGTATATAAATGCAACCTCAGGGATATCTCTAGTTCAAGTATAGTCCAAATTGATTAGTAAATCATGAAGGTGCTTTGGTGACATTGAATGGTATTGAGTCATTATTTTTTGGAGAGTATATTTTTTATAAGGGTAATAACCAATGTCTATAAGCTTTTCACCTTCATTAAATTTTAACTTGACCACCTTGTCCTAGTGGGCATGCCATGCAGGATGCTTACTCATTTGAGGGGTGCCATGATGATATTATTTTTGACACTTGTTAATATATGGTTTAGTTAGGAGTCAACACTCACATTTAGGCTAAATCATTTTATTTTGTGAGCCAAGATTTTTGAATAATAGACTCTAAAGACTTAAATGTTCTTTGGGGAGATTTGTGAAACTTTTCCTAAAGACCAAATTTTTGTTTGAGATGATTTGTCGAATAAAGTTATCGATGGTATGAGTTCTGATAGAAAGTCTTAGAATGAAAATTTTAAAAGAAAATATTCTCAAAATACAAAATGTTTCCAAAGATAAAAAAATTTCCAAAATAAATTTTTCTAAGAGAAAATTGTAGACTGAAAGGATCCAAAGAATATTTTATTAACACAAAGTTGCCGACCAAAAAGTTCTTGAAGAAAAACCCTTGATAAAAAGTTTCCAACCAAAAAGTTCTCAAAGACCAAAATGCCAAAAACTAAAATGTCAAATAAGTGAGCCCAAATAATTAATTTGAATAAGTAAATCTGAATACCTATCATCCATAGTAAGCTTCCACAATTTTTATTAATAGATTAGTTTCAAAAAGTCATTCTAATGAAAATGGGTTGCAAGAGAAAAATATATGTAAAAAATATGATTTAATATAAATATCCTCAAACTTCCACAAATAATGAAATATGATAAACATTCATGTACATCCATATAATGAACAAGCCTTCTAAAAATAAAGGGGTCCCCACTTGTCCATTAGAAAATTCAAGGTGGGTTGTTTTAAATACAACAAATGGAAACTCACATGGGTGAATACTCTTGAGTTTTAAGAGCCTAGAATATATGGTTTTGAAATCCTAATATCAATCATGAACCATTATATAAAATAAATGATTAGATCATAAAAATGAAAGAGACTCCTAGCAACTTTATATAACATACTTACTTTTGCCTATACCTTGAACTAGTATGTGTCAAAGTCATATATTTTACTTTTTGTCAAAGTATTTTATCAAAAACATGGGGAGAGTTGTAGGTTTCATTCTATTTGGGTATTAAGTCTGCATAAATTTAGGGAGCTCAGGAATTACTCTACTACTAGTCAGGAATCTATAGCCTGATAGAGATATCTTTGGTCACCCTTCCTCCATTCCATCATATATTTTCATGATGTGTGATACATTGATCTTATTTCATCATGTAGGCTTTTAATCCATTTTGTTTTATTTTAGACTTTTGGATTATTTCCCTTTTCTCCTTTATTTTTGTTTTGAATGGTAGAAATAAGAAGGTGACTAGCTTGAGCTGGTGTTGGTAAGATTGGGTTCATCATAATGTCTCTCTCAACTTCAATCATATCAATAGTTATTACCTCAAACAAGTATTAGCATTTGATGTACATTTAATCTAAGGAGATAAAAAAATATTTTTAAATTTGCATGGAGCTATGGGAGAAAATTTTATATACCTAGCAAAATCATTCTCTTCATAACATTTCATGGTTAACTCTCTTATTGATTATCTGAACTAAGAATTTTGATGCTCAAGATGCAATGTCTATTGATTCAAGTTGAATTCAAAATACATATTCAGGATACCACTCAAATAGGTTATTGCTTGGCTAAACTAGAATTAATTAGTCAGATTGCCATGAAATCAAAAGGAAAACTATTATAGAAAGTGGGAAACTACTTAAAACAAATGAACAACTAGACTAAGCCAAGTAAAATGCAAAAAGAAAAAAAATAATAATCTAAAAAACATGAACTTCTCTAATGAAAACTAATGACTAAAAGCAATAAAATAACTAATAAATCAAATATAACCTACCCCTACCTTTACTATAACACTTGTTATGACTCAAAAACATATTCAGATGGAGAAACCATGAAGTAATGCTTCAAAAATTATCCATTGATTAGATATGCTAATTTGTTATCTTGGAAGTCCTTTAAATGGAAATCATCGTTACCCATAATCTTAGAGATCTGAGAAGGTCTTATCCATAGTGGGGTGAAGTTGTCATGTTGTCCTTTATTTTCATGGCATTTTTCCCATAGAAGTACCAAGTTATAAATACTTAATGCTTTATATTTTTCTCTCTTATCAAACCATATTTTTAATACATCTTGATGCCTAATAAAATTATGTGGGGATTTAGTCCTAGAGCATTCCATTTATATGATATACAACAATCTAGATGCTATCCTCTTGTTGGGTTCCATGTATTCCTACATGAAATGATATGTTGGAAAGTTAATAATAATTGGGAATATTGGTTGTCATCCATAGACTAGTAGATATGGTATGACTTTAAGGGCCTACTTGTACCAAGTTTGATCTACCCAAGGTGTATATTTTAGGAAGAGATGCCACTCTCTGGGTTTATCTACATCTGATTTATTGATAAAATTAATGAATTTATTATTGGTTGATTTAGCTAAACCATTTCCTTTTGGGTAGTGATTGAAGGATGATCTGATGGTGATCTAATTATCATGGGCCCATTCTATAGATTTAGCTAATTGAAATATTGGTCTACTATCACAAACCTAGGAAATAGAAGTACCAAACCTAGCTGTAATATGCTCCTCAAGGAAATTGATCACATCTTATGCTCTTGAATTATTTTTGGTTGTTGATTTAGTCCATTTGGTGTAGTATTCTATGGTAGTGAGCACAAATGTGTTCCCAATTAAATATTTTGTATTGATGACACCAATGAAATATAATCCCCATTTAGTGAATGGCATCCCTTCGATCATAAGTTGCATTGAAATTATTTCATGTACTTATATTTTCACTAAGACATGGAATTTATGTCACATCCTTATGTGGGATTGATAATCCCTTAAAGCCTATTGGCCAATAATAACCCATTTTGATGATTTTATGGGCTATAGTATTGCTAGATAGATGTCCACTACCAATATTTTGATGGATATTTTCTAGAATATCTTGGGATTCTTCACATGATACACATATTAAATAGATGCCTTCATAGTTTTCTTATAGAGTATTCCCTTTATAATAATATAATGAGTATCTTTGAGCCTCAAGATCTCTTTTAATCTATTTTGAGTTCCTAGGGACATGTTACATTGCATATGAATTGACTAGTATCTGAATACCATTCTTATTGGGCAACTTGTGTTTGGAAAACTTCTTTGATGGTGATGCATGGGTCTGGTTTAGTCATCAAATAAATAATACCTTATCCTCTAACAATATTAGTAGGTTTAATCTCAATATCAAACTCTTGTAATTTTTCCATATATTTTACCCTGCTTTATCCTAAATCATTTTGTCCTAGCATAAGCTTAAAAATAGGATTTGGTATAATAGTAATGGTCTTATTCTTAAGAATGTAGTATTATACCTTATTTATTACTTTGATAAGGGGAAATATTTGTTTGTCAATTAGAGAATATTTAAGCTTTGCATCCTTTAAGTTCATACTCATGAGGTTAATAGGACATTTGCTCTCCTCTTCTTTTGTATGATCACATCAATGATTGTATGCTCCAAAGTGAATAAGTATAGGAATAATTCCTTATTGAAATCTATGATTACCACTATTTTAGTATATGATATAGAATTTTTTATGTCTTAGAAAAACTCCTTGGCTTCTAATGTGCATTCCACTTTGGTATCCTGATTAAGTATTGTGTTCAAAGGTCTGACAATCTCTGCAAATCTTGATAAAAAATTTCTTACAAAATTAATCTTCTCAAGGAAGGACTTAAGATCATTTTTGCTATTTGGGAACATTATTTTGGAAATTCCCTAAATTATTTCTAGGTTAATGGTGATCCCATATTTGGTGATAATGTGTCCCAATATCTTGCCTTCATTAACATCAAATATGCTCTTTTTGGGGTCCAATGAGATACCAAATTTCTTGTATATTTCAAACATGGACTATAGATAGTCTATGTGATAATCTCTATTTTATGAAAAAATTGTGAAATAATCCATTTATATGATTATGCATTTACCTATTATCTTTGGAATGAATGACACATGGTTCTTTGAAAAGTAACTCCTATGTTGATTAGAGCAAACAACATCTACTTGTACACATAAGTTCCTTATTTTAAGGTAAATGAAATTTTCATTCTATCCTCTAATTCTACCAAAACTTGATTATATCTTAACTGCATCTAAGTAAGACATCATTCCAAAACTACTCACATGTTTTATTACTTATTATAATGAGGGTAGAGGATAGTTGCCTTTCTCAGAATCTTTGTTAAGGTTCTTGAAGTTGAAAAACAACCTAATTTCACCTTTTTTTCCTTAACTAGAACTAGATTAACCACCAAATTTGAATTCATGATAAGAAAAACTATCCTATAAATTTACAACTTATATATTTCTTTCTAGATAAATGTTTCTATAATAAGATTAATGGGTCATTGCCTCTCCCTAAATGGATTATGATTTGGCTTGAGTGGAACTGTATGGGTGATGACTCTAGGATTGAGTATCCTCAAGTCATAATACATCCATTAAATTACATATTTATATATAATGATCAAGTTTTTGACCCTTTTCCTTTCATATAGAGTGAAACTTGAGCTAATATTGACAATATTTAAGTTTATTTCATAACCCAAATTATCTAAGTTGAACTCAGACTCATTAACCTTGAGTTGATTTTGTTATTGCACTTGAGGATCTATATCAAAGGCTATTTATAAGGATACCATCTCCAATTAGAGATGACTTTCTTTCATTTGGATTACATCTTTTTTATCCAATTCATTATGGCACAAATGGCTTCTCTCCTCTGTTAAGGTGTGGAGCCTAAAAGCTTCACATATGAGAGCATTTAACAGTTTCAGGTCTACACAGTCACCAGCGTCGGTCAGGAGCGACCGACGTGAGTCCGGTGTAGTTGAAGAGACACCGGCATCGGTAGAGGATTGGCCAACGTTAGTCACAGGCAAGCAGGCAGGAACCAGCTTCAGTTACCTGTGCGTCCATAATGCTATTTCTGAGGATAGAAGTGAGTGTTTGCATGATGAGTTTAAGTCTTAGTCTTAAGTTCACATTTCTATTATTAGCAAGATTGTTTTTAGAGCCCTTGTTCAAGAGGCTTAACTGTTGGTTGTAAGTGCATGCTCAAGTTTCCTAATTCTATATGTAAAATTAGATCTTCTTAGCTTAGTGTGATTATTGTAGTAGTTCATTGTATGTGAATGTTGAAGAACAGTACAAAGTTGTATCAATCTAGGTTGTTAGAATTTTTTGTACTTGAGAGAGAGAGCTCTTAAGGGATAGAGATCTAGAGAGAGATCTTGTGCATCTGAGATAGGTGTGGAAGAAAGAAGTTTCTTCAATTGTATTCCTTTTGTAAAGAGTTTAATACAAGTTTTTAGGGTGGTTTCTTGTATCTCTTGTTCTTTGCTACTATCTGATTCTAGTTACTTATCTATCTGATTTAATTTTGTAGTTTATTACTTGCATAAGTGTAATCATATTGTTGGTTGATCTCCAACAAGTGGTATCAGAGTCTTGGTTGTAGGTTTAGAGTTTGATATCCAATAATTGGTATCAAAGCTCAGGTTCACTAACAGGTGGTTCAGATCTGTGTAGTGTGTATTGATTACAGGTTGCTCACAGGAGTTTCTACAGGGATTTTTGTTTGAGTGGGAGAAGCAATGGCAGATGAAAGTAAACTGAGAATGGAGAAGTTCAATGGAAAAAACTATCAACATTTGAGAATGCAGATAGAGGACTATCTATATCAGAAGGATCTATACTTACCATTAGGTGGGATTACAAAGAAGCCCACAGACATGGAGGATGAAGAATGGGAAGTTCTTGATAGAAAGGCTCTGGGGTCTATAAGACTGAGTCTAGCATTTATTGTGATATCTAATTTATCACAGGCAAAAACAATGGTAGAGTTGATGACTACTCTAGCAAATTTGTATGAAAAACCCTTAGCTTATAATAAGGTATATCTTATGAAGCAGCTATTCAATTTACATATGCAGGAAGGTGGATCTGTATCTAATCACCTGAATGATTTCCATGGTATTGTAAATCAATTAAGTTTAGTCAAAATTGTATTTGATGATGAAATAAAAGCTCTTTTAATATTATGTTCTTTGTCTAAAAGCTGGCATAGCTTAGTAATGGTAGTTAGCAATACTGCATCTGCATCAAATATTTTAAAAGTAGAGGATGTTGTTAGTGTTATCTTGAATGAGGAAATTCGCATGAAAAGCATAGAAGAGACATCTGGGAATGTTTTAAGTTTTGAGAGCAGGGGAAGGCAAAAAGAGAAGAGCAAGAAAGTGAGATCAAGATCCAAGTCTAAGGGGAAAGGCAGATCCAAATCCAAAAATGTTAGAAGGCCACAATGCTAGAATTGTGGAAAGATGGGGCACATAAGCAGAGATTGCTGGTCAAAGCCTAAGGAGGACAATCAGCACAAAGGAAAGGAAGAAGCCAAGGTTGCAGGTATTGCACAAGATGCTTTAATATTCTCTCTGCATAATAATATAGAATCTTGGGTATTAGATTCCGGTGCATCTTTTCATGCTACCCCTAATAAGGAATATTTCTGTGACTATATCCATGGAGATTTTGGAATAGTATATCTAGGGCATGATGAACCCTGTAAAATTATTGGCAAAGGTAAAGTGCAGCTGAAAATGTAGAATGGCAACACATGGGTGTTGAGAGAAGTTATGCATGTTCCTAGCTTGAAGAGAAATTTTATTTTTGTAGGAAAGTTAGGGGATGAGGGTTGTACAGTAACTCTCATAGCAGAATCTTGGAAGGTGACCAAGGGTGCACTTGTTATGGCCAGAGGTAAGAGAGTAGGTACTCTCTATTTGTGTAATTGTGTTACTAACAATTCTCCTTCTGTATTATCTACTTCAGATGTGGATGCGAAATTGTGGCACTCAAGGCTTGCCCACATGAGTGAGAAGGGGATGTCAATTCTTAAGTCTAAAGGTAAGCTTTTAGATTTGAAAAGCATGGATCTAGAATTTTGTGAGCACTGTGTATTTGGAAAATAGAAAAGGGTTAGTTTTCTCAAGACTGGGTCTACAAAGAAGAAGCATAAGTTGCAGCTTGTTCACACAAACGTGTGGGGACCGGCTCAAGTAGCTTTTATTGGAGGATCACAGTACTAGGTCTCATTCATAGATGATGCTACAAGAAAGGTATGGATCTACTGTATTAAGAAGAAATCTGATGTATTTGAGACTTTTAAGATTTGGAAAGCTATGGTTGAGAATGAAACAGGGAAAAGATTAAAGTGCCTGAGATAAGACAATGGTGGAGAGTTCTGCAGTCATAAGTTCAACTAGTATTGTTACATGCATGGAATCTATAGGCAAAGGACGGTTCCAAGGACACCTCAGTAGAATGGAATTGCTGAAAGGATGAACAGAACAATCATGGAGCGTGCAAGATGTATGAGATTGCATGTTGGTTTGCCTTTAGAGTTTTGGGCAAAAGCTGTTGACACTGTAGTGTACTTGATTAACAGAGGACCCTCTACAGCTCTGGATGGTGGAATTCCAGAAGAGGCTTGGACAGGTAAAAAGGTAGATCTCTCTTTTCTCAAAGTTTTCAGTTGTGAAGCCTTTGTGCACATAGATAAGGAAAATAGAAAGAAGCTCGATGCTAAGTCTATGAGGTGCACATTTATTGGCTATGGCTCAGATGATTTTGGTTTCAAATTTTGGAATCTAGGAACTAACAAGGTAATTAGGAGCTGTGACATTGTTTTCAATGAAAAAGTGATGTATAGTGATCAGCTGAAGAAGCTGAATCAATCTGGGTAGAGCAATAGTGAATTGGACGAGGTAATGGTCCAAAATGAGCTCACAACAAAAAGAAATAATCACTTGCAGGAAAACATAGAGACTGACGTCGGTAGGTTAGGAACTAGTGTCGGTAGAACAAAAACTGAGGTCGGTCATACAGAGACTGATGTCAACAAGACAGGCACCAGCGTCAATCAGGCAGAACTGACGTCAGCCAGTAACAGGTCTGGAGGTGACTGAGGTCGGTCACTGTCAGAGAATTTGGGTGGACAACGTGTTGTGAACGAGTCTCAGACACCCATCAGGAGGTCAGAAAGGGTAAGTAAGCCTCCAATTAGATATTCACCTTCATTATTTTATTTATTGCTAACTGATGGTGGAGAAACAGAGAGTTTTGAAGAAGCAATACAGGTGGAGTCCAAGAGTCAGTGGGAGCGTGGCACGGTTGAGGAGATGGAGTCCTTAAGAGAGAACCAAACATGGGATTTGGTTGAATTGCTAGCTGGTAAGAGGACACTGAAGAACAGATGGACCTACAAGTTGAAAGAAGGTGAGAATGGATAGATGAGATATAAAGCCAGATTGGTAGTGAAAGGATTTGCACAAAAGCCAGGTATTGATTTTGGTGAGATTTTTTCTCTTGTTGTTAAAATGACTTCTATACAGATTGTACTGTCTTTGGTTGTTGTTGAGGATTTGCATCTTGAGCAGCTAGATGTTAAGATAGTGTTTCTTCATGGAGATTTGGACGAGGAAATTTATATGGAATAGCTGGAAGGATTTGAGGTCAAAGGTAAGGAGAAGTTAGTGTGCAGATTGAAGAAAAGCTTGTATGGCCTCAAGCAAGCTCCTAGACAGTGGTATTTGAAATTTGACAGGTTTATGACTGAGCATGGCTACAGTAGGTGTCAATCTAACCATTGTGTGTATTTTAAGAGATTGGATAATGGTAGATATATTATTCTATTTTTGTATGTAGATGATATGCTGGTTGCAGGATCACACATGCAAGATATCTCTGAGCTTAAGGTGAAATTAGCTCAAACATTTGCTAGGAAGGATTTGGGAGCAGCAAAGAAAATCCTTGGCATGAGCATTAAGAGAGACAGGAAAAATCACAGGTTGATATTGTCTCAAGAGGATTATGTGGACAAGGTGTTGAAATGGTTCAATATGCAGGATGCTGAACCGGTAAGCACACCTTTGGCTGGACATTTTATGTTGAGTAAATAACAATGTCCTAATTCACATGATGAGGTAGAGTACATGAGTAAGGTTCCATATTCTTCCGTAGTAGGGAGTTTGATGTATGCAATGGTGTGTACTAGACCGGATATTTCCCAAGCAGTGGGAGTTGTAAGTAAGTATATGGCCAATCCAGGTAAGGAACATTAGAAAGTAGTTTAGTGGATCCTTAGATATCTGAGAGGAACCAGCAGTAGGCACTTGTGCTATGGAGGTTTAGATACTTCTCTACATGGTTATGTAGATTCAGATATGGCAGGTGATTTGGATGGCAAGAGGAGTACTACAGGTTATGTTTTCACTGTAGGTGGAATGGTGGTTAGCTGGATATCTAAGTTGCAGAAGGTTGTTGCCTTGTCAACTACAGAAGTAGAGTATATTGTAGCCACAAAAGCTAGCAAAGAGATGGTATGGATGACACGGTTCATGGAAGAGCTTGGAAGGGAGCATGTAAGTTGTAGATTGTATAGTGACAGTCAGAGTGCAATCCATTTGGCTAAGAATTTAGCCTTTCATTCAAGAACCAAGCACATACAGCTAAGGTACCACTTCATACGGTAGGTATTGGAAGATGGTGATTTGAAGCTAGAGAAGATTCATATAGATAGGAATCCTACTGATATGTTAACCAAGCCGGTTACAAAGGAGAAGTTAAATCTTCATTCAACTTCTGTTGGTCTTCATGATTGAGTTGAAGATGGAGGAGCTAGAAGATGTTGCTTTACAGGTACTAGTGTAGTTGTTTATCTCCAAGTGGGAGATTGTTAAGGTGTGGAGCCTAAAATCTTCACATATGAGAGCATTTAATAGTTTTGGGTCTACACAGTCACTAGCATTGGTCAGGAGTGATCGATGTCGATCTGGTGCAGTTGAAGAGACACCGACATCGACAGAGGATCGGTCGATGTCGTTCACAGGCAAGCAGGCAAGAACCGACTTCGGTTACCTGTGCGTCTAGAATGCTATTTTCGAGGACAGAAGCGAGTGTTTGCATGATGATTTTAAGTCTTAGTCTTAGGTTCACATTTCTATTATTAGCAAGATTGTTTTTAGAGCCCTTGTTCAAGAGGCTTAACTGTTGGTTGTAAGTGCATGCTCAAGTTTCCTAATTCTATATGTAGAAATAGATCTTCTTAGCTTAGTGTGATTATTGTAGTAGTTCATTGTATGTGAATGTTGAAGAATAGTATAGAGTTGTATCAATCCAGGTTGTTGGAATTGATTGTACTTGAGGGAGAGAGCTCTTAAGGGATAGAGATCTAGAGAGAGATCTTGTGCATCTGAGAGAGGTGTGGAAGAAATAAGTTTCTTCAATTGTATTCCTTTTGTAAAGAGTTTAATACAAGTTTTCAGGGTGGTTTATTGTATCTCTTATTCTTTGTTATTATCTGATTCTAGTTACTTATCTATCTGATTTAATTCTGTGGTTTATTGCTTACATAAGTGTAATCATATTGTTGATTGATCCCCAACATCCTCATCATCAATTATCTGGGACTCAAACTATCTTGAATTATTGAAAAAACTAGACAATCTACTGATCATCATAAAACACTTTAAAATTTTCAATATTTTTTGAAAATGATGGACAAGGTATAAACTCAATGGAAAACTTCTCTAATTTTGACTCTTACAGGGTTTCCAAATTTGCCGTTAAAGTGGCCAATGAATTAGCAGTTTGGTTTTGTTCTCTCAAAATGGACACTATATTAAAAGCCTCAAATGACTCAATTAAGTCTTATAATCTATGTTTTTATTTATTTAAATATGAAAATTTGCATTGATACTTATTTTTGTCCTACTTGATCACTTTTTATGAGTCTCCATATACCTATAGTTTCCCAACATTGTTCTTGAGAGTAAATTATAATCCCAAAATCAAGGCTTCATATTCTACTCTATTATTGGTGCATGTTAATTGGAGCCTATATGTTTTTAAGTACTTATTTCCTTGTGGATCAACTAAATCAATACCAACACCTGATCCTTGCTTGGATCTTACTCTATCAAAATGGAGGGTCCATAATTAGGAAGGCCCCTCCACTTCTTATATTTCATGCTTTGTAGTAAATGTATAAATTCTAAGACTAAGATAATTTTAAATTATTTATTCATTAGCAATGTTGTATTTTGTAATAAGATTATTCATCCTTATCTTTTGATCGATCATAATTTGGTTAGTAATGCCTCTTTATAAAAGCTAAATGTGAGATAAGTCTTTGGAAAGATATCCATTGAACATCTTTGACTAATCTCTGCTCAATAGTAGTATATACCATTTAGGAATATCTACTAATAGTATGTTGATAGTCATCTATAATTAAGGTTGTGATGTAACCTAGATGCATACATAGTTAAGTTCTCCTATCACAGGTACTACTATTTTGTTTAGCTATGGAATAGTCTTCTTAGATGGGCTTGGGGTTAAACCAAGCTTCTAAAAAATGGATGTTAGCATCATAGTATTTGAATATCTAAAATCGACCAAATAATTATTATATTCTTTCCAAATGCCTGAATGGTTAGCAAGAAAGGGGTAACCTCAGGCTTGCTTTTGTATATGACATTTGTGTTGGTCATTTTGGTCTTCTCTACAATAAAATTCCCTGTGATAGACTTCCATAAGATCTCATACTCTATGATTTCTGCCAATTCATGGAGGGTAATATTAGACTTGATATTTTTCATATCCTCAACAATATTATATCCTCCCTTGATCTATTCTTCTCTATGTTGAGGCTGGTCATTCCTTTTTGGGGGAGAAGGATTATTATCAACTTTAAGATTTAGGGGAATAATTATATTATTAAGAGTAGAAATGGTAAGAATTTTTTTGTTATTCATATTTTAGTTGTTTTATTTAAACTTATAAAACACTTATAAGTCATTAGATTTATTCACTGGAGCATTGCCATTTTCACTAGGAAAGGAAAAATCATAAGTTTCATAGACCATAGCTGAAATTGAGGGGTCAAATTTATGAGGGAGATCTGGGGGATTCATCATTTGACCATTTCTAACCATTTACCTTTAGAATATTTCAAAGGCTACACAAAACTCCACACAGTCCAATTCCCCATGTTGTGATGTGTTATGAACTCTACACTAATTAGACAAAGTTATTTCCTTGATATTGATTTATGGTAGCTTATTGGACTATCATTGTTCTACATTATTGGTGGGTCTATCGAAAGGCCGATTGTATCTTTGGAATCTATAATTATAGTTATAGTTTTTATTGGTGGTATTACCCATATTTTTTTATATATTCAAGTAGTCATTACTTAATTTTTGGACCATTCTTTATATAGAATCTAATTCAACTTTGGTGGAGTATATACCTTGAGTGACTGTTATGTTGGAATGAGTTAGATGACAATTTTGTTGGTTTTGTTGATGGCTATTCCTCTGTGCTTGATTTTTCAATAACTTGTAATTCTAATTTGTTTATTTTTGTGTCATGAGAGGTAGAGTATACAACTAATTTTGATTGAATCCAAGGACATTCTAATGAGCATGTGAAATTTGATTCAAAAATGGAAAACCATTATGGAATGTTTGGCCCTTGGTGTTTGAGGATTAAACTAAGAATTAATTTAATTATCAATGTTGATATCTTCTTCATATGCCAAGGCTAAATTATTTTTGGTGATATCTCTCCTAAAAAATACTATAGTGATAAGATCCAAAACATTCTTATATATCTTGATTTATAGGTCTACTTTTACTTTGTATGTTGTGTTAAGCCAAGTGTACATATTCTGAAACCTTGTATTAAAGGCTCTAATTGACTCATTGGGATCCCTATTCATGATAGTGAAATGATGATACACCAAACTTGGATAATTAAATTGCCTAAATTGTGCAAGAAAAGTATTTTGACATGCATTCCTTGAGGTGATTGAATTTCCCTATAAATTAAGATACCAATCATAAATAAAATCTTCTAGAGTGAATAGGAAAAGTCTACATGCAGCATTCTCATCTATGGCATTCATTAATCTTAGAGTGGACTTGAAATATTTAATATTATCCTCTATCATTATCCCACTTGAAGGGGAAAATGTATGCAAATATTTTTATGGGTTCCTCAGTAAATTATTTAAATCTCTAGGAATGGAAATAATAGGTTCAACTAACCAAGGTTGAGCCATAGGATGATTGATAAGCATGATGTTTCCTATTGGAGAAGGTGTCCTAATATAGTGTACCTCAAATATGGTTGGTAGTGTCTTTGGGACTCTTAGGATTTAATAAAGGTGATACCATAAGGCTAGTTTGAGCCATAAACCTTGTTACTCTCCTAGGTGTCACCAGTGCAACTCTACATAGTGGCTAACCTCTACTATTGAGAAAAAACATGTGTGCCCTCCTTCTAGCAATAATTTTTTTATTTATATTGATGTGGGTTTTATGCACACCACATAACCTAAATGAGGTAGCCTTTAACATTTTAAGATATCTATGGAAATGAATTTCCACTCTCGGGCATGATTTTTAGGTATGTGGTTAAAATAACCAATTGGTGGAATAACAAGTTATGCTTGTAGGTTATTTAACTAGATTTATGGATAAATGTATGAAATTTAAAAGGAATCAAACAATAAGTGAGTTGGTTAGGTATATAATTACTCTATGGTGGGTATATTTCAAATAAAATCAAAAAGGAGGGAAAGGTAAGGTAGAAAAGAAGGCTTTGTGTTCTTTAAAAGTCACTTCTAATGTTGTTTCTTTGGTGGAAAAGTATCTTCAATACCAATGTTTTCCATTTGTAGCTATTGCACACTCATGATCAAGCATGATTAAGTAGTCTAGGTAAATAGGTATAGGGAAATTAATGGTACCAGTTGAAGGTTTCTCTCTTTAGATTTGAGATATTATAGCTCAGACTAAGGAGTTATATAGAGTAGCTACAACACACACCTAGAAGACTATATGAAAAATAAATACTCTTGCATACCTTAGAATATCAACATAAACTAAGCTAGTTGCTCAAATAAATGGAATGTATTAATATTTAATAATTGTTACACATCCTAGATTAGCATAAATCAATTATAAAAACCATATTCATTTGTAGAATTTTCACACTTCAATATTATTGAGTTGATGTAGATAAAGAAGTTGAAATTTCAATAACATAGAAAAAAGAAAAGAGAACAAATATAGTTGTATGACAATCAATGAATCAATTTCTTCTTGTGTTGATCAAAAACTCCAACCCTTTGAAAGATGGTTTTTAAAATATTTAAATACTTAGGGAAGGGGTCACCTCATCCTCTAAGTGTTGTAAATCTTATATTACATCAAAATAAATAGAACCTAAGTTCTAGTTCAATACAAAATATATGTTATAACTTATAATTTATAATAGTCATGCAATATGTGAATGTTATTAAAATAATTCAATTAATTATAAATGAATGAAACAAATCTCAACTATCCTTTTGTTAGCTTAAAAAAAATACTACAAGCAAAATTGTATACAAACTAGCTTTTAAGTAAGGCTTGCTTGGCATTTGCATGACATTGCTTATTTTCATGGTTAGAAATGAAGTGGTAATTAGGGATGAGCTAGAAGTTATATCCGATGCACTTGATGAAATGGTAATAATTGAAGTGGTAGGCAATGTTGAAACTGGTATATTGGGTGGAGTCTAGGATACTGAACTAGTAAATGGAGTGAAGCTAGACTTCTTCTTGGCTTCAAGTTATTGATAGTGTTTGTATCCCATAAAATTTTACACTCTTATTATTATAATATCAAAAAGAGATTATATATTCACCATGTGTACTTGTGTTATCAATCTTTCATGCTCAATTTTAATGGCTTTGAATCTTACTTGAAAGACTTCTAATTAGTGGCCTTCTTCATCGCCAAACTTAGCTTAACCTCAATTTCTTATAAATTTATTCCTTGTAAAATTTATTTGAAATTAGTTGAGGCTTGATACAAAATTTGTTAAAAAATAGACCTAACTACCAGCTTCCCTATGCCATCCCATACATGTGTTAACTCCATTTCATTCAAAATTTGCATTGTTTACTTCTCTTGCTTAGTGATATTCATGACTAAAGCATTCACAGATGTATTCCATTCCCAATCTTCTTGGGTCTTGATGACCAATATATTTAATGAATTTTTTTCCTCCAAGGGTGAATCAAATTTAGATGGATGAAAGCCTTATTTGGGGTATACAAAAATAAAAATTTCTATTTGGTCTCATCTTCCTTGAGAGCTTTAAACAATTTAACTAATAAAGTTGTGTGGGGGGCCAATTGTGCCCTCAAAGAATCAATAGTATCTAATATATCTTATAACCTCAATATTATATTCTAGACATCATGTTCTATTTTATAAGGAATGTGTATTACCTATTGTTTTTCCTTGAGGGTCTCTAGTTCTTGCTCCAACTCTTTCCTTGCCTATTTTGTTCCCTCATAAATTGCTATTAATGCTCTAGTGTGGGTCTCTATATAAGACTTAAAGTCCTCAATGAAATGGGAATGACCCTTATTTATGTCTTGTCTCTATGAAAGAGAGTACATCTCTTATCTTTCTTCCAAAAATAAGTTTTATCCAATATTATCTTCTATCTTCCTCTTCATCACCCTTTATATAGAGCCACTTGACTTATCAAAGAGTGAGGTCACAGTGGGCATCTCATTTATCTTCAAGTCTAGCATTTTAGCTATTAATTATCCTAATTCCTTGGCCTAGTCTAAAAGGACCAAATATTATGGGTCTAGTATTTATACTTTTATTTGGGTGTCATTTTTAGGCTCAGTCTCAAGGGTTGGCTTGGGTAGGGTTGGATATATTATTTTAGACCAGTCTACATTTCCTACAAGTGGCATTAGATGGATAACATAGACTAGTTTTTTCATTGGATCTCTCTTGGTGTCCACCATTGATGTAGTCTATATTTATCCTAAGGAAGTCATATGTGAGTTTAATTGGATATAAGGTGCTAACAAATGGGTGTTAGGTTTTTTAGTAATATTGGTGGAAATGGAGGTAGAGACCAAAGGAATAATTATAACAATACTTATGGACATAGGTCCAGAATCAGGAGATGAGACAATAGGAAAAGAAGAGATAACTAGCAATGAAATAATAGGAGAATGGAAAAATGTAGTAGTGGGTATAACACCCTTACTTGATTGGTCACCACTAAGGGGTGCCTTTCCTTTTAGTCTTTGTAATCTCCTTAGCTTTCTTTAATTATTCTTCATCCACCTCATGAATTGACTCACCTTTGATTGAAGGTTGTGCTTTCTCACTTGGTCCCTCTATAGATTATTCTTGAAGCCTTCCTACCTTAGTTTTTCACTTATAATAAATTATTATCTTCTCAAGTGGAGGAACAAGAAATTTTTATATGGGAAGAAGGATTGTCGTACTGAATGTTATGGTTGTTATAACTACTACAATAGGTACAAGGTCTTTTTCATCAGAGGAATCTAGATAAATAGTCTCCTCTTCCCTCCCAATAGTGTTTTCCTTTGTCTTAATTGATTATTATACTTGTTCTTGTTTTAGTTTCCTCAATTCAACTGTGTACACTTGAACTTGAGGAACCTCTTCTTCTACTTGCAATATATAAACTTATGTTTCCTCTTCACCCTGATCTTGCTCTATAGTTGTCATTATAGAGGATGGATTTTTGGGGTCTTGGCTCTAATTTTATGGTTGCTAAAAAGGTATGTTGTTATATAAATCTAAATATATCCATCCCCATAGTGGCGGGATTCTAAATTTTTCTAGTCTAAGTGTAAGGTAAGGATATTATTGGATTAACTTAGGCAAGTATTCACTCACACCATCAGTCCTATCCCTTTCTTTGACCTCTACATCATCATTAACATTGAGAAATAGGAAGTCATGGTCAAAAGGCTCATGATTATAGTTAATTCCTAGGTTGTGAACATGTTGTTGCACTTTTCCTTGGGAGTCCCAATCCTTATGGGCAAGGTAACTAAGGCATAAGCCATCTTAGCACCACAAGCCTCTCTAAAGTATTTGTGATCTGTGTAGCACATTATTCTAATTTTGATATGAGAGCCATGAAATGTTTTCTTATTACTCTTGATGAGGTCTTAAACAATCCCATTCTTGGTTGATAGGTAATTTCTTATTTAGATAATTTTTTGAGAATGTATTTGGGGAGGTGAAGAGGGTCAACCTTGTGTCTAAAGACAATTATAACAGTGTAATCTAGATACAACTAGTAATCACCCAAATACATTAATGTGTTAGTTATATTATTGGATATTCTAGCTAGAGGTTCACCATGAATCTCTATCTAAACTTATGGATATAAATCTTCTACAATTATTGATATGTTCCTTATATAAGCATAGATATGGATAAATGAGTATACATCATAGATTATGTTCTTAATGTATTTAAGATTTTAATCCCAAAAAGCCTCATTGTGTCTATAGATAATGCCCATGATTACATCTAAGAGGTAAGACATCATGTAAAATTTACCACCTTGGGGGCTCTTATCCTTGTGTAATATCAATTCATGAAACTAGGCACTAATAATTTTTCCCAATGTAAAGGTTCATTATGAGGTGATTAATAGGTTGAACAATGGTACCAATTCCAAATGAAAGAAGTGGATGATCAGGTAGCCATATAGATTTTCTAATAGTTCTATACTAATGTATATTCCCATCTAAAATTGGGTAATTGGAATAGGATTCTTGGTGGTATCTTTGATCGAGAAGGTATTTCCCAAGAGAATCTAATTGCTCACTATTTATTCTATGTTGTTTCTCTTCTTCCAAATGGCTATTCTATGTAAATTAAAGGTAAGATCTAGGATGGGTAGGCTTAAATTACTTTGGAATAATTCTATGGATATGTAAGTGATGATAATGTTGTTGTTAATGTAATGGAGGAACCCTCTATCTATAATCCTCCCTTAAAACAACAAATCTCATAATAGGTCAATACATGACATGACTTCTAGTTTGGTAGTTGCATAATAAAGTGTTTGGTATTTGAAAGGTAGTACGTCATCTAAAACTTATCATTCCTATTGAGAGACATATTTTTCACATGTGAATGAGTATATTCTTTCTATATCCTCCCACAAGGTCAAGTAATTGGTATAAATACCATAGAATATTGACATATTAAAAAATGTATGCATGTATTCTATGGAGTCCTTGACAGAGAATCTAGATGGTTCCTCAGCTCCTTTGTATTCTCTAGATGAAGATCCCATTATCAATTCTTAGTTATGTTAAAATTTGAGCTTCAAACAATGGTGGCTTAAGACTCTTGTTATGAAAATTATATCTTGTTTGAATATAAATAGGGTTTGGAATTCATAGAATAAAATATACACTCAAGATTAATGACAATCAATAGATGTGAGTTAGGTTAGTAGATTGATGTTATATCCTTTTAACATTCATGTTAAGTTCATGTTCCATTAATCACCAAAATATATAAGCTTTTCACCTTCATTAAATTTAAACTTGAGAACCTTATCCTTTTGGGCATGCCATGTAAGATGCTTACTCATTTGGGGGGTGCCACATTTTTATTATTTTTACACTTGTCAATATATGGTTCAGTCAAGAGTTAATGCTTATGTTTAAACTAAATCATTTGATTTTATGAACCAAAATTTCCAAATGAAAGAATATTAATACCTAAATATTCTTTTGGGAGATTTGTGAAACTTTTCCCAAAGATTGAATTATCAATCAGGAGGATTTATTGGAGAAAGTTATCGAAGGTGTGATTTCCAATCAAAATTATTTGAATGAAAGCTACCAAAGAAAATGTTTTATAAGCCAAAATGTTCTTGAATACCAATAGTTTCTACAAATAAATCTTTTAAAGAGATTTTTTTTGATCAAAAGGATCTGAATAATATTTTACCAATACAAAGTTTCCAACTATAATGTTCTTGGAGAAAAAATCCTAAAAAAAAGTTGTTGATCAAAAATTTCCCAAAGACCAAAATGTTGAAAACCAAAATGCCAAATAAGTGAGCCTAAATAAATAAATCTAAATAAGTAGATCTGAATACCTATCATACATAGTAAGCTTCCATAATTTTCATTAATAGATTAGTTCCAAAAATTAATTATAATGAAAATGGGTTGCAAGAGGAAAATATATGTAATAAAGGTGATTTGATACAAATATCCTCAAATTTCCATAGATAATGAAATAGGCTAAACATGCATGTACAACCATATAATGAACAAGCCTTCTAAAAATAAAGGGGTCCCCACTTATCCATGATAAAATACAAGGCAAATTTTGTTGAATATGATAGAGAGTTTATTATATGATAATGGTAATCAATTTGGGGGTCTAATACCCACTAGAAGTTGAATAACCAAATTAGAAATAGTCACACTATTCCAAAAAATGTAGTTCTGGGTTAAAACATGATCAAGAAAGAAATTATTAGAGTATATAATAAGATATATTAAAATATTGAGGCACTTATAAGGTAGTGAAAGCCTTTTCCTATGGTTTGTGATCCTTTAAAATGGTAAGAGGTCCCTAAGGAGGTTTAAGTTTAAGGTTTAAGTTAGAAACAAGAAGAGTGAATGAAATTATGGAAATTTGATATGTAGAGATTGATATTAGTGCTAAGAGAGTGAGACTATAGAGAATGAATAAGGTTGATGTGTCTTAAAGAAAATAAGAGGCTTGAGAGCCTAGTTAAGCTAGAAATTAATCAAGTAAAGGAAGAAAAGAATAAAGTACCAAAGTCAAGCAAGCAAATCATAAAGAGAGAATTGGTAGATGTCAGAGCTCTGCATCATCTACCCAAGGGTAATTTATAATGAAATGATTGATACATTACTTTGAATGTAATTTAAACCATTTTTGGTCCCAATGTCACATGATGCACTATCCCTAGACTGCTCTGATACCAAAAAATGCACAGTCAATGATACACTGCAAATAACAATATTGACCCCTCTGAAATTATAAATGCACAGCTATCTGATTCAACCAGTAGATTTACAAAATAGGTGTATCATTCTCAAACAAAGTTTCTATGTTATATACAATTGTAGGTTAGGATGGTTTGAACCATAGCAATCTACAAACATAGTTCCTTTCCATAACGTCCTTACCTTATCCTAGTAGCTTACATCTTCTTCTTCAAAATTTTGCATTTTCTTGGTTGCTCTACATTGTAAAGAGTGTCGATGATTCTTCAACATGTTTATTTTGAGCACCTTGATAGCAACTTTATAATGAAGATTTTCACTATCGTGTTTCCCACATCAGATCAGGTAAATGAAAAGCTTATTGATTTGAACATTCTTCTACTTAAACGCTTCTACTATGCCATTGATCTGCTACTGCTATACACATTGAGTGTTTCATGGTTTTGAAAGTCTATATTCTTGCTTTCCCTTTCAAGCATCTATCAGGATTGGCATCTTCCATGTCTACAGGCATCGACTACTTTACCAACAGTTCACATTTAATCCCAACACTTCATGACACTTTCTTAGGTGACTTCCATGTTGTGCCTTCTTCTGACAGGCTTCGCTCACTTCTACAGCTGCCACTCAGTCATCTTCTCTCCAGGTGCATTTTCCATGCTCTTCAGCTCTGCAGTGATTAGATGAAGACTTTGCTCTGTATATATTTCCTTCCTTCTAAGGCTGTATTCAATTTGCATACACTCAAATCTATAGCTTATCTCATATTCTCTTAGGTCACTTCTTGTAATATATCTATGCTTTATAATATAAATTGCATGACCCAATAGCTTCTGTCATTCATCCTAGTGTGTGGATGGACTGCCTCCATTATTTCCTCAGTCCTATTTGCATCTACAGACAAGTAGGGAGCTATTCAAAATGGGCTCCATTTTCATTGGTTCTCATGCTCTCACAATGATTTTTTTTATTTTTCTCTGCTCGGGTCTGTGGCATTCTAGTTCCCCTTTATTCATTTGACAACAAAGGCTGACATGGGCTTCAATTCTATCATCATGGTCAAAACAAAATAATATAGGCCAAATGGCCTTCTTGACTCCTCTTTTACCTAAAGGAGATCCTTCTTCGCTATATTCCTCTTCATCCCTCTGTCCTCTTTTATGAATTTGCCAAGCTATACTTGTCTGAACTATGCTTAGAAAAAATCTTCCTAGAAATTTTCAACAACTGCAACAACCTCCTAAAGTGACTCAATAGCATCCTTCAACTGAAGAATCCTTCCACTAACAACTAATACACACTAATTATGTTTTGATTTTCCTTATTCCATATGGTGATAAGGTGTCATGACTTATTTTGCCCAAAATATCATTTTTTAACAAATTACAATTTGAATTACAACTTTTGTAGGAAAAATCATTCAATATACTTGAGATAAAATGAAATATATTATGCACCCGTAGATGCTCCTGCATCAGACTACCATGATTGAAACTTGTCATGAGCCTCTGTATGCTTATTTGCTCTTTTTGCTACAATTAAAAGCCATCCATTGTTCTCTACCTCAACTGTTTCTTCATATTGATTCACATGTTCCATAGCACCACATTTGATTCTTTTCTTGGACTTCTTGTTCATTCCTACACATGATGCAAAGTCATTTTCAAGATCATTGGTTTTCTCAAACCAATCTTCTTCTTTCTTTTGTTTCTCTTTTTCTTCTTGTATTTTCTTCTTCTCGTCTCTTTCTCAGATACAATCTTCCATGTCCATGTTTCATCTTCATATGTGTCTCCAAAGTTTTCTTTGCCTTCTTTGTTCATCAGTGCATCCATTGAGTTATGGTTATCATTTACTTCAACATCTTCCATACCTGCATTCAAAACATCAAAAGTAACCTTAGTAGAAAAAATTTGAGGCCATGAGGCCCCTTGATTGTCTTCATGTTGTTCTTCTTTGTCCAAATCTTCTCTCACCATCTTTCTTTGTTCTTGCCTCAATTCATTTTCCATCTGATTAATGGTGCCACCATGTTGATATGTGCCTCTACACAACTCTTTTAGAGGATTCAACAACTCTTCTATCCTCTTCAACTCTTGACTCAACACAAGCTCATCCAAATCTTCATGTCCTATATCAAACTTAGGACCAAATTGTCTTTCATCCTCTATAAATACATTCATCCACTCTATGGTTTCTTCATACATGTCAACTTCTTCATCAACATCAATATACTTATAAAAAACAATAGGAACACTATTACCTTGTCTCTGCTTGTTCTTTTCAAACATGTGAACTGATTTCACATCTCCACTTTCATCATCCATCCATTTGAAACTTTCTCCTTACTCAATATTAGTTTTCAGAGACATTTACATTCCTCATTTTCCATAAAAAGATCATTAAATGATTCAAAAACATCATTATCCCATTCATTGTAAGAAATTGACTTACCTTTCATTTTTGTATCCTCATGCTCTACCTCATTATTCTTTGAGAAGTTTTCTTACTCACCTTTAGTCATCCATACCTTCTTCATAGCTTTAGGATGACACTTGTTCAATTCATCAACCAATTTCTGCTCTTTGACATCTTCATGTTGTCTTGTTTGATAGCTGGCCTTGCTCACTTTGCATTCTACCTCTTCCTTCATGCTTTGTATTTGCTTCTTGCTTGAGTCATCATCTTGATTGAGCTTTGTGTCTTTTGTTACATTTTTTGATCCCTTGAGCCATTTTGGCACTTTGTAACCATGCTCTTTGGCTAACACTGAGATAGCAATCTAGTTTATATTTTCACAATCTTGTACAACTGTATTTATCTTAGAAATATGATGAAAATTAGTCTTAGACATCAAATTTTCCTCTTTAAGTACCTGTTGCTCGAATGTGTGCTTCTTCAACCATTTTGGGATTATGTACCCATGGTTAACTGCTTTGTGTGAGGACTTCATCTTCCTCTTGCCTCTTCTAACCTGTGTATTAACATCTTCATGCTCACAATAACAATCAAAATCAGGTCTTAATAGTTCATTTACCTCTTTCATAGCTTGTCCCATGGAGCAATCTTTCTTTCCCTTTGTGCTTGGTTGTTCTCTTTCCTCTTCTTAGATTTCAATGGCATCATAGAATTCATCTTCATCTTCCATCTCTCCTCTTGCTTGTAGGGGTTCCTTAACACCTTCCTCGTGCATTAAATAATACATATCTTCTTCCTTATCAACAACAAAAAACTCACTTCTCTTTCTTGCACATTCACTTGTGCACTTGGTGTCTCCTTTTGTACCAATCTCTTCATTCTTCAAGGCCTTTCTTTTAACCTTCACAAGGCTACTCATACCTACAATTACCCATGCAAAGACAATATTAGAAATAAAAACAAGAGACCACAAGGTACCTATGAGTGTTCTCTTCACCAACACTCTTATCTTTTCAAGTGCTCTTCCTGGCACTTCATCTTTTCTTTCTTATCTTCTCTTGTTCTCCTCAATGAGAACATTTTTCACAATCTCTTCCTCTTTTTGTTGCTCTCTTGGCAACCTTCTTATCTTCTTCAAGCCTCTATGGGCTTTTCTTTTCTTAGAAATCTCATTTTGCCTTCTTCTCCTATTCATTAGGAGATCTATTGGCCACTTCAACCTCTTCCTCATTGGCCATACCCATGCTTACTTGTCCATCTGTCCAAGACTCATATCTATTTGCAAAATTAGCTAAATCTCTTTTCAAACTAACAATCTCTTTATCAATTTCAATACTAGTCATACCTTTCTTCTTTTGGATGTTTCTTTTCTTCTTGGTACCCTCATGTACCTTGCTGCTATGTAGTGCCTTCAACAGTACTTCCATTTCTGAGATCTCCATCTAAGTCTTTTCCACCTTGGTCTCTTGATCCCTTCAGGTCCACTTGTCTCACCCAAGCCTTTCTCTTTGACTGGTCTTTTGACAATCTCCTTAATCTCACCTAGGCCTTTTGCATCCTAGTCTTTTGATCCTACTTAATGATTTTATTGAACTTCACACTGAGTCATTGGTCTTCAATATGACACTACTTTAACCAAATATCAATAATTTCACACATCCAAGCTTACCTTGCTTTGGATCTTTCTCTTGAGCATTCACTTGCTCCCTTACTTTTGAGCTTCTCTTGGCTCTTCACTAAGATTTCCTTGGCTTATTTTCCTCTTGAGCCTCAATGGATTTAAGACTTCCTCTTCACCTATTTACTTCTCAAACATAATAAACTCAAATCAAATATCAAAGGTTACTCATACCTTTCCTCCATAGGGTCTTCTAGTGCTTTGTCCTATTGATCCTTTTCTCAATCCCGCAGCAACTTATTAACAAACATGAAATCGCAAGAGCTTCAAGCTCTGATACCAAAAATGATGCATTGTCCCTAGACTGCTCTGATACCAAATGATGCATAGTCAATGATACACTGCAAATAACAATATTGACCCCTCTGAAATTACAAATGCACAGCTATCTAATTCGACCAACAGATTTATAGAATAGGTGTATCATTCTCAAACAAAGTCTCTATGTTATATACAATTGTAGGTTAGGATGGTTTGAACCATAGAAATCTATAACCATAGTTCCTTTATACAACGTCCTTACCTTATCCTAGTATCTTGCATCTTTTTCTTCAGAATTTTGCATTTGCTTGGCTGCTTTACATTGTAAAGAGTGTCGATGATTCTTCAACATGTTTCTTTTGAGCACCTTGATAGCAAATTTCTAATGAAGCTTTCCACTATCATGTTTCCCATGTCAGATCAGGTAAATGAAAATCTTATTGATTTGAACATTCTTCTACTTAAACGCTTCTACTATGCCATTAATCTGCTACTACTATACACATTGAGTGTTTCATGGTTTTGAAAGTCTATACTCTTGCTTTCCCTTTCAAGAATCTATCAGGATTGGCATCTTCCATGTCTACAGGCATCGATTGCTTTACCAATAGTTTACATTTAATCCCAGCACTTTGTGACACTTTCTCATGTGACTTTCATGTTGTTCCTTCTTCTGACAAGCTTCACTCACTTCTATAGCTTCCACTCAGTCATCTTCTCTCCAAGTGCATTTCCCACGCTCTTCAGCTCTACAGTGATCAGATGAAGACTTTACTCTGTATATCTTTCCTTCCTTCCAAGGCTGTATTCGATTTGCATACACTCAGATCTATAACTTATCTCATATTCTCTCAAGTCACTTCTTGTAATATATCTATGCTTTATAATATAAATTACATGACCCAATAGCTTTTGTCATTCATCTTAGTGTGTGGATGGACTACCTCCATTATTTCCTCAGTCTTGTTTACATCTATGAACAAGCAGTGAGCTATTCAAAATGGGCTCCATTTTCCTCAGTTCTCATGCTCTCACAGCGAGTTTTTTTTTGTTTTTCTCTGCTCAGGTCTGTGGCATTCTGGTTCCCCTTTCTTCATCCAATAACAAAGGCTGACATGGGCTTCAATTTTATCACCATGGTCAAAATAAAATAATACAGGTTGAATGGCCTTCTTGACTCCTCTTTTCCCTAAAGGAGATCCTTCTTCGCTATATTCCTCTTCGTCCCTCTGTCCTGTTTTAAGAATTCACCAAGCTATACTTGTCTTAACTATGCTTAGAAAAAAATCTTCCTAGAAATCTTCAATAGCTGCAACAACCTCCTAAAGTGACTCAATAGCATCCTTCAACCGAATAATCCTTCCACTAATAACTAATACACACTAATTATGTTATGATTTGCCTTATTCCATATGGTGATAAGGTGTCACAGTGTATTTTGGCCAAAATATCATTTTTTAACAAATTACAATTTGAATTACAACTTTTGTAGGAAAACTCATTCAATATACTTGAGATAAAATGAAATATATTATGCACCCTTAGATGCTCCTTCATCATCACATCTATGTGATTTGGCCAATTAGAGGGTTGCATGAGTTATCATATCCTTTTATATGTATGTCTAAGTTTTAAGAATATTATTATTAATATCTATGGTGGTTAATAATTATGTGACACAAATACTTATCTAAGATCCATTATCAACTATCACCCTTTTTATTCCCTTGTTATGCATACTCACTTGTTTGAATAAAGGAAAATCTTGGATAATAATATCTTTTGATGGTAGATATTTTGGATCAAAGGTAATTAGATTTGTATTTTGTTAAAATCTTTCATAATATATATAAATTAAGTGGGTTATATATCCCTTGGTACTTGTATTTCATGAAATGCTTCATATAATACATCCTAATAGATAGTAGACTATTTTAAAACCTTGAATATTGAAATCTTAGCATGTGTATTTCTCAAGGTCATATCCTTTATATTTTATTATCATTTGAGGATTAGGATGAATTTTTGGTATATTAGCAGGAGGTGGGATAGGTTGGGCACCATTACCTCTTCGTATAGTGATAATGTGGACCACATAATCCAATATAAGCCATAAGTTAATAATGAGAGTAGATGGTAATTGACACTCAAATAGGCTCTAGGAAGAACAAAGAGTTGGGATCAAGCAAGTTGGAATTTGGAAACCAATTCTATATTATTAAAAAAATAGTTGTATAGAGAGATTAACAAAATATCTTGTTTAACACTCTCTCTTTATATTGATGGATTTGTTTATTCTGTTAGATGATGTCTTTGATTGATTTAACATAACAAATAATGAATATCATTATGTACTACATAGTGAAATAACTAATAGATGTATCCACATTGAGCATGATTTTAGGAAAATAATTTTTCAATTTTTATATTTTGAATATTGTGAAATCAGAATTCAAGAAAATAAAAAACCCTATGCTAATCTAAGGGTTTGAGGCCAATAGTTAGTTTCACTAAATGTTTAACTGTAAATATATAAATGTGGGTATAGGGTTAATAAATATAGAAATAGTTCTAACACAAGGGTGATAAAATAATCTATAGCAAACTAATTAATAAAAAAACTTAGATAAGCTATATTTTGAATTTATACAACTAAGATTACTAAAAATATTAAAGTATGACTATTAAAATATATTATAATAAATAATAAAAAATAGTAATTATCTATTTTAATATCTGTATGTAGATATATACTGAAAGTAGGTGTGAAAAATGTAGGATTAGTATTATGGATTGGTGATTAGATTTTATAAATTATACTTCTATGGCCTTGCCCACTACTATCAAATCTAGATGCTAGCATCTAATTATGACACATGTGTCAAGTAAAAACTAATTAATAGATTAGGATATGACCAACTTTTTTTTTTTCTATCATATGTACATTGATGTAGTTAGATTTAAAGTATAGGTTGTTGTTATTTTCTAATTAATCAAAATCTTAAATTTTCATCCCTCTTCACCCTTGGAATGAGTTTGTTAAAAAATGGGTTAGTGGGATCATGGTGATGAGTTACCCCAAATACCCTTCTATAAATGAGTGCTACTTACATAGCCAATACTCCATGGAGGGCCTTAGATTTATTTGTTTTCACCCTACGTAGGAAAGTGTGTGCATAAGGGTGTAATATACTATATAACAATGCATGCAATGATCTAACTTTTAATTTTAAAAATATCACTCATGGGTTGTTATTTGAATGCTTCAGGCCTATGATATTATTTCTCTTATGGCTGATATGAAAATAAGGATGAATAGGGAAAAGTAGAGTGCTTGTGTAGTTGATTTATGTAGTTTTAGTAAGTGTTTACTTGGTATTTTCTAGATGAGGAATGAGAAGGCTTTAGCTTTTAGTTATACCACACATTTTTAAAATATCTCATGGTAGGGTTCAATGAGACATTTAGGTCAACCCAAGGTTTCAAAAAAAATGAATTTGGATGACTTTTGTCTATTGGACACTAGATAAATATATGTATGTCACCATCGGTGGTAATGTCTGTCTGTGGCTAGTAGTGTCCAAAGGGATAGAAAATAGGTAGAGATCTAAAACTACCAATAAAAGATGTTTATCCTAGTTTAAGATTTATGTGTAGTATAAGGGACCTAGTTCATCTTAATGATTTGGATCAGACTAAGAGATAAGAGTTTAATCACATTGATATGGTGAATGTGATCATTTCAGTATCATGGAGGTCAATAAATGAAAGGTAGAGACTTGATTGATATTTGTCAAATGCACAATATCAAGATGTTATAAATATTTATTTTTAATGTATCTAACACCATGGTTAGAGAAATGATTTTGTGTGCAAATTTATCTCTACATAGCCATTAATTATTCAACCAAAGGACATTAATCTCCATTAGTTGTGTTATCCCTCCATGGGTGGATATAATTATTAGAAGTTAGCTAAAAAATTAGCCCAACCAACCAAAAAACATTAATAATAAACCAACCTAAAAATTACACATTTTTGTGAATAATAACATTTAATTGATCTAGATGAGAAATTTATTTATTTATAGAAGGATGCTTCCTTTAAAACTACATGTTGGAACCTGAAGGAGAATGCCACTCTAGTTCGGCATAATTTAGATCAGTAAAATTGATGTAGCAAGGTTGTTGGGATTGGTATAAGACAACTTCTACATATTGGTGTGACCATATCAAGATAGTTACCAGATGACAAGGAGAAGGAGGATGCCTACCAAATAGTACCACATCCTACTAAAACATACACACTCCTAATATAAGAAATTATCCAAAATATAAAGTAAACAATAGAAATTACTAAGTACTAGTATGCCTAATATATATCAAAGTCAAATTTACTTCACAAAAGACATTTATATATATATATATATATATATATATATATATATATATATATATATATATATATATATATATATATATATATATATATATATATGTATGTATGTATGTATGTATGTATGTATATGTATATGTATATGTATGTATATATATATATATATATATATATATATATGTATGTATGTATGTATATATATACGTATATATATGTATATGTATATATATATATATATATATATATATGTATGTATGTATGTATGTATATATATATATATGTATATATATATGTATATGTGTGTGTGTGTATATATATATATATATATGTATATGTATATATATATGTATGTATGTATATATATGTATGTATATATATGTCTATATATATATATATATATATATATATATATATATATATATATATATATATATATATATATATATATATATATATATATATATATATATATATATATATGTATACACACACACACACACACATATATATGTATGTATGTATATATATGTATATATATATAGATATATATATGTATATATATGTATGTATATGTATATATGTATATGTGTATATATACATGTGTATATATATGTATATATGTATATATATATATATATGTATATATGTATATATATATATATGTATATATATATATGTATATATATATGTATATATATATATATATGTATATATATATGTATATATATATATATATATATATATATAGTCTTTTGTGAAGTGCATTTGACTTTGTAAATATTTTTTTTCAATTTTGAGACTGCATGTGTCTTTATTCTAACTTCATAAAGATTTTATTGATTACATTCTACCTTTGTAAACTATGTTTTAAACTACTTCATGCCCTTAAGTACCTCTTTTTTTTTTTAAATGATCACATGTTGACCTTCTAGGATACATTTTTTCTTGCCTAAACTGCACTATAATTTATTGAACTGTGTTGAACCTTGCACATACTATACTTTAGCTTTTATACACTAGCATTTAAATGGTTAACAATTTAGTCTAATTATTATATAATATCTATAGATTCTAGAAAATTAGGCTAAGATTTCCCTCTAATTTCCCCTTGTTGATAAAAACTATGCTTTAATTTGATAAATTACATTTAAGCTTGACAAAAAGGTGTTCTTTTTGAGAAACAACACTCAACCTTAATTAACTAGTTTTGTTTATAAAACAACATTGGTTTTCCTAAAGATACATTGAATTTTACTCAATTAAATTTAATAATTACCAAAGGATTTTGTTTAAATACTTCATGTCTTTTTTTAGTGAAACCATATTGTTTATATCAAAAAACCCTAACATCTTATGAAAATATACTTAACAAGGAACTTCAAACTTGTCAAGAAAGACTAAAAATGTATTTTTTAAGTTGTGCATGGTTTTTATAATATTATATCTATTTTTGATTACGCTTAACCTTTGTAAACTATTCCCTACCTATAAATATTTGTGATTTGCTCTTGTATTTATGTTTTTATTTTTTTGGTAGAATCTTATAATGTGTTCTATTGATTAAACTCATCCTAGAGAGGAAATCAAATCTTATAAAAAAAATAACAAAAATTTCAATTATAGATTTTGGGAACTCCATCAACTCCCTCCTTGCCAATTATTCTAAATAATTTTTTAGATTAATTCTTGAGTATTTTGAGGATGTTCAATGGAGATCGATACCCCAAACCTTAACAAAGTAAACCATGGTTATTAATCAATAAGGTGGTACACTATAATGTTAAGGCTTAAACTTAATAATTCAAGTAAACCCCTTGTTACAAGCTATCTACAAGAATGGAAACTTTAAAATTATGACAACTATATTCATTGGTGATAAATTACTTTTTATTTAGTTTCATATTCATTAAGAAAGGTTTCTCTTGGTTTTAAAATAATGAGTATTTAGAAATACCATCTATACCACTAACATTTTTTATTTTTAATTGTTGTTCCCTAATATCACTTATACCATCACTGATAATATATACATCTTCTTATTTCCTTATAACATAAAATTTATAATAAACTATTTCAAATAGTGTCAATATAGATCATGTACAACTCTCTAATTATGAGTTCTCCTCTCAACACTAATATTTTTCTAATAATTACCTCAACAATATTGATAATTCTTACATTACGAGTTAAGGTCTAATAAACACATTATTATTTGAATTTTCTTAATGCAATCAACCATTTCAATTTCATAATTATCATTTATCAAATGCAACATATCTATGTTCAATTTGATATTGTCTTTTTCTAAAATGCTTTTCTATACTTAAATAATTGGCAATAAAGATTATACTATAAAATTGATGGTTAGTAAGCATTACCAAAACCCTATGGATAGGTAACTTTAAACACGTAAAATCTTGATATCAAGTTTTGGTCATTAATTTGCCTCTATCATATTGATGAAAGATTAAAAACTTAGGTTTGTTATATGTTACAAAATTAATCACTAAAGGTTTAAATATTACCCCAGTGATAGGAATGTACCTAATCGATCAATTAAAATATAAATAAATATACATAAAAATGTTTTTATGTGATCTTTCATCAAAACATGAATGTAATCATAACTTGTGTGGATGGTATGGGACACCTGTGCAAGGTTTTATCCCATAAATATTTTTGAAATATCATATAACTAATTATCTAGAGTCATTCAAGGCCAATCACCTATTATGATGAGTAGGTTGGGGATACATGTGATAGATTCATGAACTTTAGGATGTGAATAATAAACAATAGGATAAATCCAAGTTAGTCTTAGTATGACTCAAAATTTTACTAAGTTTGATTATAACAAGGTGGACTTTTCAAATATATACTTATGGCCATAAGCAATGTATATAAGAATTATAAATTAGGAATGTAAAAATTATTATCTTATTTCATTGTTACACTTTCATCATGTTGTGTGGAGTAGTTATGGTATTGAATCACTTACATAGTGACCTTTTTGTTATCATCAAAATCATATATATATTAGTCTCATGAAGGGTATGGCCACTCTTAGTGGATGAAAGGTGTACATGGGATATGAAAGGTTATGTGGTTGGAGGTAAATCCCTCTATGATACTCTCCACATCTACATATTATACAGTTTATTATCGACTTTATTGATGTTATCTTGTTTCTACATGTTTGTGTGAAGGAAATAAATTATTGATATTATCTTTATTGTATTTATTTTCTAAAAGATGTAGTCACATAATGTAATACTATTAAATATGTAATTATGAGTATTTTTTAATGATGTAATTAGAACTAAACCATAATCTCATGTCATAATTGTTAGGAACCCCTTATCCAATGGAAGCACAATTGACTACTTTCTTATAATCAATAAAACATGAAATTATACCAGAATGATTAACTAGAAACTTGAGACATCAAAGAATTTGAGAGACAATACACACTCTTGTATTAAATACTAATAGAAGAAAATACAATAAGGAAGATGCCACTTCTTCCTCCACCTCAAAGGCTTGCCACACCTCAAGACCTTCTTCCCTCTCTCTCTTTCTCAACACAACCAACTCAACAACCTGAGTTGCTATCCCTCCTTGAATACTTCAGCTAATCTCCTTGACCTTACACTTGTAGATCTTCTTGACCTTGCTTCAATACTTCAATACTTTACTTGCTTGCTTGATTTACAATACATGTCTCATGGGTCTTTAAATAGAATCCCATGGTTACAAAAATAGAAATCTAACTACAATAATTAGACATGTAGCTTATGACTATAATTAGTTATTTAACATGCAAACACTCGCTTCACTTAACTAACTATTCATCAACAACAGTTCTGGAACACATAGGCAACTGACGCCAGTCCCTGCTTGTCTGGTGCTGCCAACGTCGGCCAACTTCTTGTTAACACCGGTTGCCTTCTGCACTAGTAATGACCGACGTCGATCATGCTGCCAATGCTGGTACTTCTGGATCTTCAGCAACCTCATGTTTCTATGTGTCTGCAATAATTTAAAGCTTTTAGCTCCACACCCTAACAATCTCCCACTTGGAGATAAATAGCTGTAATTATACCTGTACTTATACACCATCTAATTTGTTCCCTTGGCTCTGTATCCCTCTTCAAAGTCACTCTTAAAGACCAACCACCACAAAACCTGTGATGCCATACCTGTCACTTATGCCAAAATAATTTTGTTGCTCCCAAATTCTTCATGACATACTTCCGAACCAACTCTACCCTTAGCTCAAAAAACTCCCTGTATATAAAACCCTGCAACAAGCAACACAATACAGTAACAGGATAATGTATCTAATATTATCCAACCTGGTAAAGATAAATATAATGGTCAACCTCCATTATCCTACAGCCTACTCAAGACCATACACCATAGCCTTCTATCTCATGTGTCCATCCACTCTCTTCTCTAATTTGGGAATCCATCCCTCATCTAGTGCTTCCTTCCAACTGACAACTCCACCAACAAATACCTATTTGGTTCTTTTCCAAGGACTCACACTCTTCATCCATGCCAAGCTCCCACTGTTTCTGGATCCTACCTACATTGCTTCTTCCATCTTCCTAGTTCTTGACCATCAGTAAGCAATATAAAGAAGGTGAACAATGAATATGAGGTTCACTTACCCTTTTTGACCTCCATATGGGTGTTTGAGACTCCTTGACAGCTTGTTGTCCACCCAACATCCATTCCAGTGACCGATCTCGACCATCTCCCAGTCTGCTCCCGACCGATGTCAGTTCCCTACACTGACCCTGAATGCTGACGTCATTTCCCTAGCCAACACCGGTGTCCCCCTGTTGACATTGATCACTTCCTGACTGATGTCGGACTTCTCTGCCTAACTCTATCAACCCTACTGGTCTGCACATGATCAATGTCGATTCCTGTCTGGCTGTTGTCGGTCCCAAGTGACTGACATCGGTGTCTGTGTGTTCTTGTAAGTGATGAAATTTTCATCCACGAGCTCATCTTGGATCAAACCTCTGTCCATACTACCCTGCTCAAAATTATTTAGCCCCTGTGACTGATCTCTATCCTTCATCTCCTCCATAAACACCAAGGCTTCTTTGTTCCTATCAAAAGCATCAAATTTCCTTTTCCTATAATGAACTCTACCTATGCTTTCTGAATCTAAACACATACCTTTTGAATAAAAAACAACCATTCCCTTCTTATTCATGTGACCAAGCCTATTAAGCCACATCTTTGAATCTACAGCTGAAGTAGATAAACCAGAAGTAGAATCAATAATACAAGTAGATAGATAAAGAGTACCTACTTTTTTACCTCTAGCTAAAACAAGTGCACCCTTGGTAACCTTCCAAGAATCCACTATGAGGGTTATTGTGCATCCCTCATCACCCAACCTTCTTACAAAAACCAAACTTTGCTTTAGAACTAGGACATGCATGACCTCCTTTAACACCAATGTGTTGTCCATCTGCAATCTCAGCTGCACTTTCCCTTTGCCAACTATTTGACAAGGCGTACCATCCCCTAAATAAAGAACTCCAAAGTCTCCCTGTTCATACTCATGGAACAAATCTCTGTTTGAAGATGCATGAAAAGAAGAACTAGAATCTAAAATCCAAGATCCTACCTGACTATCCAAAGAAAGTATGAGAGCATCCTGTACCATAATATTTGCATCCTTTGCTTCTTCATTACCTACATGTTGATTCTCTTTATCCCTCAACCAACACTCCTTCTTTGTGTGTCCTTTCTTTCCACAAAACTAGCAGGTAACACCTCTGGATTCGGATCTCCCTCCCACCTTCAACCTTGATTTCCCTTGCTCTACCTTCTCTCTTTGCCTTCCCCTACTTTCTGCACTTAGAGCATTCCCTGATGATTCACCTGTGCTTCTCCTGTGTATTTCTTCATTCAAGATCACACTCACAACATCATCAACTTTTAAGATTTTAGAAGTAGATGCAGAATTACTTACTACCATAACCAAACTATCCCAACTTTCAGGCAAAGAACATAAAATTAAAAGAGCCTTTACTTCATCATCAAAAACAATATTGACTGAAGCTAACTAGTTTACCAAACCATGGAAATCACTAAGATGAGTATGTACCGATCCGCCTTCCTGCATTTGCAAAGTAAATAACTGCTTCATAAGATATACCTTATTAAAAGCCGAGGGCTTTTCGTATAAATTCGCCAAGGATTTTATCAACTCTTCCATTGTCTTGCACTGTGATAAGTTGGAAATCACAGATGATGCAAGGCTCAACCTTATAAAATTGAGAGCCTTCCGATCAAGAACACTCCATTCTTCATCCTTCATATCTGTGGGCTTGCATGCAACCCCACCCAATGGTAAATACATATCCTTCTGATACAGATAATCCTCTATCTGCATCCTCCAATGTTGATAATTCTTGCCATTAAACTTCTCCATTCGTAGCTTACTTTCTTCTACCATTGCTGAACTCCCACTCAATTAGAAACCCTGTGAATGACCTGTAATCAACAAACAATAACCTGCTCCCTACAAACTATAGCTCTGATACCAACTGTTAGGAACCCTTTATCCAACAGAACCACAATTGATTACTTTCTTATAAGCAATAAAACACAGAATTATACTAGAATGATTAAGTAACTAGAAACTTGAGACAACAAAGAATTTGAGAGACAATACACACTCTTGTATTAAATACTACTAGAAGAAAATACAATAAGGAAGATGCCACTTCTTCCTCCACCTCAAAGGCTTGCCACACCTCAAGACCTTCTTCCCTCTCTCTCTTGCTCAACACAACCAACTCAACAACCTGAATTGCTATCCCTCCTTGAATACTTCAGCTGATCTCCTTAACCTTACACCTGTAGATCTTCTTGACCTTGCTTCAATACTTCAATACTTTACTTGCTTGCTTGACTTACAATACATGCCTCATGGGTCTTTAAATAGAATCCCATGGTTAAAAAAATAGAACTCTAACTACAATAATAAGACACACAGCTCGTGACTATAAATAGTTATTTAACATTCAAACACTCGCTTCACTTAACTAACTATTCATCAACAACAGTTCTAGAACACACAGGTGACTGATGTCGGTCCTTGCTTGATTGGTGCTGTCGATGTTGGCTGACTTCCTGTCGACACCAGTTTCCTTCTGCACTGGTAATGACTGATGTCGGTCATGCTGCTGATGCCGGTACTTCTGGATCTTCAGCAACCTCCTGTTTTTATGTGTCTGTAATAGTTTGAAGCTTTTAGCTCCACACCCTAACAATAATTTTTAAATATGATTTATGAATGTTTACCTTTTCTTATTAAACAAATGGATAATTATTATACCAAAATATAGGTTATATGAAAGTATACTTGAAATAGAATGTATGAATTGATGTTAGAAGTTATTAAACTTAATCAAATGTGAATAATTATACTACTATAATTAATTATTAATAATTGTGATTAATAATGCTTATCATAATCCATAATAGTTAAGAGAACCTTTAAGATATTTTTTTATAAGAAATACATATTTAATGAATCACTATATAATACTATATATGATGATGAATTGTTATAAATGCAAAGCTAGTCAAAATATTCTATCCCAGTTAATTTTTTCAATTGTGATGAAATTTTTAGTTAGTTATACTTGAGACATACATTATGCTTCAATGATTTAACATTCATGTGCCATATCTATCTATAATATTATTGTAATATAAAAAATTAAGATTGAAAATAAAAATATATAACCAATAAAACATATGATACATAATCACATATCTAAAATGCATGGAATAAATGGATTTATAACATAATCAAATATCATATATAAAATATAAGACAAATTTTTATCATGACGATATCAAATATACTTTCTCAAATACATTTCAATCAATCAATGATGGGTATATATTGACCCTCACCTTCTGCATCACTATCATAATCTCAATACCTAAGGATAGGGGGCCACAAATAATAATGACAATTATAATCTTGATGAAATCATGATTGAGATTGACTATATCTATTGCAATCCTCATATATCACTAGTTTAGCCTAAAAACTAGCATGCTCTACCACTACCTTGATGTGCTTGTGTTTTATTCAAAATTACTCATAGAATATGGTATGATATAAATTTATACTTATATCTAGTGGAGGAATATAATGACTAATTACTAGAATATTAACTCTATCACATCTCTCCTCAGCCCATCATGCTCACATGTAGTAGCAATATAGGCAATTGTAACATGTGCCACTTGATCAAAAAGTGGCACATGTACACCTGTAATATAATAAAACCTCTCTACTACCTCCTACTACATCATAAAGGATATTTTAAACAATTAAATGAATATATGCCTTAATAATCATGATCTAATAATTATCCCTTACAAAACATATGGCATTTGTAGAACATTAATGATTGATAAATGAAATATGATATAATTATTAACTTTTAAAATATAATGTGTATACATACATCAACCATTAGTAGGGAATTTAGGATACCTATCCACTTCTACCTCATCTAAGTATCAACCCATGGTAACATTGGACTATGCATCATGACATGCATCAGCTAGATTTATAATAATAAGAAATAATATTACCCAACATGACTGAGTCCACCACTGGGTGTAATTTATAATATACCCTATATCATCACCATATGCAATTATAGTTAGGGTATCTACATCCCCTAGTATAATTGAAGCTAACTCAATGGTATTAGGCCAACCTCAGTCCCCTAGATGACACCCTAATCTATTTATTCATTTTTATACCATATGGTATATGGGAACCCCCTATAAAATCTTGAATTGACTAGTCACATACTCATACTAGAAGTGATCATATATCCTAAGAAAGTTTTCATGAAACCAATAGCTGATTTAGATCCATTGCAACTGAGTAAAATCCTTGAGCCATCTAGTAAAGCCTTGATATGGCATCTATATGATATAATTTTTAATCAATAAATCTAATATGATTTTAAAATTCAAATTATTTTGCCTATAAGCACATGAGATACTAATCCATATCTTTACATACATTTATGGGTGTGCCCATGTTTCAAAAGTTTGACCCACTAGACAATCCACTAATATATACTCATAAGCCCAAATATGTAATAATGTGGCCAAATCAAGCCCACCAATATAATATTCCCACATGAATTGATATAAATCTCTATATAAGTGAGCCACCATATCTCATCCCTAAGAGTACATAGTACCCTAATGGCATGCATATGGTATTCTATCACCACTCCACCTCATTTCATAATAATAAATGAAATAAGTTGAAAAAATAGATACTTTCACATGGTGTAAAATTTGAAAGAAAAATATCAAAAATAAGAATAGTAAAATCACCAAGGGAATATTTTTTCCCCTAATCATGCCCATTCATGAACCTGTAAGTTCACCCTTTCAGGCACGAACCCTCTATAACCTATACTGTTACATGTGTACCTATAATTATCAACTACAATATATACCACACATCCTCTATAGTAATTTTAATCTTCCCATTAGGGATCCAAAATGTACTATTATTTACATTTCACCTCTTGTATAACACAATCATTAGATACATTTTATAGGCCATTTACCTTAGTGCTACCAACATGATTGGCATCACTAAGTATGAGAACTAACTATATATTCATATGTCACCCATAAATAAACTCTCACATGCACATATGAACCTAAAAACACATGAAAATGAGAAACATGTAATCAAATATATGATTATTATTATTAAAACATCTATTAAAAATATCAAATTTACATTACAATGATTTTTCATATTCAATAGACACCTATGGGAATAAGTATATTCTTATGGTAGATGATGGTGCAAATTATTAAACAGTGTAGAAAGGGTTGGAGATTTTTGGTGTCCATAGGATGCCACCGTAAAACATCCTAATATGTCAAACAGATAAAAAAGTAGAATGTAAAATCTATAAATTACTAAAAATGGAAAAAAAATTGATTTTTTCAAAAAATACCAAGGCCTATGGTTGTTCTAACTGCAGGTAACTCTATATCCACTTAAACTATGTAGAGGTAACATTTCATCACATCATCATTTTAAATTTGGTACACAAAATCAATAAAAGATGAAATTGAAATGAATTTTAAAAATATAATAGTCAACTTGTTTAGATTAAATGGATTTTGGTACTATAAATGCACAAATAAAACCTTCTTATTTGTCTAGCATGCAATAGAATGCACAAGATATTGAGGCTCATATATCCATTCCTCCTCTTGTCAATTTCATTAGATCACATATGAAATACTTTTCCATATAATAACACTTTTTAGATCATTTACTTCTAAAACTAAAACAAGACATGTCATATCCATATTTATAATATATGTGCATATGACTTAAAAATAATCATACTATCATGAAAATACTATTATTAGGGGAAATTCAATAAAATATTATGAAACAAATTAACAATCCCTATTTAAATCCTTTATCATTCAAGAAAACCTTATCTAGAGGACATAATTGTTCATGTCATTCACCTACCTACTAGGGGCAATCAATATAGCTATGAATAATAAGACTAAATCCACTCACATGAGGGATAAAAATGTATCATGAAAATTAAAAAATCTTGGATGATGATGATATCAATATTAAAGTTTGGTAGGAAGTTTTTGATGCCTGATTACATTAGCACCTTCAAAAACTAATGTATAATGTTTACATCCATGATGTTACACTAATTTCTTGTCATGGATTACATGATTTTATATAAGTTGAAAAAAATCATATGATAACATATCTTTTCATTTTGGTATATGTACTTCACATGATTATTTTTTTATTACTAACACATGATGACTATAAATTGGTATTTTGATATGAATAATTCATAGGCTTCATCACTCAAAACAAAAGGGGGGCATACATTAGGAGTATTTCAATGGATTTAGGCATAATGGCTGACTATTGGTATTTTTAAACGTATTTCATGGTTTGAATCAAACAAGTTAGATATATTGAGGCATTTTGGGGGAATTTTACATAAGTGTGATGAATAATTAAGATATTATATGACATTATAAGATAAGTTACACATGTCTAATTATGTAAATTTATCATATTTTATGGGTTAGATTGAGCAAATTTATCAAATCATACATGTTAGATTAAGTATATTTATCATATTACTATTTAACCATTTTTAGAAACAAGGATTAGAGAAGAGAGCAACCTAATTATTTAACCATAAATTTAGAATGTGGGATATATAGGGTTAGGAAATATAAAATAATTTATAACATAAAGATGTTAATTTAATAAATAACAAGTAAATTAATAGAAAAATTAGATTAAGATTGTTAAAAATAGTAAAGTATAGCTATTGAAATATATTTTAATACATAGGAAACTATTTTTCACACCAAATCCTTGGTTTAAAATAACTCATAAGGTTGGGTGTTCTAGAAAGAAGAGTGGGGGACAATTCATGGGATAAATATATCCCATCTTTAATTTTAGGATTGATGTTGGTTTAATTCAAGGATAGAATAGTTTAACCTACTTTACTCAAAGAGCACAAACTTATACCACCAAAGGGTCAATGTCTATCCAATAAATTCTTGAAATTCTTATTGAAGATTAAATTTAGTTCTTAGTTGTTATTAAGCCTAACCTTGCCAATTTCTAAAACATGGGAGAGTGTTGGTAGAAGAATGTGGATTGCAAATATACATAGGATATTTGTCTAATATTCATGTATTTTCCACTCATTTTATCGATTATATAAATCTATTTTGTCTTATATTCATGAATTTTAATAGGCTATAATATGAAGAGACTCCACTTTTGACACCAAGTATGGGAAAAAGATGAATAGTCATAGACTAGAAATGTCTATATATACCTTTTCTTGTAAGCAAAAAAAGGTTCAACTTTTGAAGAGATCAATAGAGATTTATCCAATTAGGGTTACCTGTGATATTTATTATTATGTTTCTTTTATGCATTCTCATGTGTAATGTTTTGGTTACTTTATGTCTAACCTATTTTGATGCATTATTTTAGTCTATGCAATGTTGGTTGTTCTTAACTCCTCAATAACATAGAATAATTAATGTTTCATATGTTTATGTCATTTAAATTCCTGTAACCCCTTCTAACAATGGTGTGGTGAACATAAAACTCCTTTTAGAGGGAATCATGCTAAGATGGTTAACAAGGTAGAGAGATATTGAGATATGGTTGGACCAAAGGATATGTAATTTCATAATATAAGAATAAAAAAGGGTTGGTCTTACTATTCAAGAGATTATTTGAAATCATATTTATGGAGATATCTACAAAATTTTCTATTACAAGTTGCCTAAATTATTGACTAACTAGTTAGCATGGTTGGAATATTATTCCTTTAAACCAAGGATGGTAGAAACTATAAATGGATTGATGAAAATATACATCAATTATAGAGATTGGAAACCAATTGGACAAGAGAAATAGATCATTAGGTTACTATTACAATAGATGGATATATAACTAAGTTTTTGGTACAAGGATACATAAATTTTGAAGTTGTGAAGGACTTGTTTGTTAGAGGAATTTGAGGAATTTTTTTGTAGTGACTATGTATCCTTGTGAAGATGTTGGTTTTTGATAAGGCCATGATGCCTACTCCAACCAATATGATGTAGTCACTTCAAGTGTATGGGGGTGTGTATGACATGATAATGAATGATGATTAGATGATCAAATAAAGATTTAACCTAAATATAGAATGAAGACACAAGGGAATAGAAATCAAAAAAAGAGTCTAGATTTAGAATATGAGTTGAGATAATATAATAGATGGAGTAAATAGAAAAATACCCAAGTAGTTACCAATAGAATTAAGAGTAATATAAAATAGATGAAGAATGAATGGGAAGACATGATGAATTTGAATAAATAGATGAAGGTTGAAGGACAAATAAATATGAGATGAAAGAAGAATATGAATGCTAGTAGAAAGAAATAAGTGACTAAAACCAAGAGGAAGAAGAGATGTTCAAAGATGAAGATGACAATAGTGTAGAGATAGATTAGTTAGATGATATATGTAGTGTGTAGCTATAAGAATGGGTATTATCAAAAGGGCATGAAGTATTAATCAGATAATAAAGATAAAGTGATAGAGTAATCATAGGTTCAAGCTTAGAATAAGAAGTCATAATAAAGAATCATTCATCAAAATATCACACATATTTGTAGCCCAATTTGTTATATTCTAGTAAAAAATTTCACCTATAAAGATAGGCAGATAGTAGTTGGGAAGGGTCATTTTTATAAAAAGTGAATTGATGGGATACAAAAATTAAAATAGCTTCAATTCATAAGGTTCATTGAAACCAAGCAAAGAAAATCATGAAATCCAAAAAATCAAAGTGCATAGACAAACCCACTTAGTGCATAAGTAAATCATTTTAGTATGTAGGTAGGATAATACATAACACATCCTCCCACTTTAATAGTTTCAAAATATATCCCTTCAACACTATTTATTAATATGGGTACTTTAAGAACATTTATCAACCTAACAACATATGATGGGTCTGTTGACCTGAGCAATACTTGTTAACATGTGAGATGAGATGCCAATCTAAGGGTATTATCAATTAGGGTATAAAGAAGTGTGAGTTAATAGGGAAATTAAATGGGTGATCCCTTGAATTTATATACCATAGAGATATCACTTGGGAAAATCTAAAATAGGTTGAGTGGCTCATAGCAAAATTAAAAATAAAGAAATGTATAAGTCAGTTAGGAAAATCAATCTAAAATTATGATCCCATGTTCTCAGATGTTATAAATAAGGTGGATTTTGATTTATAATATAAAGATAAAGCTCTATGGTTTGTTGAAATATTGTGTTATAGGATCAAGTATTCTATAGTACAAACCTAATATGTTACTAAGGTAGAATCTAGAGTTTTTTCTCATTGGGTAGAGTAAATTGAATATTATAGGGAAGCTCCCATAACAGGTTCTAAGACTGAAAATACATTACAAGACTTTATGAAGAGGATGGAACAATATCATGAAGTAGATAAACCTAAGCTAAATCTATGGTACATGGAGTGTGGGAAATAAGGACATCATAATAATGATTGTCCTAAGATCAATATAGAGCTATATGAAATATGTAGAGTAGTAGGGAACACAACAATGCAGTGTCATCTCTTACAATAGTATGTCAAAAGTCCACAAAGTTTGTATTGTAATTTTTTAAAATTGCATAATCATGATGAAAGTAATTATAGGGATTTATAGGAGCTAAAATAAGATATCATAAATAATGTATTCATTATCATTGAATAATAAGTGTCATAAAAAAAGCAAATGATTCTAGGCCCAAAGATCAATAAGTGTTGTGCAAACCAAGTAGGTCCATAATGGATTCCTAGTTCACCTCATTACCATCCTCAAGGTTTAGCCAGATGGACCCCTCCTTCACTAAGATTGACACCATAATCACCATAAAACCAATACTTAGCCCTTTGGAACCCAAAAATGATGGAACAACAACAAATTAGTTGGATTCCACCAATTATGAAACAATAATATAGGATTGGAGATAATACCCATAAACATAATCACTAGAATATAACATAGTAATAAGGAGATTATAGAGGAGGTTATCAATCAAATAGAGGAGGATCTAGGGGAAAATACAAAAGGGTTTACTATTGGCCAAATTTTGCCTACATACCAAAATTTTCCTAATATAGAATAAGGAGATGAGCAGGGTCTTAATTGAAGAGTGATCCAATGTCATAATGAGAATATGGACTTAAGAGGATATCACATAGCATTTTAAAGATTTTGAAACACTATAATCAAGTTTAAAGCATGAATTTGGTGATATTAAAGAGCCAGACCATCATCACATATCATAGAGAAATGAATAGACTAGTTTACTTGTGAATTTTATAAGTATGATCAAGAATCATCTCAAGCCCAAAGGATCACACATGATCAATGTCTTTAGAGCCAAAGTCATCCTCTAAAAATTTCAGGTCTTGATGAGATTGATTTATGAAGATATAATCCTTTAAAGTTAAACTTGTAGAATGGGACATGCATGCAGATGCCAAGATTGAGCTTCACGAAATAACCATCTAAATTAAAAAGTTCCAAGGTTGAACATAGATCTGAAAAGTGTCAAGATATTAGGAGCTCAAGTATAAGATCTATAATGCATGATGACTAACAAATCCAATGGGTCCCAAAGATACAATGCTATGTGTTTAATCATACATTGAAGATATAATGGTGAAAGCAAGGGTCAATTAGGTAGTGGATCTTGACGACCAATGCAGGGCTACCAAGTGGTATGATCATAGTGGCTAAGTAGATCAATGATACATGTTTGATCAAGCAAAGATAAATTGATGGAATGCATTCAATAAAATTGAGCATATCAATGGTGAACATAAGGTTAAGAAGTCAATAAGCTTAGGATAAATGAAAATCTACCATATGGTACAAGTGCAAGGGTAGATGGAGCTAACAATAAGATATAGAAAACAAATGATGAGCTAACAGTTAACATAATGTGAGAAGCCCAGGTTAATATCAAGGGCCAATATCAAAATTTAAAATTTAGGAACTTCATAAAAATAAATTATGACCAAGGTCAAACCATAAAAAATATTTCAAAAGAACTCCTAGGATGAACCAGTAAAGAGCAATCAATACCATAAAATTATCCTAACAGATTGATCTAGCTATTGTAACTACTTTGACACTAGAATTTATCTTTCAAATGACTTTATCCCACCATTTTAACTATAAGTATCATTAGTGTAGACTAGTAATAGATTAAAAGGGAATGATATGGTTGTTATGGTTATTTTCTAGAAGTAGTATTAGACATTATGATCTCTCCTAATGGCATCGATGTTAAAATGATTAAGATCTTGGTCATTATGTTCCATTCTATACTCTCCCATGAATTCCCCCATCTCTCTCATCCATTTATTCTATAAATATAGGCTTATGGGCCTTAGAAACAATACCTCTATTTGGCATGACTAGACTATGCCAAGATTTGTACTGTAACAACTATTCGATGCAATAAAAGACTAAATTCCTCCATTTTCAAGCTGAGTTAAAGTGTGATATATGAATTCATTGATGTGGTCAAGTGAATTTTATGTTTTCATTGCCTTTTTCTAGGTTTTCTCACCTTGATGCAGTTTTTTGGTAGTTCTCACAAGTCATTCTAAGTGCATATATGATCTGTTGGCTAGTGAGTGTGGAAGTGGACAATTTCCCTCTCATGTTAGGACAATAGTTAGTCCATGAGCTTATGTGAAATACTTGTATGAAACTTTATAAAAGGGTGAATGAATTGATGTTTATTAGTCTTAAGAGTGTTTTATAGTGTGTCTTGTGTAGGTATACGGATCAAAACATTTGGTGCATCACCTCATTGTACATGCTTTTATGAATTATTGTCAATATCTCTCCCTTTTCCAATCAAGAGCTAGTTTAGGTATAATATAGGTGATAGATCCAAAAGGAATCTATCCTTATTCAGAGGTTTCATCTAAGATCAAGTGACCCAAATCCTAGGTTCAGTCCCATGTTAGACTAGGTTTGAGTAGGAGGACTTGAACAATCCCCTTCTCATTTAGGGTGAAACCTAGGATGCCAATAATTATATCACACCTAATGGGACCAATTATCCTTGAGGAACTAAAATTTAGAGCTAATGAAAAGCATATGAAGTAGCAAATGAGATCTGTCATCATAAATATCTAAAGGGTTTTCAAGTCACCAAACAACATTTTTATGCCAAACTTTACTACAAGGTCAGATAGTAAAGGTATTACCCTTGAATTCATTGAGATATATATTGTTTCATATAAGAGATAAAGATTTAATAAGAACCTTATCCCCAAAATCAATATTTGTCCCCTAGTCATCTTATTATATTAAGCAGTGCAATCCCTACTACCCAAATGGTTATCAAGAATAAAGTATTTATTCCATTCAATAGAGGTAGTCCATTAAACTTAGCCCAGTATGATGATATTACTATGTCTACTCTTAAAATCATCCCATTCTTTTCTATAGAACATCAAACAACTGCTATTGAGCACATCCATGATGTTTCCAACCTTTGCTCCATTCACAATATTATTCAAGATAATGTGTTTGTCAAATTGCTTATTACTTCCTTTAAAGTAAAAGTATTGTAGTTGTATAGAAGTATTCCATTTAATTCCATTTCTATCTAGGATGAGTTATGTGTAGCATTAGTCAAGAAGTTTGAAGATAGATCTGATCACCTATCATTAGTTGAGTAGTTGACTACCATTCAGAGAGATCTCCATGAGTTCATGTCTAATTTTAACCTCAAATTCCAAAAGACATGGACTAGAATTCCTAAAGTGATTAGACCATCCCTATAATATGCCTTTTTTTACTACCTAAAAGCCCTTAATTACGATATCAATGTGATGATATAGTCAATGGGTGGTAACACCTTACCAAATACTTATGAAGTTACCATAAGAGTAAAAAATAGTTTGATACAAGCTGGTAATATTTCTCTTAAACCCTTAATTCCTATATTCTTAGAGTTTTAATCTGTCCCACCCACCCCCCAAGTTCCTAAAATCCCATCTATTGCTCCTATCCCATCTCCTAAATCCTAAATTATAGACCCTTCTAATCAAGTTAGTGATATTGGCGAATTGAAAATATATTACAATCTTTTGGGAATGAAATAATTCAACTCAAGAGACAATAATAATAGGATATGTCTTATCAACAATAGAATAAGACCTCTTATCAACCTTTTAGAGATCAAAGGCCTCCATATCAAGGATTTAGGGAAAATAGACCACCCTACCATACATAAGGAGCCATAGTTATAGCTAAGACATATGTATCTCTTGATCCTAATGCACCTTCCACATCAATTTTTTTTTTCCTACACCACCTCAAAATAATTTGATGCATGACTCAAATTTTTATCCCTCCAACCTTAATAATATTCAAAACCAAGCCTTGGTATCATAAAACATTACTATGCCAAAAATGACACAAGAAGAAACTTTTATTCAAGGAAGTCAGTATCAAGAGAAAAACTTGGTACCCCAAGGAGAGGATCAACAAGGTTAAGGGCAGCCTAATTCTATTATTGTAAATTGACAAATGGATGATTATGTTGATTTTAATCATGGTGGTGAGACTAGAAATTCAAGTGGTCAAGTACAAACTATAACTAGAGATAAAATAAAAGCTATTGATGAGGATCAAGATGTGACTAATGTTTCAAGTACTCCTAATTTTGTTTCTAAAAGTACCAAAGATCATCCTTATACCCCTACAATGCAAAAAATTAGAATGCAGAGGTTGGGAAGGTCCCTCAAATACCTCTAGTCCATGAACAACTAGTGGTTCAAAAGGTGTAACCAAGGGTTAGTGGAGCTTTACTCAGCATAGTGAATAAAATGAAGATTTTTTTTTATTTTATTAGAATTTGGGATTTCGTTGATATTCCAAGACAAAAGGATATGATCATCTAAGAGCTTTCAACTCTCAAGGTGTCTCTAGAACTAGTTGAGAAATAAGGAGTTATCCTAACTAATTTAGAACAACCAATGAAGTATAAAGTATATCCAACACATAACATGTTAAAGGTAGATAAATATAATGTAAATTAAATTCAAAATCCCCCATTATACCTCTCTTTGATAGTTGGTGACTGTCTAGTTCATAACTGTGTGGTAGATAGTGGAGCCAGTAGCACTAACATGCCTAAGCAAATTGAAGGCAATATTATTCTTGTCTATGAACCAAATACTAAAGGAGTATTATAATTATATGGCTCACCAAAAAATATAGTATTCATCATTAAGGATATAAATTTGACACTACATTCTTGTCCTAATGTTACCATTCAGAAAGATGTAGTTGTGGTAGACTTGCTCCCTATTTTACAATGTGTCTATCTAGGGACTTTACCTCAAATATTAGACGATATTTATCAATTTATTGGTCATATTTTATGTTTATTACTAGGTATGTCACTAAGGTAGTAATACATTTTGATCTAATTACATAGTTTCATTTAGAACCATATATGCCAAGTGTTATGAGCACCAATTGCCTCATCTTAGATGAGGTGATAAAAGATAGTTTAGAAGAAATTGAATCACCTTTAGATAAGATTCCAATTTTTCTCTTTATTAGTGTGCCTCTATCTCACATTAGTATTATCCTTATAATCTAATTGAATAATTACTTGGTGTTTATTGATTTCATGAGAAAGATGCACTAATTCCATCCTTGATGAAGGATGATGAGTTTACTGATGGTCTTTGGAAACTATACTTTGATGGATCAAGAGATAAGCATGGTACAAAGGATGGAATGATGTTTATTTATATATAAAATCAAAGGTACTTTTCATCTATTATGTTTTAATTTTTTTTTTAAAATAATGCTACAAAATATGAGGCACTAGTTCATGGTTTATAATGGTATAGAAAGATGAAGGTCAACACCTTACAAGTCTTTGGTGATAGTGAACTTGTAGTTCACCAAGTGAGAGGTATTAATTTATGTAAAAACCCATTGCTTAAATCTTATAACCATAGGTTATGGGACTTGCTTAAATAATTTTAGGCCTTCAATATTTAGGCAATACCAAGAGATGAGAATAAACATGCAAATAGGTTGGCTACCATTGGGGCAAAATTTAGTATCCCAACTAATGTAAGAAATAAAAAGGTATAGTCACACATTAAAGTGATTTTAATGACTTATATCCTAGATAATAATGATAATTAGTAAGTATTTGAATATGATAATTAGATTGTCATATTCCTACAAGAAGAGGCTGAGTTTTCCTCAAGAAATTAGTCAAAGTACTTGTAGTAGTAAGGTGATCAGATTGTACAACTAAGAAAAAATAATTTTAACAAGGGATTGGTCACACATGAGAACATATTTGGTGGTGATTATTAACTGAGGAAGGAAAATTAATCTTTATCAACAAAGGAAGAACGCCATGCTAATGTGGAAGTTTCACCTAGTAAGAGCTTAAAGTTGGGTAAGGTATGTGTTTTCACTTGGATTCACACCCCTTGAGGATATGTCTTAGCTATCCTAATAAAATTTTAACAATGGAAACATCTCACAATCTGTGGGTAACCAATAGGTGAGATCCATCTCTATAAGAGTTGGTTCCCTTGATGAACTCTTTGAAACACCTTCCTACTTATCAACTTTGCATGAAAAGGGTGAAGAAGACAAAATAAATAATTTAAAAGGTGATTAAATAATAATTATTTTCATCCTATTTAATTAAATTATACTACTTAGATAAAATCAAATCTTCTTTCACACATAACTCACAACTCAAGACATATTGTTGCATCAATATTTCATATGTTAGGTTTAAGAGGTATATTTGATATTTATGGGGGATAATGAATGATAATTGGAAAAATAAAGTAATAAACCACTTATAAAACTCTCATACACTATTAAATAACACTAAAAAATACCTACAACAATTACTCTTCTACATATTTGGTGAACAATCAAAGACAATATGCCAGAAAACGCTATTTTTTGCTAGACAAGCTCAACAAGATTCATAACCAAAGTCAGTTATTCAACATGTAAGTAGGAAAATTCACATGTTTATTTCTTAAATATATATTAAAATACAAAATTTTCTAATGTTTCATCGTTAACCAATTGAGGTTGCTCAAAAGATCCCAAAAAGTCACTACTTATAGCATTTAGGAGAGGAGTGAGAAAAGGGAAGTCCAAATGTTACTTGGATACTTGTCATATTGGGATAAGGGGTTACATGTGAATTATAATAGGATGTTAAACTGACCATTAAAGGTTAAAAATTACAATTTTCCATCCAAATCATGAAACTCTTGAAAAGTGGCATGAAATTGCTTGCATTGGCTCAGAAAACTACCTTCATCATCTAGCTCTATTGAAAGATTACAAAACTAAATTAGGATATGTATAATGATTTTAATAAGAGGTATTAATTAAATAAATTTTTCCCCATTCATTATTTTCATTCCTAATCACTTATATTCTTATGAAAGTGAGCCATCACTACCTGTAGTCAAAGAAACTCTTCTTTCACACACCTTGCAAACTTGGCTTCCAAAATGGCTTTATTTTCTCATGAAAATACATAAAAGGGAGTTAATTACATGTTTTAATTCCATAAATTTAATTATAGGCATAATTCACATAATAAAATCAACTTACTTGAAGATTTCCAATCTTCTCACTATAATGTTCACTATGATAGTTTGACTAGGTGAGATGGATCTACTAGTAGGAACACTTAGGATATTTTTATGAGAATTAAATTACTAAATTGAGTTATAATTAGTCTCTATCTTCCTCCCAAAGTTTTTTTATCCTCTTGAAAATCTATAAAACCTACACAATGCATAAAATAGTTAAATATAACAATTTTGTACCCTATCTGTCTAGGTAGTGTAGCACAAAAATTGATGAGGAGGAACCCTAAAGAGTCCTATATAGCCTATAACCACTTTCATGGTCATTTAATCCCATTTAGATATCTCTCCATGCTTGTTTTCTTAGTTCAATATTTATCCAAGGGTTAGCAAGGGTTTTAGGTCATTTATTCTCTTAAGGTTCATTCATAAAGTGTTGACGTTGGAACTACCAAAAAATTTCACAATGATGATATTCAAGACCCATATCAACTTCCCCAACCTCCTTGTATCTCTATGAAAATTTCTAAGGGAGATATGAGCATCTCAAGCTACTTACTTAAGCTTTGACCTTCATTCCTATAGGATTGAATTAGATCTAAGCCCTAAAAGGATCCTTTATGATTAATATACAAAAATAAGGATTTAAAACCTCTCTATTGACCTCAAAAACATTATTAAATAGGCTATAATTCCCACCTAAGGCTAGAAATGACATTGACCCCTCATTTGGATATTAGGCCAAAATCTTGACTAACTGGCTTGTCTACAACCTTGATAATTTAGACCATTTTGTTGATATTATCTCCTATTTTATATATTAATAATGTTTTCATATGTATTATCCAACTTTACACACATTTTCATAAGGTTTCATTGCCTTATGGTCCACTTTTTCCACTTTCCTTTCCCAAAAATGTAGGCCTTGTTCACAAGGGAGTGCCCTCTATCTGAGATAAAATAAAGGGAAATTACCCTATTTTAATAGATAAACCAAATGTTGGAGGATATTTAACAAGTTCTATTGAAATTCCAAAAATTATCCCTTTTTTATCTCATTTGTTCTTCCAAATCTCCCAAAAACCAAAATAGACCCTTATTAAGGTAGATTGTGTAGGGTGTAAGATGCAGACTATGTATGTTGCTTCACAGGGTCTATTTTATACATGATTACCATTTTTAATATATTTTTAGGAGTTTAAAAATAATTTATAATATTATATAATATTTTTTATCACTCTAACCCACTACATACCCCTCATACTCCATGTTAGGTCAAACTGAGTTCCATCTCTCAGTTGGGTTTTATGTTATGGAGTGGTACCTATAGGTAATCATGCTTTCTTAAACTTAATAATAGGGTAAAATAAAATTATTATTATCCTTTAGTGTCATTTATACCTTTTTAGACCATATTTGTCTCACCCTTAAGCATTTGTAACATGCAAACCTCACCCCTCAGCCCATTGTCTATCACGGTTAAACATAGTCATCTGTGTTGGAAAGGGTAAAAACCTGTAAATGAAGACTCATACTTTGAAAGGTGTTTCTACGCTAAATCACTTTCTACATTCAAAAGATAGAGAAATGAGAAACTTAAATAAAATAGACGAGGGTTTGTATGTACCCAGATTGTAGACGTGCGCACCAGAATTCAGACGTTGTGAGAACTCCTCTTTGGTTGTGGAGAAATGACACCTGAAAGAGAAAGACACTAAACACGAAAAATGTTAGATGACAAAAGGGTGGAATGCCAAGCAAGAGCTTGGTCCTATAAGTGTAAAGGTTTCTTGGAGGATGTCAGTCCACTGTTAAAAATAGAATGCTGATCAGAAATAGAAAGTAATAAATGATGGAAAATAGAAAGAAAGAACTTAAGGCAAATGCATACCTGTTTAGGAGCTATTTGCCTTTACACAATCACTGATGTCAGTGGTATTGCCAGCATCAGTCAGAAAGGTCACCGACGTTGGTTAGACTGCCGACATCGGTAGGGGTACTGGCCGAGGTCAGTCGGGGTAGTAGTCAGGGACGGGTCGGGCCAGGTTTCAAGACTATGGACAGGTTCTATGGATGTGCAGAATGGACTGTGGTCTTGTCTGAGGGTTAAGGAGGTTTTTTTAGAGGTCAGACAGATTACTTGGAGGTCTGAGGGACTGAGAATGTTGTCTGGGACTAGATTGAAAGGGTGACAGGGCAAAAGGAAGATGAATGGGAGACAGGGTCTGAGAAGACTTTTCAGCCTCTCATGGGAAGGACAGAGCAAGTGGTAGATAGTGGATAGGATAGGTAAATGAAATCAAATGAAACAATGAAATGAAATATTGAAATTGCTTACCTCCTGCTTGTTGATTGAAGAATGAAGGAGCCTGTTGTTGGAGCTGTGGAAGGCCTATTGCAAGAAGAAATGATTGATGAAGAGTGCATGTACCTACTGTTGTTGTTGTATGAGGTGGAGAAAAAGGAGAATACAAATGCCAGAGAGCATCCAAAGAGTTCTGTTTGTGGAGGGGGCAGAATGGTTGCAAAAAATTGTTTTGAAAGGTGCCGACGCCGGTAGAACTGCTGACGTCAGCCGAATAATGACCGACATCGGCGAGGGCAGAATGGGCATAGAGGCTAAAATTAGCCTCTATCTATTCTTGCATGCTATCAAGTCAAGGGGTCATGGGAAAATAGTCGAGAAAGACATAAATGGATGCGGGAGGAAGGATAAAGGGGAGATTTGGGCAATAAGAGCTAAGAGAGAGAGGTGGGGGGATCCAAGGAAGGGATCCAAGGTGGCAAGGGTGAGGTGGAAAGGGGCCAAATATTTAATTATTTTAATTTGATAAATGGAGGGGGCTAGGACAAGGGTTAGGATATGGGTCAATTGGGGACAAGGGGGAGGACGAAAGATGACCAAGGTGCAGACACATTTTTGATGTCTACATTTGCCCTTTTTTGTCTTATTGGTTGTTCTTTATGAACTGTAAGACAAAAATAAGAGTTGGTTACCCCAGGAATGGGATGAGATGTTCCCCCCTCAAAGTGAGAGTTAGGGGAAGGGAACCTAAGATCGAGTGTCGATTTGACAGAGAGATGGATAGAGAGAGGGTGAGTGTGAACACTGCAATAGTCGTGATTGTGCGTATACTACTTCACGGGATGGTCGAGTCAAATTGTCGCAAGTTGAGGGTCAAAGAGTGCCAAAATTGAAATAACTAGGCCCCAACTTTTGGTCATAGCTGATCGGGTTATTCAATCTAAGCTGAAGCTCTAATGGTCATCGTGTCTTAGGTATCCCAGGCTCAGGAAGTGCTCCCAAAAACACAAAAATGTCACAAGTAGTGGGGATCAACCGGCTTGCGATCCTATACTTGTGGGGGTCAAAAATATGGCATGTGCACAATTTTTCTAACCATTCATGAGGTAGTAGACATGCAAAAACAACTAAGGCAACGTTTGTCTTAGAAGCGATCGCGGTTAGAGGAGATGGTCATGATTGCCAAGGTTAGGTGGTCAATGCAGGTAGAGGCAAAAAGTGGTCTCCAGGGTGCCCCAGGGGGCAAAGATAACTTGGTCTGGAGAACTGACTGATCGGGGGCATGATTGTGAGGCAAGGTGATGAAAAAAAGAAGGATTGAGGGCCACTGACATCGGTGATAAAACTAACGTCAGTGCCCCAAATGGACCGACGTCGACAAAAATAGGCTGACATCAGCGGCCTAACACATGCCTATGCCGACGTCGGTGGCCTACCAAATCTGACAAAATTGGATTGGTGGCCCACCAAAAGTCATTTGCTATTTGTTGACTGAGAGAAAAGAGCTCTAGAGCCAAGTGAGTGAAAGTGACCCAGAGTTCACTGGAGAAGTGGTGAGGTGGAAGATAGGCATTGGTGGAGAGAGGGAGCGAGTTGGAGAGTGATTGGATGCTGTAGAGGCATTTGTGGGCCAAGTGAAGTTTGAGGGCAGAGAGACACAGTGGAGATGGCAGAGGGGAGTAGAGGACCCGTGGGAGGTCCAACACTAATTGCACCCATCGTGCCACCTCACCGACGATGCTAGGATGAGGTATGAGGGTCCTAAACCCTATTTGGATTGTTTTTATTTTAGATTTAATTTTTGAAATTTTAGTTGTTTTTAGACAAAAATTGAGGGGGAGGGGTAGCTAGGAGGGTGGGAAGGGTAGGTAGGTCATCCTAGGGTGATTTAGGAAGGTTTTGGGGGGTTAAAGGGTGGTTAAAGGGGAAGCCCTAATTTTTAGGGCTCACCCCATTCGGCCCTAGGGCCGAACCAGTTGCCGACATTGGTAGGTTCACTAGTGTCGACTGATCAGTGACCAGTGTCAGTCACTAACCTGTCGACGTCGATCACTAAGTGACCGATGTCGGTTAGGTGAGTGTCGTCACTGGCATGATAACCGATGTCAGTGGCTGCTTGGCCAAGGGTGGTTGAAAAGTATCAAGTCAAAGGGTCGAAGCTATGCCAAGGGCTTCCCAAGTGTCAGGATAGGCATAGATGGTCAAATAGGTTGGTAAAAATAGAAATAGGAGGAAAATTATTAACATGAGATTGATTGATGCAGGCGAGGCAGACTCTAATGCTGTGAGATCGACTGCCGACATTGCTGACATAGATGTGTCGGGACATTACCAGGCAAGAGTGGGCATAGATGAGCACAGTGGGACTAGGTGGGTTGTGATGATATTATCGGGTGGCGAGGGACGTGAGCCTGATGGTGGCTTTGATCAAGGGGTAGGATCATTCCACCAACACCTTCCACTTGCTGACAGGGGAGATGACAGTGACGATCGAGGACGTGTACCAAATTTTGTGGCTGTCGGTACACAGAGTGGACATTTATGCGTGCTCAAGAGAGGTGCACAACATACACATGGTCATGATATTTAGGGAGCATGTTGCTGAGATGAGCTACCATTCAGCAAGTTTTGCTTACGAGCCTTTATACGCAGTGGATGAGGGTGCACATCGGCTGGCTATCTTGATGATGATTGGGATCATAGTCTATGCATTGCCAGATGCAGAGGGAGGTAGATTTCTGGTTGCCATGACCAGAGTTTTGATAGACATGATTGAGCGGTAGATAGTGTTTGCCTGGGCACTAGTCTTTTTAGCCCAAGTCTACAGGGAGCTGTGGGGCATTAGCCAGTGGCGGTGGTACAGCTTGTGTGTGGGCCACCTTCTGCACTGCTGGGCGTATGAGCACATCATGGTGACATGACCTCTTGGCCTCCCAGTGGCTATCTAGGTCAACTTTAGGGTTAGGTTCAGATGATGGCACATGGTGATGGCACAAACACGGGTGGATGGAGTGGTCAGAGATATTGACCACTATAGAGGGGTGCTGGAGGCCCTGATCTCAGCAGATATCATTTGGAGACCATACTTGGGGTATCCAGCATTTAGAGACCAGGGAGAGCAGCTTGTTAGAGTGTAGATCCTGAGATGGGTCAGGGGCAGGTGAGCTGGCGAGCTTGAGAGGGTGCCTGTGGAGAGAGTGTGGTGCTACTACGGGCTACTACAAAATGTACCACCCACATTCCTGCAGTACAGGTGGGATGATATTGAGGCACCGCTCCCACTACTAGAGGAGACAGATGAGCCAAATTTTGAGGAGTTACTGGTAGGACCTGGGATGGCTGACCTAAGTTGTACAGAGGCCTACACAGCATGGTGGGCAGGGGAGTACATAGGAGTTTAGGCAGGGCCACAGCTAGATTTACAGGCTATCATCAGGGAGCAGGATGCAGCCCATGAGGAGAGAGACATAGTGCGGTAAGAGAGGGATGCGGCACAGGCCTAGGTGACCATTTTATAGGGATAGGTCATGATTTTATAGGGGCAGCTAGTTGGGGTGACAGGACAGGTGGCTGCTTTGATAGGATAGGTCACTATTTTGCAAGGTCAACTGGCCACAGCCCAGGCATAGATAAGATAGGTAGGGTAGGGTTTTAGAGGGTAGAGCCCATTGTAGCAGCTATCTTAGCAGCTAGTTTAACAGCCCACACAGTCAATGTCAGTGCAGCTAGGGTTTTCACAGTCGTAGGGTTCAGTGCAGGGCACGGCAGTAAGATAGATGGGTCCACCATAGATTGTATCTATGGTTAGATACAATAATGTGCTGGATGAGATCACATATTATGAGGGAGCCATTAGGGGGTTTCCTCATATACAGTGATACTCAGATATGAGGGCAGAGCTGAGCCAACAGTGGTCTATGTCACGGGTGACCGTTATAGATTCACGCAGATGACGCAGATCAGAGGTGGGAGAGGATACAATGTCTTCTCAACCACTGCCACCACCACCACAGCCATAGCCTTGAGGGCAGAGTTTTGACATGATGTATATACTGGCCTGCATGCCGATGATGCGAGATGTATTTGAATTTTAAGAGAGAGAGATGCATAGATTGTGCGATTGTATAAAACTTTGCGATATATATATATATATATATATATATATATATATATATATATATATATATATAGATGAGATTATTTTGGATTATTGGATGTTGTTATGGATGTGTTTAATATTTATGGCACTTTGATTTGATGCATTTTTTAATATGATGTGTATGATGATGATGTTATGATGCTATGTTTGTGATTATGATGACTAATATAATGATGAATGTGATGGCTAATGAAATGATGATATGATGATGATTAATGATATTGATGTTGATGTTTTGATTTTGTTAGTGATTATGAAAATATGTGATTGTTTGTGATGTGACTGGCAGGTGATGAAAGAATGAGATGGGAGAAAGGATGAAGAGGATGGTCGAGCTAACCCCAGAAGACCCCATGTCAACTGAGTGCTACCTACATAGCCCTTGTCCTAAGGGCCTCATGCCAATGTAGTTCTCCCAAAGAGGGAGGAAGAGGGTCGAAGTGATTGATTGGTTGTGGTCGAGGTCAAGTCATGGTTAGAAGAGGATAAGGTTTGTCCAGTATGTAGATGAACAAACAAGGGTGGTCGAGCTAACCCCAGAAGACAGTCATGTCATCTGAGTGCTACCTACATAGCCTTGGTTGTTAGGCGGGCCTCAGACTGATGTAGTTTAGACAAGGAAATAAAGTGATCGATGATTGGTCTAGTCATGAGAATGGTCTAGCATGTCCATATGTCTGAGGGAACATGCTTGAAATGATGAGAAAAAGTCAAGGTTTTTCACCCCTAGAAATTGCCCATATTAGGTGATGGACATATGCCAAAAATGAAATGAGTCTATTTATGCTTCAGTAAGTAATGGTTTATGCTGAACATAAATTGAGTGGTCTATAGTTTCCATGTGTATTGGTGTCCATAGAAACTAGTGTGAATAGGTTAAGGTGAGTGGTCAGAAAAGAGGGTTGAGTTGATTTGATAAATGACAAATGATTTAATGTGACCAAAATGTAAAAGAAGTGAAAGGCATAATTGCCCTTTCATTGACAAGGACCAGAATGACTAGCATAGATAGGGGTTGTTAGAACTAAGAGCCCCATTCATGCATTACGTCGTTGACCAGAGGTTGTGTTAGAGTGGTAATCGAATCACTTTGACATTAAAGTGAGCTCAAAGTCCCTTGAGCCGGTGTTAGGATAGGAGAATAGGGTAACCCATTTAAGAGTAGAGATAACCTTGCCCCCTTTTTATAGGAGACCCTGAGACAACTATAAGCCAAGTCCATGCCATTGTTTTTTTTTTTTTTTTGAGCAGACTGATCAATGCGGGAAGTCTGCGAAGAGATGTCATTTTGCTTGGTGGTCAGTTGTGAAGTTGATTGATGCGAGAAGCTTTTAAGAAAGGTGTTGTTTGTAGCAAGAGTTAATCATAGCCATCCTTCGAGGGAGTGGTCTATATTTTTGCTTTATATATAAGGGCTTTTGAATAGCTGTCCTTCGAGGGAGCAGTCTATTAGCTACAACAATGATAGTACAGCTATCCTTTGAGGGAACAGTCTGCCTTTTAATTTTGATTTTGTGACCTTGGATATTTTGACATCTTGACTTTTTTTTGACAGAAATGTGAGTCATAGACAAGACTACAGAAGGTCAAGGGCTCCCTTTTATTAGGATAAAGCATCCATACTTTATAAAAGGGTCATAGAGGATTTGTTAAGGGAAATAGGGTGAAAAGGGTTGAGGATTAAGAAGACATGGATTGCTCAAGGGACGAGCTCAAGTTAAATGTCAAGTGGACAAGTACTCGATTAACAGTAGAATGGTCGCAGATGCAATGCATTAAGAGGCTCAGGTTCTAGCCGTCCATCGAGAGAAGACAGATGATAAGTCCCTGACCCATAATTGTGCGTGATGATGAAAGGTCCAAGCTAATTAGGGGTGAACTTGCCTCATTTACTTCACTCCATATTGGTCACATGCTGATTCTTTTTGAGGACAAGGTCTCTGATGTTGAAATCTCGTTCTCACAGATTTTTGTCATAGGCTCACTTAATGCGATTTTGATAGGCATGGAGGTAATTGAGGGTAGCAAGATGAAGCTCGTTAAGTAACTCAAGTTGAGCTAAGTGATCTTGAAAAAAGTCATCATTGGAGAGAATGTCATGTAGGGAGATGCGGAGAGATGGGATCTATACTTCGAGAGGTAGGACAGCGTCTATTTCGTATGTGAGAGAGAAAGGAGTAGCACTCGTAGAGGTTCAGATGCTAGTGCGGTAGGCCCACAAAGTGAAGGGAATGTGAATGTGCTAATCCCTTCCTATGTCATTGACCACCTTCATGAGAATTTTAGTCAGAATTGTGTTGGAAGCCTCAGCCTACCCATTTTCTTGTGGGTAGTAAGGTGAAGAGAAGCTGAGTTTAATGCCAAATGAGTCACATAATTTTTGGACAGTCTTGTTTTTGAAGGACTTGTCATTATCAGTGATGATTTTGTGAGGAACACCAAAATGATAGATGATGTGGTTGCTGATGAAGTCGACAACTTTGTCAGCTTTTGTGGAGATGAGAGGAATGGCTTCCACCAACTTAGTGAAATACTTAGTGGCAGTGATGATGGATTAATGATGAAGAGATGAGTGAGGGTTAATCTCACCGATGAGATCTAAGCCCCACTGAGAAAAAGGCCAAAAATCCTAAGTGACTTGTAAGGCATGGCTAGGGAGATGAAGCAGGTTAGCGTGCTGCTGACACTTGATGCAATACCGGACATAGTCACTACAGTCTTGATGAAGGGTGGGCCAATAATAGCGTAGGCAAAGGATGGACTTGGCAACTGAGTTCCCACTGAAGTGTCAACCACAAATCCCATCATGGACTTGCTTAATGGCTTAAGAGGCTTTAGTGGAGGTGAGACAGCGGAGAAGGAGGCCATCGAAGCCTTGCTTATAGAGAAGACCCCCTAACATGGTATAGCAAGCCGTGTATTTGATGAAAGCTCGTTGTGCATTGCTAGAGAGATTGGGAGGAGTGACAGAAAGAGATAAATAGTCCACAAGTTGCTTATACCAATGATCTCATGGACTAGAATTTATGGTGGTGACATGATTGATGTTAGGAGAAATGTATGAAGGCAATGGCACACGATGCACCATGACAAAAAGTCTAGATGAAGATGATGAAGATGGAATATGTGAGGCAAGAGAAGCCATGGTGTCATCAAACTTGTTCGTGGATCGAGGAACAGTCTGCAAGAGGTAATGGTCAAAATATGCCAGAAAAACGTCAGCACAGTTTTTGTACCTTTGCAAAATTTCATTTTTGCAGAGGTATGAACCGTTGACTTGATTGACGATGAGCTACGAGTCGCTAAAGATATTGATAGACTTGATGCTGAGAGAAAGGGCGGTCTGAAGTCCCAAAATTAAGGCCTCATATTTAGCCATATTATTGGTACAATCAAAGTCAAGCTTGAAAGACAGAGGCATGGGCTCACCTTCGAGTGGGATGAGAATGACACCCACACCCCCACCAAGTTGACATTTAGAGCCATCAAAGAACATGGTCATTTGGTAGATGGTGTCATCGGTGGAAAGCATGGTGATAGACTCGTCAAGGAACTCACACTGTAAAGGTTGATTGTCAGGAAGAGGGGCATTTTCTAGTTGGTCAGTGATGGTTTGCCCATTGATAGATTTTTGCTGGATGAATTTGAGGTCGAACTCAGCAAGCAGCATGAGCCACCGAGCCATACATTAATTTTGATATGGCTTGGAGTGCATATACTTGAGAGGGTCAGTGTGAGTGATGACGAAGGTTTTGTGGTTAAGAAGATAATGGCAGAGCTTGGTAGTGGCAAAGACTAATGCCAAATAGAGTTTCTCGGTATGGGTGTACCAAGTTTCATAGTCGACCAATGTTCAGCTGATATAGTAGACCACTTGCTCACAGTGGTGCTCATCTTGGTGCGTGATCATGGCACCTAATGAATGGTTGGTGGCAGAGATATAAAGGTAGAAGGGGTGGTCATCTTTAGGTGGAATGAGGACTAGTGGAGAGACTAGATAGCGTTTAAGGGCTTCAAAAGCCTCTTGACAGTCCTTATCCCATTTAAAGGTGACATCCTTCTTAAGGAGGTGATGAAAATGTTAGTAGTGGTCAAAAAGCTACGAGATGAAATGGTTAATGGACTGGAGCTTCCCTTGTAGACTGCAAAGCTGCTTGAGATTAGTCAGGGGTGGCATCTCGAGGATAGTGCAGATCTTGGTGAGATCTATCTCGATGCCACAGAAAGAAATGATGAAGCCTAGGAGCTTGTCGGAGAGGACCCCAAAGACACATTTCTTGGGGTTAAGGTGGACATTGTATTGAAGAAGGCAAGACAAGATGATCTTGAGAATGGTCAGATGGTGACGACGAAACTTAGACTTGCCGAGCAGGTCATCCACATAGTCCTCCATTATTTTATGGAGGAGATCATGGAAAATGTAGGTCATGGCATGCTGATATGTGGTGCCAGCATTCTTCAAGCTGAAAGGCATGACCTGATAGCAGAAATTCCCCCATGGGGTGATAAAGGTGGTCTTGTGCTGATCTTTTGGTGCAATCAAGATCTGATTGTATCTTGAAAACTCGTACATGAGAGATAGAATTTCATGGCTAGTCATGAGATCAACAAGTTGGTCAATGTTAGGAAGAGGAAAGTCATCCTTAGGACAGGCTAGGTTGAGGTCATGATAGTCCATGTAGATATAGATCCCCCTAGTCGCTTTGGTGACTGGGACGATGTTAGAGACCCACTACGAATAATCAATGGGCTGGATGAAAGAGACAAAAAGAAGGTGCTGAAGCTCCTCTTTGACAAGGAGCGCAATGCAAGGATGCATCTTTCGAAGCTTTTACTAGACAGGCTTAGCCTTTGGTTTGGTGACAATGTTATGGGTAGTAATGGTGGGGTCAATGCTAGGCATGTCACTGTAAGTCCAAGAAAAGGCCTTGCTATGGTCGGAGAGGAATTGGGTATAGTCAAGCTGCTCCTGAGCGTCTAAAGATTGGCTAATCTTCAAGATGTGAGGAACATCAAAAGAAGGGAGGTTGATGTCAATGGTTGATTCATTTAACATAACCTGGGTCTCAGAAGGGAGGGAGTGCTAGATGAAAGAGTCATCAGTGCCCATGTAGGAAAGGATGGCGTTGTCATCAATGCAGTGGACAGTGTGAATGGTCACTGACTCATCCTCTATCATGCTGGGATAAATGAGAGGGAAGGACCTAGACACCCCATTTAGCTGATAGGTCAGGGTTTCCAGGTGGATGGTGTTTATGGAAAAAAAACTAGGAGGGATGGAAACCACCGACTCCATAGGTGAAGGAGGAGGAATGGGTGGCTCGGGACAAAGGTCTAAAGGGGCCTAAGTGGGGTCATGATATCCCAGGCCATATCATTTCTTGGCATCATCATCATTGAGAGGCTTAAAAGGTTAATGGGAGCCTTGCTCATAGCGTCCAAAACCAAAACCCTTCCATGCACACCTATAAAGATAAGTGTGTGTAAAGGTGGGGTTGCCAAGAAACAAGAAGTCTGATGTGAATGGTTGGGGTGAAGAGAGAGGGTTGCCATCAATAGGAGCTTGATTGAGCCCCCATAGACAAGATTGGTTCAGAGGTGAGGAGGGCCATAAGGCATGACCATCTCGATCTGATGGTTGTAATTAGGGCTGTGGTGAAGGCGTCCATACTCTTATGGAGTTTGGAACATGTCTAAGGCCAACAAGCGATATTCCCCCAGTGAAAGTCATTGGAAGATGTCTTCCATGGGGTCTTTGGTCGTTGCTTGCAGAGGAGGGGTAAGGGCGACCACCGGTTGTGAACTAGTCAAAGCTTCCGCAAATGGAGGTGGTGCTGAGGTTGATGGCTTAATAGGAATGAGGATGTCATTTGGATGGTAGGTTGTGTTACAAGTTTTGAAGGGTGATGGGTCAGTGAGAATGGTGTGGACTTGCCTGTCATGCTCAAATTTCACACAATGGTGCAGGGTGGAGGGGACACAGACCATGGCATGGATCTAGGGTTGGCCTAGCAACATGTTGTATTAAAACTCTCCTTCAATGATATAGAAGAGCTCTGGGACTATGCGTGGACCAACGTGAATGTGAAGAATGACTATGCCAATGGTCGTGGTAGTGGTGTCATTGAAGGAGTGTAAGATTGCATCAATTTTGGAGATGTAATTCTTAGGAAGAGCCAACTAATCAAAGGCATGGGTGGAGATAATGTTGATGCTGGTACCTCCATCGATCATAACACGTTTAATGCGTGTCTGATCAACATAGGCAGTGATGAAGAGGGCAGCATCCTGATCTTCTGTGTTGGATGTGGGAATCTCAAAATCACTGAATGTGATGGAGGCAACAGGAGATAAAGAATGGATGAGGGCAGCGAGTGGTTGGGGGTCCTCGGGTTGGACCTCCGTTGCTTGCAAGGCTCTGATGAGGGCTTGATGATGTTGAGGTGAGGTTTGGATGAGGTCATAGAGGGACATCTTCATGGGCATCTGGTGAAGCTGTTTCAACATGGAGTCATGAATCAGCCTGAAAGAGGAAGAAGAAGAAGGCTGAGATGCACCAAGGATAGAAATTTTAGGCTTGGGCGCTAGAGGTGGCTTGATGAAAGGGTAGGTCTAAGGAATGGCAGCTTTTTCTTTTGCCTTGTCCTTTTGCGACCTAGTGGTTATGTGGATAACATTGATTTCAAAGATAGGAGGTGAAGAAGGGGCCATGGCCTACTAGTGAGATGTTGATGTGGTTGAAGAGGTTGGATGGGAAGGTGTTGAGGATCAGTCAAGAGTGTCCTCAAGGAGAAGAGTGTCCTTTTCCATATAGCGGTGAATGATGGCCTTGAGGGCATAGCAAGTCTCGGTATCATGTCCTGGCGTATGATGGTATAAGTAAATCTTCATGTCATCAAACCAGGAGGGCTTGGACTTGAGAGGTTGGAAAGGCTGGATGGGTGGAAGGGTTATGCTGGAAGTCTACAAGAGTCAGTGCAATATCAATGAGTATGAGCCTACTAAAGGGTCCGTGTTAGTTGATATGTGTGAGGCAGGTGACTTTTGCTTAGGCAAAGCTGGAGGAGGTTTTCATACCACCTTGTGGGTTGATGGTGTGGTGACAGGCGTAGACAGCACTTTCTTCATGAGAGGTACCACCTTTTTAGGAGAGGGTAGGCTGGAGGTAGGTAAAGGAAGCAAAGGAGGCAACTGGTTTTGATTAGAGGTCAGAGTGGGAAGGACTCTGGTTAGGGTCGAAGGATGGGGGCCCAAAATGGAAGGTAATGGTGACAAGGGAGGAGGCATTCACTTTTGTGGTCTGGTAGTCTTCTTCGAATTGGTTGGAAGACTACTATTGGTTGAGGTCTGGTCTAAGTCCACCTTCACTTGCGAGTGAGTAAGGGTAGAGACAGGGCGAATGCCAAGTGACTTGATAGGTTTAGATGGGGTAGATGTGGGTTTTGGTTTTGATGGGGTCGGTTGAGGTTTATAAGAGGGAGTTTGGTCTTTGTTGAGAGTCTGAGGAGATTTTGCCTTAGGAAGATTGGCAGCATGAGATGAGAGGGCATGGGCATACTGAAGAGATTTAAGACGCTCCCACAATACCTGATGCATCACTTTCCTTAAAGGGAGAAGTTTGATTTTCTCCACTAATCAGGAAAATGGCTGAGAAGATGTTGGACGAGATTTGGGTTCTTGAGAAGATGTTGATGGTTGTAGGGCTGAAGATGAGATGGGGGTAGCAGTCTCATTCCCAAGGCATGGTAAAGTCATGACAGGTTCATCCTTGATTGGAGATGAAAGAGAGGCAGGTTCTTCCTTGGGTGGAGAAGAAACCAGAGAATGAGGCTCCTCAAGTGGGTAAAGGGCAGGGATGATGGTGCCCTCCACTTGTGGTTGAGGAGTAGGAAGGGTCGGGTCCTCCATAGGTAGAAAGAAGGAGGATGGTGAGACTGGTGGTGCTGGTAAGGTTGAAGCATCCTCCAAAATGAGAGAGGTTGATGGAGAACTAATCAGGGAAGAAGGCTCATCCACATGTGATGGACTGATAGATGGGCTCACCTTTTGAGGTTGGTCAGGGATGAAGGGCGAGACCGTATTGACTGTTTGAATTTTGTGTTCATGAGTGTCGTCAATCAAGGTCTGGACATTATTTTGAGTTGGGGGATGATTGGGGAATGGTTGCTTGAAGATATTGATGCCCTGATTAGGGGGTGCATTGGGATTGTCTAGGGTGAGGTCACCCTTTTCAAGCATGTCTTGGATTATGTTTTGAAGGGTTTTACAGTTTCAAGTGTCATGTCCTTTAACACGGTGGTAGTTACAGAAGTCATTTTCCCTATACCACACAAGGATGGCGTGTGAGGGATCAAATTATGGAGGTGGTCAAATCTAGGGGAGATTGAGAACCCCTTATTTAATAAGTTTTTCTACCACAGACATGTATGATTCTCTGAGAGGAGTATACTGTCGTTGTATGTACCTCTACTGGAATTGGCAGGTGGCACTCTGGGATGTGGATGGCTCAGGCCGATTAGTTGAAGGTGAAGAGGATGAAGGTCTAATGACCACAACGTTAACTGAAGCTTTAGACTTAGGATTGGATGATGAAGGTTTAGAAGAAGAGGAGTCATTGGTCCTATAGCTGGGATTCTTGCTCTGCAACTTGACTTTATTCTCCTCGATGGCATGCAATTCAAGCTTGCGAGCCATCGTGAAGGCTTCATCAAAGGTGCGAAAGGTCTGAACCCTCAAGGTGGAAGAAATATATTTGGCACAAGCTTGGGAGAAAAGTTTAATAAGTTCAGGCTGGGGTAAGGAAAAGGAGAGTTGATTGATGAGGCCTCTCCAGCAAGCAACAAAGTCAGCTATGGATTCGTCCTTGAATTGGCAGATAGAATAGAGGTATGTGATCGAGACCTTCTTGGTGATGTTGATGGAGAAGTGATCAAGAAAGAGTTGGGCCAACTGTGTGAATGTGAAGAGGGAATGGCTAGAAAAGGAGCTATACCAGTCAAGTGCAACACCAGAGAGGGACATAGGAAACGTGCATAAAATCAATGCATCATCATGGGCAATAAGGTAACAGGCATGTCTGAATGCCCGTAAGTGTTGTTGTGGGTCTTCCTTGCTTTAAAAATGAGAAAACTTAGGAAGTTCCCACTAGCTGGGATATGGCCTAATCGAGACAGAAGGATGAATGGGCTCATTGCAAATTTGCTCGTATGAGAGAGCATTACGTGAGCCAAAAATGGAGGTCTCTAGGCTAGACATCTTGTCCATCAGCATTTTGATGATATCTACTGACAAATTGGTGGGTGGAGCACCCCCTAGGTTGTAGGGCACTTGGAAGAGGCTAGAGGAGGCATACGATGTAGTTGGTTGTGCTTGTAAGGGTTCAACGTAGGGATAACTAGTTGTAGGGATAGAAGAGAAGACTAAGGGTGGTTGGGTGGAAGGCACAGCTAGGCTCGATGTTGCCACAAGAGGTTGGATTGTGGTAACAGGGGCTAATGGATAAGTAGCCACTCTGGTGTTGATAGGGGCTAGGGTAGGCAGAATAGATACAACTAGATTCTAGAAAGGAGTGGAGAGCAATTGAGTGGGCTGAGGTTGATAGGGGGCTGAAACCCCAGTGGAAGTGGGCCCCAAGATGGAAGGAGAGGCCATACTTAGAAGGTTGGTCAAAGGCTGGTCATTGGTCGAGGTGATAGCTTGGGTGTTTAAAGGTTGAACTACAGATGCCGTTGATATGGTCGTAGTCAAAACAAGAGAGGTCGGCATTCCATTAAGCAGATTGCCTAAGGAGTCTCGCTTTCGGCTATGTGCGAGATAGTGCTGCAAGGCTTTGACATTGAGGTCCAAGAATCATGCAAAATCTTGGTCCCCTTCTGGGACAATAAGAGTCTGGGGTGGGGTTGGGCGAGTAGGAGTTCTTTCAGTCTCCGAGTGGAACTCCATTATAGGACTGGTTATGGACGGAGTAGACGGAAGTGGTTGATGCCCCGCATGGTTGACTAGAGCCTTAGCTTGACTATGAGTCAAAACCATTCAAGGCAAGAAAGGTCATCCTCACAAGCTCAAACAAGCAGATAAGAACAGAAAAGATGAAGAGCACAAACAAATCCTAAGCATTAAATCCCTAGAAATTTATTAGGATCATGGTGGCTTATGCCTTAGAAATGTGTGTAGGAAGATTGGCTTTTGAGTCGAGTCCTAGAAGAGGTAGTCTATGGATGGTTTTAGGTTATGTTTAGGTGCTCAAGAAGTCTGGGTTAGGTTTCGTACATGGTCTGGTGCTAAGGAACAAGCTCCCCTCACTTCACAAGCCTAGTGATAAGCTGGTCTTGCTTAGCCAAAATATACTTTCCCTAGAGATTAGACTCTGCCAGAGAATAGAGTGGGTTTTCCCCTTGGTGATGAAATCCAAGTAGGATCGCCGGGACGGGTAAGGTATCCACTAGGGGATGAAATCCTAGTCGGGCCTTGTCTCAAGTAAGTTTGATGTTTAGATTTAGTGCAAGTGGTTTAGGTTGTGTAAAATTAAGTGATCTACGATTAATTCAATATGCATTTTGTTAATTACTAAGTTTGGACTAAGAAATTCAAGCACAAGCAGAAATGGAGTGCAAAGTGTTTTAAGCCCCAAGTCGAAATGTTAAGTTCGAATGAAAAACAAGTTGAGAAAGGGTTAAAGGATATGATTTTTGACTAGTCTAGAAATGCAAGAAAAGAAAAGAAAAGTTCTTTTTATTCCTGCTTATGATGTCATTTTAGAAAAGAAGAAAGAGGTGAAAAGGGAGGATCCTAATGCACCCTATATGAAAAGAATGAAAGAAATGCAAGGAAGACCCTAGGGTCCCACCGGGCATGCCAAAATGTTTCTATGCTAAATCACTTTCTACATTCAAAAGATAGAGAAATGAGAAACTTAAATAAAATAGACAAGGGTTTGTACGTACCTAGATTGTAGACGTGCGCACTAGAATTCAAACATTGTGAGAACTCCTCTTTGGTTGTGGAGGAATGACACCTGAAAGAGAAAGACACTAAACACAAAAAATGTTAGATGACAAAAGGGTGGACTGCCAAGCAAGAGCTTGGTCCTAGAAGTGCAAAGGCTTTTTGGAGGATGTCAGTCCACTGTTAAAAATAGAATGCTGATCTGAAACAAAAAGTAATAAATGATGGAAAATAGAAAGAAATAACTCAAGGAAAATGCATACCTGTTTAGGAGCTATCTACCTTTGCACAATCACCGACATCAGTGGTATTTTTGGCGTCGATCAGAAAGGTTTCCAACATCGATTAGACTACCGACATCGGTAGGGGTACTAGCTGAGGTTGGTCAGGGCAGTAGTCAGGGATGGGTTGGGCCAAGTTTTAGGACTGTGGTCTTGTCTAAGGGTCAGGGAGGTCTATTTAGAGGTTAGAGGGATTGCTTGGAGGTCTAAGGGACTTGTCTTGGGTCTGAGGGACTGAGAATGTTGTTTGGGACTAGACTGAAAGGGTGACAGGGCAAAAGGAAGATGAACAGAAGACAGGGTCTGAGAAGGCTTTTTAGCCTCTCAGGGGAAGGACAGGGCAAGTGGTAGACAATGGATAGGATAGGTAAATAAAATCAAATGAAACAATGAAATGAAATAGTGAAACTGCTTACCTCCTGCTTGTTGATTAAAGAATGAAGGAGCCTGTTGTTGGAGCTGTGGAAGGCTGTTGCAAGAAGAAATAACTGATGAAGAGTGCCTGTACCTATTGCTGTTGCTGTACAAGGTGGAGAAAAAGGAGAATACGAATGCCAGAGAGCATCTAAAGAGTTCTGTTCATGGGGGGGGGGGGCAGAATGGTTGCAGAAAACTATTTTGAAGGGTGCCGACGCGGGCAGAACCACCGACATCAGCCGAATAATGACCAAGGTCAGTGTGGGCAGAATGGGCACAGAGGCTAAAATTATCCTCTATCCATTCTTGAACACTACCAGGTCAAGGGGTCGTGGGAAAACGATCGAGGAAGACATAAATGGACGTGGGAGGAAGGATAAAGGGGAGATTTGGGCAATAAAAGCTAGGAGAGAGGTGGGGGGATCCAAGGAAGGGATCCAAGGTGGCAAGGGTGAGGTGGAAAGGGGCCAAATATTTAATTATTTTAATTTGATAAATGGAGGGGGCTAGGACAAGGGTTAGGATATGGGTCAACGGGGGACAAGGGGGGAGGAAGAAAGATGACCAAGGTGTAGACACATTTTCGATGTCTACAAAAGGTTAGACATAACTATTAAATATAATTAATAATTTTAAATAATATATTTTATTCCAACCTTGGTGATTCTATATTTAAACCTTTTCTATAGATGATGTTCTCCTACAGTCAATTATAGATGTGTATTTTGCATGATAAGACACCTATAGGTGTATATGAGACTTGAAACACTGCATATCAAAATTATTATGATGATCCTCATGTTCATTGGTAAAGCCTTAAGTTAATAATTACATTAAAAACATGAAATTATGAATTGTTTACTCTTTAGTATATCAATGGTCACTCAAAGCTCAAATCCTATAGATGTCAATAGAGAAACTTAATGCTTAAATGGGCAGCTTCGAGGCCCCCAAAAATCACCTTTCAATCATATTCTTGGATTTGTATTTGGAATATATCTTCTCCTTAATATATGATACAATATATGGTCATATATATGTATCATAACTCTTTGTAACCTTGTTATAGGATATCCATAAAATGGCTTGGACCTCTGTTTTCACTTCTTACAGAACATGTTCTTAAACTTAATCATCTTATGTTTGAAGGTGATCCATACTTCCATTTTCCCATTTAACACTTCAAAAATTCATATAACGATCAAATAAACCTACCAAGATTCCAAGGAAGGATTTTCCATGTTCCAACTTCCCATATAAGGACCTTCATAGCTCTGTGATGCCAATTGTAGGTGGGTATTTTCACATACATTCAATAAAGCAAACTTGGGTAGTATTTAGGATATATATGTTCATGATCAATTGTATGCATTCACCAAGATTTATAATGTACTCTTATCACTCTAAAATATTTAAACACTTATCAAATCTCTCATCTTAGCATTATGTCATCAAAGAGAGACTCTCATAAGTGTATTTGAGTTGTATATAGGCAGTGGATAGCATTAGAATAATGTGTAGATAAATGGTCCCATGAGAAAACTTAAAATCATTACCAATACCTAAAATTTATGTTTTTTTACTATGGGGATCCTGACACAAGTCTCAAAACATTTGTTCCAATGTGATATCCTCTTACAAACACTTGTTATAGAGCAGGTAGGGATAGTTAGTGACTAGTTGGTGTGGTGCATGAGCTTGCAACCAACCTTGAAATTTCATCAAACATTAAAATGAGATCTCTTTAGATCTTTATGACTTTAAAAAATTTACACACCTTCGTTACAACTCCATGGACATGCTAGATAACATTTATACATGTGACTCTAAGTGAGAATGAGTGAAGATTTGACTATGAGAATAACAAGACTGAATATTGATCAAAGCATGGTATGATGAAAATAATAATCTAATGAGGTAAATAGTATTTCATTGATACATGTAAAACATTATATTCCATTTGCATGAAACCTCTATAGATAACAACCATTATGAAAATAAGGAAAATGTTAACTAAGACCTCACATGGTGACACCTTCCTGCAACATCAGATGACTTGCCTATAAAAACACCATAAAACATGAAGATAATTTTATAAGATATCCAACATCATTTAGGGTCACCATCACTAACTAGATTACATGGAAATATCCAAACTAGAGCAAAACCTATAGGATGTAGGAAATAGTGAGCAAAAAAACATATTCAACTTTTTAGAGATGGTTCATAAAGCATGGTTGACCAATCCTTGAAATAATTTTATTAAAATTAATATATATAAGTTTAATATCACCTCCCAAATTAATTTAGTCTGGAACCTCTTCTACTGGCCATACCAAGCATGAACCTACTTACCATTTTTGTGTCTAGAAGGGCAAAGAAAGAGTAGAATGGTTTTAGACCTTTTTTTATCACTTATAAAAAATTTAAAGAATTTATATGAGTTTTAGGAAGATTAAGAGACATTAAATGACCTTCTCCCATGTGTCACCTGACCTCATGGGCTGTACAAGTTCAAAACTCCTTTTTTAGTAAATTTTTTTATCTTTAGCTAGATAACCTACATGTTTTAGATAAGATTAACATTCCTGATAGGTATTATGACTTTTTGGACATTTTAAAGGAAATAAAGACACTTAGACACCATGCCACTTGCATATATGACCCCTAATGGCTATTAAGTGATTCAAAATGACATACAAACTAATTAGACCATGACTAGGGATAAAAAGGCATAAAATAACATCAAATAAACTATAACATACCATATGAAAAAATATTATAACCCTAAATCTTTTAAAAATCAATTTTTTTACCTATAGGGGTCAAAATTTGACCTATAGGGTCAAATTTGGTCAACAAATTGATGACTCATAAGGGTATTATGTCTGTTATACTAAATATCAATAGCCTTATTTATCCATGGGATAAGGGATTCAATGAATTATTGAATACAAATATTAATTAATTTCCTAAAACATAGACAAAATTACCACACCACACCGAAGAACACAAAATAAAGAAAGACACCAACAAGACTCACACATGTGCATAAGCACTTAGGGAAAACAAGAAAAACAATATCTATATATAAAGAGAGAGGATAATTTTAGTATTAATGTTTAAGATAGATCTCATTGAATTGGATATGAAGCTCTTCTCCATCTAAATTTTAGAGTTAGAAAGCATTGTGTTTCTTGCATTAAGTGATGACATAAGGGCCACTCCACAAAGCATCAAACTTTATGTGTTTTCTAAGCTTATCCCTATCTTCATCCCACTTTAGAACAATCTATTTGTCTTTAAAGGTTCTTGGCATGGCTTTCTTATTAAAATATTTCTTTTTTTGATCTTGGTGAGCTCTCATAGTGTGCATAGCTTGATCCTTTATTTCTTCAAGCTCTATTAACTCACATAACCTGACCTCCATGCTTTCATTTTCCATAAACTCTAGCTAGTAAGTGAGATCTAAAGGTAGTAACTCAAGTGAAATAAAAAATCTATCCTCTCTTCCATAAAAAAGTGTATATGGTTAGTTTCCAATGGCTCTCTTGGGGGTGATTCTATCATCCCAAAGAGTTGTATTCAATTTGGAATGCCAAGTTCTTTGGTTTTGCTCCATTATCCTCTTGATAATCCTAATTATATTATTATTAGTCGAATCAGGTATTCCATTCCCTTGTTGATAATATTTGGAGGATGTACTAAGATAAATACCATGTTTCAAATCCCACTCACTTATCTTCATTCCAAGGAAAGTTAATGCATTATCTAAAATGATTATTGAAAGAGCCTCAAATCTTGTCATTATGCCTTCATATAAGTCTAAAACTAAACTTTCATTTTCTTCCTTAAGATCTATGACCTCCACCCATCTTGTAACGTACTCTATGGAAGCTAACACCCACTTGTCACCAACACTATAAGGTGGGTTAATTAATCCTATCAAATCTAAAGCCCATTGCATAAAAGGTTAGTTTTCTTGTATTATATGAAGAGGTAGGGTTGAAATCTTTTGTTTTCCATCAAAGAGGGCACATTTATGAAATTTTATTACCAAATCATGAGTATCTTTAAACAAACTAGGCTAAAAGTAACCAACTCTCATAATATTGGTAGTTATGGTCTTTGGATCAAAGTGACCACTTGTTGGTCCATCATGAAACTCAAACAATATCTTCTCATCCTAATCTGATTCAACACATCTCAATATTACACTTGAGAAATATTTCCTCAATAATACTCCATTAATACGTACATAAAGAATGGATTGTAATAAGAAGTACCTTCTTTTGGCTCCATCTAAGCCTTGTGGACACTCACCAATTCAAAGAAAATTGATCATTTATTATGTCCAAATCCTCATTGTTGAAGATTCAACTGTCATAATATCATCTTTAAGGGTTAACATAACTTCATTTTGTCCCTTCAAATTTGAAGCAAGGTGTTCACATAATCAATTCCCTTTCACTAGCTTGGTTGTGTTGGTTTCTACATCATACTCCATTACTTTTGTAATTCAACCAGACCTTTTTTCATTCAAATATCTACTCAAAATTAAGTCTTTAACATTAGGATGAGGTACCAATATATGAATTTTATTTTTAGATAACATGTGCCTAAACTTCTTTAGACTTATTAAAGCTGAAAGTACTTGCTTCTCTACATAAGTGTACCTTACCTCATAGCCTTACAATCCTTGATTAAATAAGGTAATAGGCCATTCCAAGTTTTATTTACTTAATTTAGTGAGCATGGAAGAGATTAATTATTCATTTACAAAAGTATACAATTTGAAGTCCTTTGAGAAATCAAGACTTGCAAGAGTTGGAGCTTGAGCAATAGCTTGCTTAATCTCTTCAAAACTCTTCTTCCCTCTCCTTGTTTAAGAAAACACTTCATCTTTCCTTAGTATAGATGTAAGAGGCTTGATTAAATTGGAAAAATCAAGAATAAACCTCCTTATGAAATTTATTTTTCCAAAAAATCTTTTCAAACATTTCTTGTGTTTGGGTAAAGTCAATGACAAGATTGGACTCACACTTTTAATATCTATGGATAGACCTTTCTTTGAAATAATGTGTCCCAAGAGTTTGCCTTTATGGACATAAAAAAACACACTTTTTGGGTTAAGAGAGATTCCAAACTCTCTACATTTCTCAAAAATCTTCATAAGATGATTAAAATGATCCTTTTCATACTTGGAGAAGACCATGATATCATCAAGATACACCAACACTATATCATTTATTAAGCCTTCAAAATCCATATCCATTACATGTTGAAACATTTCCCCAAAATTAGATAAACCAAAATGAATTTTACTATAAACATATGTGCCCCATTTAGTGGTAAATTTTTATCTTGTGTTGATCTCCTTACTTTACCAAAATATGATTATATCCTAAATATCCATCAAGGAGTGAGAACCTATCACTACCTACCACAACTTTAAAATTTTGCTCCATGGAAGGAAGGGGATAATTATCTTTCAAGGAAACTCTATTCAAATCTCTAAAGTCAACACATAACCTGATTTCCCAATTTTTCCTCCCTATTGGGACCAAGTTTGCCAACCAAGTTGATGCTTAATAGGAAAAATGATCTTAGACTCAATCAACTTTGTAAGTTCCTTCCTCATAAGAGGCTCAATCTTAGGATTGATTGGCCTTTTACTTTGCTTTATAGGCTCAACATTCTCATCTAACTCTATGGTATGTTGAGATAAATTTGGGTCAAATCCTTTTAAGTCACTATATTACCATGCAAAGATATAAGAAAATTCTTTGAATAACTCAATGAAAGCATACCTTTATTCTCTAGTACACACCTTCCCAAGATCAAACAACATATCCTTAAATATTTCTACTCTCACATAATTTTCTTGTTTAGTATACATGATTACCTTTTCCCTCTTTAGCTTATCATCATCATTGAGAATACTCTCAAGTGTGACTAAGCCCTTAGGGAGCTCTTTTGTATTCAATTGTACAATATGCCCTCCATATTACTATTGTAGTTTGGACTGGTTCTTTGAGGAAAACTTAGCCTCCTCTTGTATAAAATGATATATTTGTTGGTCACTCTAAAAGACTTTCCAATTAGTGACATTATCAGGTATAGAGGACCTTAAAATCACTTTGATGTGAGGATGGCTCTTATCATCTCTTATCTCTTTTGTAATATCAAACTGAGCTCCAATGGCTACCAACCTATTAGCATGTTTTTTATCTTCTCTTAGTATAGATTGAATGTTGAAATCTTGGAAATATTCTAAAATATCCCACACTATACACTTATAAGACTTAATAAGATATTTCTTAGTCATATTTTGACCTCTCACTTAATTTATAACCAACTCACTATCACCATAAAATTATAACTCTTTCATACCTCTCTTCCTAGCCAACTTAAGTCCTAAATTAAGTACTCATATACTAATACATTACAAGTACAACTGAAGTTAAATCTTAAAGTAGAGTTATACCGTTAATTAGATGGAGACACAAAATTTCTCCACCACCTAATCCAACTTTGCTTCTTGATCCATCAAAATAGAGTTACCATAGACCATCCATAGTCTCATTTGAATTCATCAAATTTGGAATGAAAGATACTTATTCATGAATAAAATATACTCTAAGACCATCCTCTTCTATTAATTTGTAATGATCATGTTCATAGTGTATAGATACCCATTCATATAGATGTATATCAAAACCTCCTTCAAGAGAATAAGTTTGAGATTAATCCATGTGAATTTATTCATCATCAAGAATAACATAATTGACATTTAAAACCTTATGCATGTATGGATCTAAATGAATATGATTAATATTTTTTGATTCAATCTTTACCTTAGTACCATACTTTGTTCTAAAAACCATATATGACCAATTTACTGCCAAGTATCCACCTATCTTGGTTAAAAACTCTCTTGATAAATAAAGAGGAAAGTATGGGGTTAAATATGAAACAACCACATCATGAGGGATGGATAAATTAGGAAAATCATGTAAAATCAAATTCAGATCCTTAACTACTCCTAATGTCTTTGTTGGTGATCTATCTAATTGTAGAACTCCTTTAGCCATTGGTTCAAACTTGAGGCCTAATTTATCTGTTATTCACTTGGGCATAAATGAAGTACTAACCACACTATCTATGATACAATTATGAACTAAATAATTCCCAATTATCAAGGATATATAAAAAGGAGGAGTCTTATTATTTTTATTTACTTTTCCATTAATGGGTTGAGTTCCATTCACCAAAACAACATTTTTAGTCCTTGCTGGTCCAACTGGTTTACTTAGTCCAAGTAAATCCTTTTGAAGAATATCCTTTTGTCTTGATATTTATAATGAGTCCCATAATGTAATATTCATGTGTAATTTATTCATCTGATCTACAAAATTAATATATGGGGATTTTTTTATCTTGAATGGCTCCTTGGAAACATTAGTACCTTGTGGTGTAGCACGTAAAGATGGATGTGTAAGAGCTAGTATTGAATTCAAATATTTTTTATTTTCATACAACTTAGGAGATTAGTTATAACCACATGTAATTGGGGGTGATGGAGGAGTCAAAAAATTTCCTTGATTTGTTCCTTGTGTCTCTTCAACAACCATCTTCTTAGATCTAGTGTTAGAGGACACACTAGCATTCACATTGTTTGAACTTCCCAACTGATTGATGGCACCAAAATCTCCCTGTAGATGATTCATAATAAGAAAATCAAGTTGTGTTTTTCCATTTCCATTCCATTTTTCATTTTCACCTCAAAATTTGGAACTTGAGGTACTTGACTACCTTGCATTATCATGGCTTGACTAGGCATTTCATTGTCATATGCAACTTGGCCTTGATTTTGGTCATGGGAAGGGTAGCATGGTTCTTCTTAAACAAAATTATTTTGAGTAGGAATAAGAGCTCTAGAATATGATGGGGAATTATGATTTAAACTTTGGTAATGTCTAGCTTGATTTATTTAACCTTGTCCATGAGAATTACCTTGAAAAGGAGGCCTACTTGCTTGTTTAAACTGATTGTAAGGCTAATAAGGCCTATTATTTTGAGCTTGTTGTATATTGAGAGAAACCAATTAATTAGTAACACTTTGAGGCAAACTCTTGACTTCATCAATCTCATTAGTAGGGGTAAGGTCAGACTTTTCTTGGCTATTAGGTAAAGGAACCAAGGTAGGTAATGCAATTTGACTAGGAAGCTGTAAATTAGGAAACAATGGCATTGGTGGTCTAGGAACAATATTCCATACTTTAACAAGATAATTATTAACATTAAAATATATATAATAAGAACCAAATAGTTTATTCCCACACATATATTGGATCATCATGTCTATATCATTATTTGATGCTTTTAGGTAATATGAGAAGGCATAATTTGGAGCAGGTCTCACAAGGGTTGGGATCCTATCCCATGTATTTTGAAATCTAGAGGTTAAATCTTGCATGAACTCTTTAGGATCCCTCTTAATAGTATTCAATTTATTATTTAGTGACAAATACTCACTCTTCTCTTCAAACCTCTTAGATAATAGATTTCCTAGTTCATCCCATGAAGTAATGGAAGCATGAGGTAGAGTTCTATACCAATTAAAGCTTTCCTTTTGAAAGAAAATGCCAATATCTTGATGGATACATTCTCTTAAGTGATATTATGGATGTTTCAAAAGTTTTACACGTTTTTAATGTGCTTAATTAGAGTAATAGGACCTTCTCCACTAAAATATAGAACACTTTTAAGGGATGCTCTAGGAATTTGGTCATATTGGGCAAGATTCAAAGGAGATGATCCAGTGAAGGATATAAAAGGAAGGTTGTTAGCCATATTTTAAAGAAAATTGTGATTATTAGGGGTTAAACCAAGTAAAAATTTGTAATTTTTAAAAACAAACTCCCTTGAATAAGGATGAGTATTCACAAATTTGAACCTTTTAATAGAATAACAAGGCAATTGCATAAACTCAAAATGTATGCTTTTAGCATCAGACATAGTGGTCATATTTGTAATGGAAAATAAGGACTAATAAACAACCAAAGATTTGAAAACTTAATGGAATTTTCAAGTATTGAATATAGATGTTCTTGTAACTACAAATATGCCAAGACCAACACCAATGTTGGACAATCTTCTAGGACTAAGAGTCCTACTAGGTGTGCCAAAAACTATTATCACTTGGATTTTCACCCATTGAATATATGTCTTATCTCTCCTCATCCAATTTACATAATTTAAAAATCTCACAAGTTGTGGGTAACCAATAGGTGAGAAGGATCTCTAGAAGGGCTAGTTACCTTGATGCACTCTTTGAAACACCTTCCTACTTATCAACTTTGAATGAAAAAGGTTAAGAATAAAAAATAAATAAGTTAAAAGGTGATGAAACAATAATTATTTTCCTTCTATTGATTTAACTTATACTTCTTATATAAAATCAAACCATCTTTCACACATAACTCACAACTCAAGATAGATTGTTGCATCAATGTTTCATATGCTAGGTTCAAGAGGTATATTTGATGTTTAGGAAGGATAATGAGTGATAATTTTAAGTATTTAGTCATAAAACACTTATAAAACTTTCATAAAATAATAATTAACACTAACAAATACCTACAATAGTTACTCTTCTACATAGTTGGTGGACAATCAAAGACAACATGATAAAAAAGGCTATCTTTTACTAGACAAGATCAATAATATTTGTAACTAGAATAAATTATACATAATTTAATTAGGAAAATTAAAAAATTTATTACTTAAATATACATTCAAATACAAAATTTTCTAGGGTTTCATCATTAACCAATGGAGGCTTCTCAAAAGAATCCAAAAAGTCACTACGTATAACATTTGGGAGAGGAGTGAGAAAAGGGAAGTCCAAAGGTCACTTAGGTACATGTCATGTTTAGAGAAGGGTTTAAATGTGCATGAGAATAGGATTTTAAACTGAATATGTAATTTTATAAAGTATAAGTGTCCATCCAAAGCATGAAACTCTTAAAAAGTGGCATGAAATTCCTTATGTTTGCTCAGAAAACTACCTTCATCATATAGATCTATTGGAATGTACCAAAATTAAATGGGGATAGGTATAATGATTTTAATGATATGGAGGTATTTAAAAAATTCTTCTCTATGCATTGGTTGCATTCCTGATCTCTTAGATTCCTCTAAAAGTGAGCCATCACTGCCTACAGTCAAAGAAACTCCTCTTTCACACACCTTGCACACTTGGCTTCCAAAATGGATTCAGTTTCTCATGAAAATAATTAAAATGGAGATAATTACACGTTTAAATTCCATAAATTTCCTTAGAGTCATCATTTACATCATAAAATTAGCTTACTTTAAGTTTTCCACTCTTCTCACTATCATGTTCATTATACCAGTTTGACTGGCTAAGATGGAGCTACTGGTAGGTACACTTAGGATATTTTTTGGAACATAAAATGACTATATTAAGTTATAATGAGTCTCTATTATCCTCCCAAAGTTTATTTATCCTCTTTAAAGTTTTTAGAACCTAAATAATGCATAAAATAGTCAAAGAGACCAATTTTTTACACTATCCATATAGGTAGGGTAGCATTGAAATTGATGAGGGGAAGACTTAAAGAGTAATATACAACCTCAAACCACTTTCATGGTAATTTCATCCCATTTTTATATCTCTCCATTCTTTTTTTCTTAGTTAGGTATTTATCTAGGGTTTTAGGTGACTTCTACTCATAAGGTTCATTCATAAATATTTGACATTGTAACTACCAAAAAAATTCACAAGGATGATCTTCAAGACCCCTGTCAACTTCCCCAAACTCCTTGGATCTCCATTCAAAGTACCAAGGGAGATATTAATATTTCAAACTACTTACTCAAGATTTGATCTTCATTCCTTATAAGCTTGAATTGGCTCTGAGCCCCAAATGGATCCTTTATCCTTTTTTTTCAAAAAGGAGGCTTAAACACCTATGTAGTGACCTCAAAAACATGATTCAATAGTATAGAATTCCCACACAAGGTGAGAAATGAAATTGACCCCTCATTTATATATTAGGCCAAAACCCTGCCTATTAGGCCTATCTATAACCTTGATGATTTAGACCATTATATTGAGATTATCTCCTCTTTTTCTATGCCCTTAACCTTTGGTGTGTATTTGGATATGTGTGGCTGACTTGTGGCTTACATACCTCTTTTAATTTCTTATTACATTTCTATATGTTTTTAGTTAGGTCAGCCTATGGCATAACCATGGCTAAGTAATCTATATCTAAGAGGTAGTGGTTAGTCCTTGGTCATCATGTTAAGTATTATGATCTTAGTGAATTGTTGTGTAGGCTTCCCCCTCAAAGTGGATTTTCTATATTATCTAGTATTCTACTCTATTATCAATTATTATTGTGTGATCTCTCATATTTTATTATTTTTTATGATATAAATTCATTATGTGAATATCTAAGTAATGTCATTACAAGTGGTATTAGAGCTTTGATTTGGGCAAGTTTCTTATAGAGTGGTTTTTTTAGATCTGGTAAAGCATGACTTCTATGAGAGGAAGGAGTGAAAAAGCATAAATTACAATCTAGGAAGAATTAAGTTTTTCCATCAGCGTAGTATTGTTTGAAATGTTTTTTTGAAAAAAAATAATTAAAAAAAAGTTTGGATAAAAAAATTACTTTACACAATTGCAGTCATTGGATTCATCTCAATGAGATGATCACAATGGCATATTCTATTGGTACACTTTTTTGTGCCAAATTTTTTTACCCTAGTACATAAAGGCATTGGATTCATCTTGGTGAGGTGATCACAATGGTACCATCTCTTGGTACACTTTTTTTTATGAAAAAAACCTCTTAGGGTTTGTATATGGCTAGTCCTTCTACACATGGATGAAAATGGGGGCAAGAAACTCCTAAGACTCCTTCCATTGATGACATGGAATTTGAAACTTTAGATCCTTTAATTTCTTAAGTTTACACTAGCATAAAGGGCTTGTTGTGGCATGCTAACTTTGTTGTAGTTAGAAATAATGTATTAGGGATGCATGGAGAGATTAATGTGGCTCACACTCAATTGAATTAGATCATTACTTCATTGACTACTCTTTCATCTTAGTTACAATCAAACAACCCTCCACTTCATCATTTAGGTCCTCCTCTTAACACTAACAACTTCAATTCTAGTGTGAAAATGACATTGCCCAAAGTGGACATGCATAATTTTTGTGGTATGGATCCTCTCACTTGGATTACCCAAATTGAGAATTTATTTGATTTGCATCAAACTCCTAGTTCTCAGAAGGTGATAGTGTCCTTTTTATATCTAGAACCTAAGCATTTCATTTGGTAATATTGGTTGTGTGTCAAAATAAAAATAATGGTGCTCCTCTTACATGGTCTATTTTCATTTATGAGTCATTATCTCATTATCAAAATAATGTATCTAAGAACTACTTCAGTTAGCCAAATTATGGCAAACTAGAACTATGAAGGATTATATTCATCAATTTTAAAATCTCTCTTGATAGGAGAAGACATCACTATGGAAAATTTGACTAATCTATTTTTGGGTGGCCTCAAGCATAGCATCCAATTAGAGGTTACGATGTTTAACCCAACATCTGTATCAAAATTTATCCCACAAGCATGCATGGTAGAATAAAAGAGATGGTCAAATGAAAAACATTCAATACTAGTCATGATCACTCCTTTATAGCACCATCATATCCTCAACCCACCAGACTGACACCTCAACAAATTGAGGAGAAGAGAGCCAAAGGGTTGTGTTATGGTTGTGATAGAAAATGGAGAAAATACCATCATTGTGCTGAAAATAATTTTATTTACGTCGAAGGTGCTAATGAGGATGACGATGATGAGGAGGCACTTAGCGAGGAGGAATAAGGTCCCGAGGAGGAATCTAAAGACTCAGCCTACTATTTCCTATCATGCCATTTTAGGTATTAATACTCTCCAAACTCTTAAGGTTTTGGGTTTCTTAAAGAAATAAAAGGTCACTATTCTTATTAATTCTAGGAGCACACATGACTTCATCAATAATAAGTTGGATGCTCACTTGAACTATTTCATTTATCTTACTCTAGAATTTTAGGTGATTGTAGATGGTGGTACTGTTAGGAAATCAAGAAAATTACATACAATTAAGCTAGCCATGGGAGACTACTTGTTAGATTCTCTTATATTTGTTATTCCCATGGGGGATCTGATATTATTTTAGGAGTATAGTGGCTCACCATTTTGGGAACTATTGAGATGAATTTCTCAGAATTATTCATGCATTTTAATTTTGAGCGAAGGACATTTAAGCTAAATGGATTAATGGCTAAATATCCATAACTTTTTAGCTCCTATCAAATGATAAAGATTCTCTAAAAGGGTGTTGATGGATTTATAGCTCATTTGTTTTCCATGGAAGTTTAGCCAACTCAACCATCTACACCTCCTAATCTACAATAAGTAATTGATGCCCATTCAATTATTTTTTATGACATTACAAAAGGACTTCCACTTAGTTTCATGCATGATCATGCTATAAAACTTATTATTGGTACTAAACCACCCAACATCAATCCATATAAGTATCCCTATGCCCAAAAAAGTGAAATTGAAAAGATGGTATAGGAGATGTCAGATGTAAGAATCATTCACCATAGACAAAGAAAATATTCTTTACTAGTTGTCATGGTGTAAAAGAAAGATGACACTTGGAGGATGTGCCTTGACTATAGGGAACTCAATAAATACACTATCAAAGATAAGTTTCCTATTCCTATCATTTATGATTTGCTAGATGAATTAAATGGTGATCTTCATTTTACCAAGTTAGATCTATGTTTTGGGTATCATCAAATCCGGATCCATGATGAAGACATACCCAAAAATACTTTTAAAACTCATGAAGGCCATTATGAGTTTTTGGTTATGCCTTTTGGGATAACAAATGCACCATCCACCTTTTAGAGTTTGATGAATACTATTTTTAGGGCATTTTTGAGAAAATTTGTTCTGATATTTTTTAATGATACCCTAATTTATAGTAAAAATTAGGAAGACCATTTTCACCATGTGAAATAGGTACTCTCAATTTTGGAACAACATTAGTTATATGCCAAACCTTCCAAATGTACTTTTAGAGCTTATGAGGTTGAGTATTTGGGTCATCTAGTTTCACATACAAGAGTAAAAGTGGATCCTAAAAAAATCTAAGTAATGATGGACTAGCTGAATCCTAAGACACTCATGCAACTAAGGGAAATTTTGGGGCTAACTGGTTACTATCACATGTTTGTCAAAAATTATGGTAGCATTTCATCCCCACTCACATATTTGTTGAATAAAGACTCCTTTCAATGGACTGATATAATGACCAAGACATTTGAACAATTGAAATTCGCTGTGTACCACTCCAGTGTTGGCTACTCTTGATTTTTCTAAGACTTTTGTGGTTGAATGTGATGCATATAGGTATGGTATGGGTGTTTTACTCATGCAAGAAGGTACACCACTTGAATTTGAAATTCATCAACTAAAGGGTAAAAATCAGCAGAAGCTCATTTATGAGAAATAAATTATAGCTATTTTTCATGTAATTAAACAATGGAGGCCTTATTTTATGGGTCATCACTTTTAGGTAAATATTGATCATGATAGTCTCAAATATTTTTTGGAATAATGGTTATCATCTAAAGAACAATAAAAATGGGTAAATAAGATGTTAGGATATGATTTTGAAATAGTTTACAAGAAAGGCAAGGATAATGTAGTGGTAAATGCACTATCTAGGTTGGATGAATCAATTGAGGCATTATTATATGCTATTACCATTCTACAGGTAGATTAGCTAGAGGAATCATGATAAAAATGGGACAATGATAGTGCCACCCATGATTTGATTTAGAATCTTTAGCAAAGTTTGGGTGGATTTGAAAAATTCACATGGAAGGGTGATGCATTATGGTATAAATATAGATTATACCTATGTAATAATTCTATTCTTAAATAAAAAATCCTTTAGGAACTTCATGCAACTTCAATTGGGGTTCATTCAAGATTTTTAAAAAACTATCATAAAATCAAGCAAGATTTTTTTGGGGAAGGACTCAAGAGGGATGTACAAAAATATTTGGCTAAATGTATGATCTATCAACAAAATAAAATAAAAACCATCAAAAACCTATGTATTTTATATCCCTTATCCATCCCTAGACAATGTTAGGAAGAGGTGTCTATGGATTTCATTACAGGGTTACGAAGATCTAATGGTCAAAATGTTATCATGCTTATGGTAGATCATCTTAGTAAGTATGCTCATTTCTATTATTTAACACAGCAATTTATTGCTAATACAATAGATTCTTCTTTTCTCAATATATTTCATAAATTGTATGGTACCCCTAAGATCATTATCAGTGATAGAGATCCCATCTTTACGAGTAATTTTTGGATTGAGTTATTTGCATGTTTGGGCACCTAGTTGGCTCATAGGTCATCCTATCATCCTCAATTAGATGGACAAATTGAGGTAGTAAACAAATGTTTGGAAGGATATCTTCATTGTTTTGTTTATGATAAATAGGATAAATGGGTTCATTGGTTCCCACTTTCTAAATGGTGGTATAATACTTTTATTCTAGTTCTTCCATAATATCTCCTTTTCTGGCACTATATGATACCACTCTCCATCCATCACTTTAACCTTGAAGGTCCATCCTAAGGTTTATGTAGTTGAAGAACATATTCACCATCAATAAGAGGTCCTTACCAGTTTGTGTGAAAATTTAGCTATGGCCTAAAATCACATGAAATAGTAGGTAGATCAACATAGGAGTGAGAGCCATTTTGACATTAGATATTAGGTCTTTGTTTGCCTATAACCATATATTAAAATGTCCTTAAAGTAACAAAAAACTTATAACAAGTTGTACCTAAGTTTATGGGCCTTATCAAATCTTGCAAAAAATTGGTATTATGGCCTATAAGTTAGAGTTTCCTTCCTCCACTTGCGTACATCCAGTATTTCATGTATCATGCTTGAATAAAGTCATTAAACACAAGGTATCTACTCAAACTAAGTTATAAAAATTGGATGAGGAAGGAAGAGTTATTCTTGATCCTAAGTTGATCCTTTAAATGTGCACTAAGAAACTACGGTCTAGAGTGATTAAGGAGTACTTGATCAAATGGAAGAATTTACCTTGTGAAGATGCCACTTGAGAGGATGAATCCTTTCTGTATAAATATCTATACTTGACTCAATGTTGAGGATAACATTGTTTTGAAGGGAAGGGGCACACTACATCGTTAGCCTTTGGAATGTCTTGGGATATGTGTGGATAACTTGTGGATTACATACCTCTTTTATATTCTTGTTACATTTCTCTATGTTCTTAGTTAGGTCAGCCTATGGAATAACCATGGCTAAGTAGACTATATATAGGAGGTAGTGGTTATTATTTAATCACTATGTTAAGTATTTGCTCTTAATTCATTATTTTGGAAGTTTCCACCTCAAAGTGGCTTTGATATATTTTATAGTATTTCGCTCTATTGTCAATTATTGTTGTGTGATCTCTCATATTTACTTATGATGTGCGATATAAAATCATTGTGTCAATAATAAGTAATTTCATTACACATTTTCTAGATTTTTCATGTTTTCCTAGATATGATCCATGTTGTCCACTTTTTCCACTTTCCTTTCCCAAAAATGTAGGCCTTGTTCACAAGGGAGTGCCCTCTATCCGAGATAAAAAAGGGGAACTTACCATATTTTAAAAGAGAAACAAAATTGTGAAGTAGCTTCCCCATGTTTTAAAGACCTTCTACACCAAAAATTATCCCTTGGTCATCTCTTTTGACCTTCCAAATCTCCCAAAAACCAAAATAGACCGTTATTAAGGTAGCCTATGCAGGGTGTAAGATGTAGAGTGTGTATGTTGTTTCATAGGGTCTCTTTTCTACATGATTACCATTGCTGAGAGAATTTTGGGAGTGTAAACATCATGGATAATTTGATATAATATTTTTCATCACTCTAACCCACTACATACCCTTGATACTCCATGCTTGGTCACATTGAGTTCCATCTCTTGGTTGAGTTTTGTGTTATGGAGTGGTACCTATAGGTAATCATTATTGTTTGCAACTTAATAATAGTGTATACCAACCTTATTAGGGTATTTTAGGACAATTTATACTTGTTTATACCATATTTACCTCACCTTTATGTATTGGTAACACTCAAACCTCACCCCTTAGCCCACTATTTGTCATGGTCAAACATAGTCAACTATGTTGGGAAGGGTAAATGATTGTAAATGAAGAACCCTCTTTTGAAAGGTTATAAATCACAATTAAATCTCATGAACCATTTTTAATCATCTCTTTTCTTCCAACCTTGGTGGTTCTATATTTAAACCTTTTCTATAAATGATGTTCTCCTACAGTCAACTGTAGGTGTGCATTTTGCATGATAAGACACCTGTATGTGTCTATGAGATTTGAAACACTACATATCAACATTATTTTGATGATCCTCATGTTCATTGGTACACCTTTAAATCAATAAGGTCATTCAAAATATGAAAGTATGCCTTGTTTTCTCTTTAGGATATCAATGGTCATTCAAAGCTCAAATCTTGTAGATGTCAATGGAGAAATTTAGTGCTTAAATGGGTAACTTTGAGGCCCCCAACAATATCCATTCAATAATTCTCTATTATTAACTCATGATATCTCTTCTCTTTAATTTTTTAGTTTAGTAGTTGGTATGGACACATATGCTTTGTAAGTCATCCTGTGAGCATTTTATTTTATCCCACATTCATGGGAAGTAGTAGTTACTTAGATTAGAATTCATATATAAATAAGTGTTGAGGCCAATAAAGACATATATGAATTTATTGTATTGATCTTGATCAAAAGAGATTTCCCCCTCGAAGTGGTCTACAATCAATATTATCATTTCTATGCTTCAACTAATTTTATAAATATGTTATTTCTTATATTTTTATCAATTTATTATTGGGGGATCCTCTCATCTAGTATCAGATCAACTTCCATGGCTAATTTTTTTTATTTAAAAATTTTTATCTCTATTTTGTTACATAATTCCTTTCAATAATTTTGTAGAAAATATGAACTCTATTTTGTGGCATAATTCATTTATATATTTTTTTGTATCACAATAATCTATTTTAGAGCAGGGTAAAACATGACTATATAACTATGGGAAGTACTTATGTGAAAGCCCTAAAACTCATTGTGTGTACCACAATAACCCCAAAGTAGTTGTCCCATTGAAATGACCTACTAGCAAAATGGGCAATGGCCCCTTCCTGATTGGACAGTTTCCATCCATAAAGAAAACCAAGAGCTATCACTAAGAGATAAATATATAGCTAGAAAATTTATGGAGAGTAGTACTTGCTTAGATGACATTGGTGGCTAGAGTGATATTTTCAAAACCCTTAGGTAGCCATTGAAACTTGGAGTCTATTTATCTTAGTTTTAGCATATTTATAGTAGACTCACAAAAATCAATCAATAGAGTATTCATGGACTATCAAAGGACTTGTAGGTAGATATTTGATAGAAACTAGAATCTGCAAATCATCTTCAAAGTATCATTAGACTCTCAGAGGATGTACTGCTAGATAGAAAATATAAAAAATATTTTTTTTCATTTTTTTTATAGTATCTCTCCATCTATAGCCCTATTGATCCTCAAACTTTATTTGGACACCTAAAATTCCATTCCCTACATTTTCTTCTTTGAGGTCCCACATCCCAATTCTAATCCTAATTCTTGCAAATCTTAATTTCCCTTTTTTTGGGTTTTGCCATAACTTCTATTTTTATCCATTTACCTCAAAAAAATTCCACTTTGTTCATAATCTCTTTCTATTCCTTTATCCCTCTTTGAAAAATTTTCCATTTTTTCATTTTCACTCCTAAAATTAAGATCACCTTCATCAATCATACTCCTACTATGCAAAAAATTATTAAAATCCCCTTTACCCCTTCTATTTTCATCCAAATTCAAAACTTTCCTTACTAAATATGTCTTAACTCTAGTTCTCATATCCATTGCAAAAAAAATCTATTATTTAGGTCATGTTAGCAACCCAAACATGAACAAAAACCATGGAATATGAAATTACCCCACCCTCAAGACCCACATCAAAGATCTTGATGAAAAAATTCTTAACTTTAGTCTTCAACATACCACCATGAATAATAGATGACATCTAAAGTCTTCTTTAGAGACTAGGTTTTCTTCTTCTAGCAATTATCATGGGCCAAAGCTTAATTTTCCTCAATTCAATGGTGTAGATCCAACTGGATGGATCTATTAGGCAGAATAATATTTTAGTATGCATAATAGTTTTGATGCTAACAAGGTTCTACTTGCATCCTTTCACTTGGAACTTGAAGCCCTTCAATGGTATCATTAGTATACCAAGGCTCATGATGAACCCATATGGACTAATTTTTGCACCTTCATTTTGCAACAGTTTGGCCCTACTACTTTTGATGACTTCACTAGAGTACTCACTAAATTTTGTAAATAGGAACAGTGAGATAATATTAAATAGAATTTGAAAAATTGGCCAATCACATAGAGAGATTATCTGATGAATTATCCAAGATTTTTTTAATTAATGGACTAAAGGATGAAATTCAATTTGAAGTCAAAATGTTCAATCCCAACATGATGATGGAAGCCTTAAGGTTATCTAAATTATTAGAGGACAAGATCGTAGCTCAAAAATGATTCAAATCTAATTTTTCTCCATTCAAAAATATAACTCCATAATGATCTCACACAATGCCAACCCCTAGAACCACTTCTATCAATATTTTGACTGAGGCATAGATACAATCCCTTAGATAAAAAGGACTATGTTATAAATATGATGATAAATTCACTTGGGAACATCAATGTGTTGTGTAAAATATCTACCTATTTTATGTGGACTCTCTACCCAAAACTAAATACTGGGAAGATGTTCAAGATACAACAGATGATTTGAAATAAGCTCAATCGATTATGGAACCTATTTCTCAAGAAGACCAACTAGAGATATTACTCCATACCCTATTAGGAGTCACTAATCCAAAAACCATATGAGTCAAGGGTTACTTCAAGAAGCTTCCTCTCATAATACTCATTGATTCAGGTATCATTCATAACTTCATTGACCCTTAGATCACCAAACAAGTTTTTTTATCCATCCTTACTCCAACTTTGAAGTCATGATTGCCAATGGGGTCACATTACCTTGAAAATGTAAGTGTCACAATGTGCATATCTCTATTAGAGATTATAAATTACACTCCAACATGTTTGCCTTTCCCTTAGGTAGATGTGATGTTTTGGGAGCCTAGTGGTTATGCACACTTGAACCCATCTTATGGTATTTTACTAAAATTTGGAAGTAGTTTTTATATAATGGACAAAGACACACATTGAAAGGCTTATAACCAAGATCTCTCAACATCATAAGTTTACATCACATGGAAAATCTTCTTAAGAATAATTCACATGACGTCATTGCCTAGCTCCATTTCATTCAAATACAACCATTAGTAGTCTCTACTACTCCTTATGATCTACAAACCATGATGTAGAGGTACACACATATCTTTGTTGAACCAATGGAATTGCCACCTTCATGGCTAGAGGACCACCATATTCAACTCCTTCCTGGAAATGTTCCTCCCAATATTAGGCATTATCACTATCTATTTCAGTAAAAGATCAAGATGCTAATTTGAGACTTATTAAAACAAGGAATTATTCACCCCAACACCATCCCATATTCTTCCCTAGTTCTCCTTTTCTAAAAAAAGATGGGCCATGGTGCCTCTGTATTGATTTTCATGCACTTAATCACCTCACAATCAAGGAAAAGTTTTTGATCCCTATTATTGATGAGATTCTTGATGAGCTTCATGGCACTCATTTTTTCTCCAAGTTGGATCTCCACTCTAGATATCACTAGGTCTAGCTTCATGAGGATGATATCCCTAAGATAGATTTTCACATATATCATGGCACTATGAGTTTTTGGTCATGCCCTTTGGCCTCACTAATGCTCTTTCAACATTCTAGGCATTTATGAATAAAATATTCTAACCCTACCTATAGAAATTCATTCTAGTCTTCTTTGATGATATCCTCATCTATAGTAAAATATGGTCTAAGCATCTCTAACATTTGGATCTCACACTATAACTTCTTTCTAACCATATTTGTGACAAATAGTCCAAATGTTAATTTTGGCCAAGATGAAGTGGAGTATCTCATGCATATTATTTCAACCCAAGGGGTTTAAGTGGACCTAAAAAAATAGCTACCATGACAAATTCACCACATCCTCAGACACTCAAGAGCCTCTATGGTTTTTTGGGGCTAACTAGATACTATTACAAGTTTTTCAAGGATTATAAGAAGATTTCAAATCCATTGATAACTATGTTGAAAAAGGATGCTTTTAAATGGACACAAGTTATTGAGTGTGAATTTTAATAATTAAAACAAGCTATGTGTACTACACCTATTCTAGTTATGCTAGATTTTGCCAAGACCTTCACTATCAAGAGTGATGCTTGTGGTAATGGACTTGGTGCTATTCTTCTCCAAGAAGGACATCCCATTGCATTCACCAAAAAATCCCTTTTTGGAAAGAATTTAGTACTCTTTACTTATGAGAAGGAAATGATGGCCATTTTACATGCAATATAGAAGTGGTGGCCATATCTAATGGAAAATCATTTTGGCATCAAAACTAATCACTAGATTTTGAAATATTTCTTGCAATAATGGGTCTCTTTCCCATCACAATAAAAATGGGTCAACAAACTCATGGGTTATGACTAGGAGATAACTTACAAGAAGGATAAGGATAATATTGTGGTTGATACTCTATCTCACACATTTATGGATCAAGCTTATTTTTTAATTAGTTCCATGCCTATTCTAAATTAGTTGGACACTGTATAGTAGGGGTATATCAATGGCTCCTCATTATCTCATATCATTCAATATTTGGCCACTAACCTCTAATTTGTATCATATTATTCTTGAGATGGTGCTTCTCTATGATACAAGGGTCATCTGGTGCTTCCCCATAGCACAGATCTTTAATAGGTTATATTCTATGAACTTCATGATTCTCCATATATAGGGCACTCAAGGTTTCTCAAAACTTATGAGCAGGCATAATGCAACATTTTTTGGAAGGGATTGAAAAAGACAATTCAATAGATGGTGGCTGAATGTGATACTAGTCAACACAACAAGGGTGAAACAACACTCATCCTTGGGTTACTCAAACCCTTTCCCATCCCTACCAAGATTTGGAAAAATATTTATATGGATTTTATTAATGGGATCCCTAAATCTAGAGGGAAAATGGTGATCTTGGTTATGGTTGATTGCCTATCCAAATATAGTAATTTTTTTGCCCTCATCCATCCCTATACCATTTCCACAGTGGCATAAATTTTCTTGGACCAGATTTTCTATCTTCATGGCATTCCTTCATCCATTGTCTTATATCATGATGTAACCTTCACCAACCATTTTTAGATAAAACTATTTTGATGCATCGGTACCCAATTGAAGATGAGTTCTAATTATCATCCACAAATGGATGGCCATACTAAAATTGTCAATAAATGTTTAGAAACTTTCCTTCATTACTTCACCTTAGAATAAGAACATCAATAGGAAAAGTGGTTCCCTCTCACCAAATGGTGGTAAAATACCTCCTACCAAACTTTAATGAAAATTGCTCCATATGAAGTAACTTATGGTCAAGAATCACTAGTGCTCCTTTTGTACACCACCAATAGTTCATCAGTTTAAGTGGTTGACATGATTCTCTAAAATCAATATCAGATCCTTAGTACCCTATGGTAAAATCTTCATATGGCACAAAATCAAATGAAATAACAAATAGATTAGCATCATTATAAGTGCACTTTTCAAGTAGGAGATATGGTTTTTCTTTTTATACAACTCTAAAATAAATCCTCCCTAAAACTCAAAGGGCATAATAAGATAGTTCCCAATTTTTATGGGCCCTATAAGGTTCTTCATAAGATTGGGTTGGTTGCTTATAATTTGAAGCTCGCACCTTCTTCCCGAGTTCACCCAGTAATTCATGTCTTTTCTCTAAAGAAATTTCTTGACTTAAACATCAGAGTGATAATTATTTTACCAAAACTTGATAATGAAGGATCCATTTTTCTTGAGCTAGAGGAAATCCTATATAGGTATACATTACAACTTCACTCTCACTCCATCATCGAGGTTTTAATTTAGTGGCACAAAATGTAACCATATGATGCAATATGGGAAACACTATTTTAGATTCAACACCAATTCCCACATTTGAAGCTTTGAGTACAAAACTTTTCATAAGAGGTAGGGGATGTTATGAACCTGTGATATCACTTTACTTTACTTTTTTAGTTTAGTAGTTGTTATGGATGCATATGCTTTATAAGGCATCTTGTGAGCATTTTATTTTATCCCACATTCATGGGAAGTAGTAGTTGATTATATTATAATTCATATATAATTAAGAGTTGAGGCCAATGAAGGAATCCATGAATTTATTGTATTGAAATTGCTCAAAGGTGGTTACCCCTTTGAAGTGGTCTATAGTCAATATAATCATTTTAGTGCTTCAACTAATTTTATAAATCTGTTATTTTGTCCATTTTTATCAATTTTTTTTAGAAGGAACCTCTAACACTCTTGGCTTCGTATTTGCCATAATTATTCTCCTTCATAGAGGCTATAAGATATGGTCATCTATATGTATCAAAACTCTTTATAACCTTGTTATAGGATATCCATAAAATGGCTTGGAACTCTATTTTCACTATTTAGGGAAAATCTCCCTAAACTCAATCATCTTATGTTTGAAGGTGATACATAATTCCATTCATCCATTTAACACTTCAATAGGGTTTTTTATGATCAAATACACCTATCAGGATTCCAAGGAAGGCTTTTCCATGTTCCAAATTCCCATACAAGGACCTTCATAACTCTGTGATGGTATCCATAGGTGGGTATTTTCACATATAGGTAGTAAAGAAAACTTAGGTAGCATGCAAGATATATATATATATATATATATATATATATATATATATATATATATATATATTCATGATAAATTATATTCCTTCACCAAGAATTAAAACATAATATTAGCACTCTAAAATATTGAAAAACTTACTAAAGCTTCCATCTCAGCATGACATCATCAAGGAGAGAATCATGTAGGTGCATTTGAGCTATATGTAGGTAATGGATAGAATTAGAGAAATGTGTGTAAATGAATGGTCTCATAAACAAAATTAAAATCATTAAAAATCCATCAAATTTATGTTTGTCACTATGTATATCTTGAGAAAAGTCCCAAAACATATATTCCAATGTGATATCTTCTTGCAAATACTTGTTACAGAGCAGGAAGGTATAGCTAGTGACTAGTTGGTGTGGTGCATGAGCTTATAACTAAGCTTTCACTTTCCTCAAACATTAAAATAAATTCTCTTTATCTCTTTATTACTTTAAATAATTGATACACCTTCATTAAAACTCCATGGACATGATATACAAGAATTATACATGTGATTTTAAGTGAGAATGAGTGAAGAGTTGGCTATGAGAATGGAAAGATTAAATATTGATCAAAGCATGGTGTGATGAAAAAAATCATGAAAGGAGGGAAATATTATGTAATTTAAACATGTGAAATATCATATTTTATTTCCATGAAACCTTTACGGAGAACCAATATTCTACAAATAAGGAAAACTTTGACTGAGACCTCACATGGTGACACCTTCATATAGTATGAGATGACTTGCCTAAAACAAAACCATGAAACATGAAAATAAGAATAAATATAATTTTATAATATATCCAAAATCATCTGGGGTAAACATCACTAATTAGATTGTATGGACCTATCCAAACTAGAGAGAAACCTATAGGGTACAGGAAATAATGAGCAAAAAAACATAGTCAACTTGTTAGAGATAGTTCATAAATCATGGTTAACCAATAATTTAAATTTTTTTATTAAAATTAATCTATCTAAGTCTACTATCAACCCCCAAAGGAATTTGGTTTGAAACCTCTTTTACTGGTCATACCAAGAATTAACCTGTTGACCATTTTTATGTGTCTAAAAAGGTGAAGAAAGAGAAAAATAGTATTAGACCTTTTTAGCAATTCCAAATCATGTCAAGAAATTAAATTATTTTTAATAAGATTAATATATATTCCATGACCTTCTCCCATGTGTCACCTAACCTCATAGGTTGTACAAGTGCTAAAATACTCCTTTTTTAGTTGATTTCTTGATCTTTAGTTAGCTAACCTACAAGTTTCATATGAGACTAACATTTATGATAATTAATATAACTTATTTGATGTTTTAAATTAAATAAATACACTTGTACACCTTTAAACCTATGTCACTTCCATTTATGACCCCTAAATAGCTATTAAGTGACTCAAAACGACATATAAACTAATTAGACCATGACTAAGGATAAAAAGTCATCAAATAACATAAAATAGACTATAACATACCCTATGAAAAAATATTAGACCCCTAAATCATTTCAAAATCATTTTTTTAACCTATAAGGGTCCCAATTTGACCTATAGTGTCAAATTTGGTCAACAATATGCACTTATTCAAAGAAGGAAGATTTACTTAATTTATGTGAAAGTTTTGCTGATGTATTTGCATGGAAATATAGTGGTATCAAGGGATTTGACCCAATTATATCTCAACACACCATTTATTTAGAAGTTGAAATAAAGCTAGTAAGATAAAGAAAAAGTTCTATTAATCCTAAGCTTGAGCCTTGGATGAAAGATGAGCTTCATAAGCTCTTTGAGTTAGTTATTATATTTTAAATAAAATACTCAACTTGGGTGGAAAACCTTGTCCCATTATAGAAAAAGAATGGTGAAATTAGAGTGTGTGTTGAATTTCATAACTTGAATAAAGCTTACCTTAAATACCAATATTCACTGACCTCTATAGAATAGATTTTATATTTGGTTGTAGGTTCAGAAAGGTTCTCCTTGTTGGATGGATATAATGTTTACAACCAAATGTTGGTCAAGGAATAAGACCAATTCAAGATAACCTTCACCACAAAGTGGGGGACATTTACATATAGAAATATTCCCTTTGGTTTATCCAATGTTGGGGAAACTTTTTAGAGAGCCATGGATATGGCATTCTAGGGCCTTCTTAACAAGTTGTTGCTAGTCTATTTGTATGATATAACAATGTTTTCAAAGAATGCAAGTGAGCACATGGTTCACCTTGAATAATTGTTTGAAATGTGTAGGTAATTTGGGGTATCTCTAAATACCAAAAAATGTGTTTCCTTAGTTCATTAAGGTAAGATCCTTGGATAAATAATTTCAAAGCATGGTTTAAGAATAGATCCTGAAAGAATAGCTTCAATATTTGCACTTTCCTTTCCCAAGTAAAAAAGATCTTTGTAAATTTTTTTAGGGGAGATCAATTTTATTAGAATATACATTTCATATTTTACCACTTTAGCTAAGCCATATATAGCCATGCTAAATAATAATCAAAGCTTCAGCTGGTATAAGTATAGAATAAGGAATTTTGAGGAAATTAATAAATCCATGGCTAGTGATACTATGCTCATGAATCCATATTTCACAAAGGACTTTATTTTGTACACCTATGCTAACATTGACACCATTTCAGGCATTCTTATGCAACAAAACATTGAGGCCTTAGATCAGCCAATAACTTTATTCAGTCAAAGCTTGGAAGAATACAAAATAATGTAATATTTTGTTGAAAAGCTTTCAATTTTAGTCATAAGGTCTCTCAAGTAATTTATATACTTGTTTTCTAATAATAAGCACATCCAAGTATCAAGGAGTTTCTTTTGAACAAAGACATAAATGAGAAAAGAGTTGGTTAGATCACAAAAGTAATGGAGTATGATGTGGAGATCAAGGTCACAAATCTAATTATAGGCAAAAGACTTTGTGAACATATAGCCCAAGACTTATAAGAAGCCAATAAGGTGGTTATGGTGTCAACTAATAAATAAGTTATAGATGATCATACCACACCTTCTAGTTGGTATCATGATTTGGTAAGATATCCCTCAGATGGTATTTATCCCTCTCACCTAAATCCTTCAAAATAAAGATATTTTAGATTATAATTCATTCCATTCCTTCTTGTTGATGGTGTTTTGTTCAAAAATGATATCAATGGAACATTGTTAAGATGTATTAAGCCAAATCAAAAGGAAAGGTTACTTGAATATTTCTATGATAGACATGATGTAGGGAATTATTCAGGAAGGACCATAACCCACAAGATCATGAGAGGTGGGTATTATTGGCCAAGCTTATTTAGTGATTGTCATGCATGGGTTATTAAATTTAGACAATGTGCTATGTTTGTAAGAAAGGTAAAAATGGCATCCTTACTTCTTCAACCAATTGTAGTGGATCAACCTTTTGTCCAATGGGGATTACACTTATTGGACTCATTAGCCCCCCTTCAAGCTTAGGTCATAAATGGATACTAACTTCGATAGACTACTTTATTATATGGACAGAAGTAGTGGCATTGAAGGAGGTAAATAATTCCAATGTTCTAGATTTATATAAAGGTTTTATTATTATATTTGGATCCCCTTAAACTATTATTTATAACAATTTTATGGCCCTTGTGGGGTTTAAAATTATCCAATGGGTAGTTCAATATAGTGTCTTTCTCATTACTTCATCAAAATACTATCCCCAATGCAATGGTCTTGCTAAGTCCACTAATAAGAACCTATTGAAGATCCTATGAAGGACCATTGAAGATAATTAGAGGTCATGGCATCTCAAGTTGAAGTCAACTCTTTGGGATGATAGGATCACTTACAAGAAGTCAATAACCAACTCCCCCTACAAGATGGTATATGGGAAGGAAGTAAGAATTCTTATTTCTCTTGAATTTTCTCCCTATAACTAATGCATCAACTTGAGTTGTTGGAGAATAAACCTATGGAGATCAGACATGCTAAGCTTATGGAGTTGGAAGAGATAATACATTAATCCATGATATCCATGGAAAACCATCAAGCAAAAGTAAAGAGATCCTTTGACAAAGGAGCTTCTTCAAAAAGTTTTGAAGAAGGAGATTTGGTCCTTAAGGGGGATGAGGGTAGATATAATCCAAGGAGGCATACAAATTTTCACTCTCTTTGGAGTGGTCCATAAATAATCTCTAGCTACAAATCCCACAATTCCTTCTAACTTGCAAGTATGGATGGCGAAGAGCTTCCTATCCTAGATAATGGGATAAATTTGAAACATTGCTATCAAAGACATTGAGTTCCTTATACACAATTTTTTTACTTTCCTCCAAGTGTTGTCTTAACACATTAGTTTGTTTGCTTTTGCTTTTTTTAGTTATCTTCCTTTCTTTATTTGTTTCCTTCCTTGTTTTGATAGAATTCATTATCTTTGCTAGTCAAAAGGTTTTCTTGCAGTCATGGATCAGTTTCACGATTATTGATGAGTCTAATAGTCATGTAAATGGTCTAAATTCTCAAGTATAGTAGGCATGTTGCCCAGCTAAGTTGCCAAAGATGTTGTCTAAATTTGACCTACATACCAAAATTTGCCTAATCTAGAATAAGGAGTTGAGTAGGGTCCTAATTGAAGAGTGATCCAATGTCACAAGGAGCATATGGACTTCAAGAGGAGATCACATAGCATTTTCAAGATTTTTAAACATTATAATTAAGATTAAAGTGTTAATTTGGTGATCTTAAAGAGCTAGACCATCATCACACATCATAAATAAGTGAATAGACTAGTTTACTTATGAATTTTATAATTATTCTCAAGAAGCCTCTCAAGCCCAAAGGATCACATGGGATTAATTTATTTAGTGTCAAAGTCATCCTCTACAAATTTCATGTCTTGATGAGCTTGCTATCTCAAGATATAACCCTTTAAAGTTATACTTCTAGAATGGGATGTGCATGTAGATGTCAAGATTAAGCTTCATGAAATAACATTTTGAATTCAAAAGTTCCAAGGTTAAACATAGATTTGAACAAGTGTTAATATCTCAAGAGCTCAGGTAAAATATCTATAATGTATGATGACTGATAAAGCCAATGGGTCCCTAAGATCCAACAACACATTTTCAATCATACCATGAAGATCTAACGTTGTGAGTAAGGGTCAACTAGTTAGTAGATCTTGAGGACTAATATGTGGCTACCAAGTGGGATGATCATAGTGGCTAAGCTAATCAATAGTGCATGTTCGATCAATTAGAGATAGATCAATGGCATGCCTTTAATTAGATTAGGGAGATTGATGGTGCATATGAGGTCAAGAAGTCAACAAGCTCAAGATGAACACTAGGCTATCACATGGTGTAAACATAGGGGTAGATTGAGATGACATTAGGATCCAAAGAACAAATGATGAGTTGATAATTGGCATGATGTGAGAAGCCCAAATCAAGATCAAGGGCCAATATCAAAAGTTGAAAGCCAATAACTTCATAAAAATTAATTATAATTGAGGTCAAACTAGAGCAAATCATTCAAAGGGATGCCATGCTAGTAAACATGTTGGATCCATCACCAAAGCTAGTAATATGATTATGACCCCTTTTCTCCACTTTTTCATGCCAAGGATAAACTAGTAAGGAGCAATCAATGCTAGAAATAGATCCTAATAGATTGATTTATCTATTGTAGCTACTTTTACATCAAAATTCAACTTTAAAATGACTTGATCCCATCATTTTAACTATAAGGAACATCAGTGCAGACCAAGAACAAATTGAAAGGGAATGATATAGTTGTTATGTCCATTTTCCCAAAGTAGTTTTAGACATTATGATATTTCCTAATAGTATCAACGTCAAAATGATCAAGATCTTGGTCATTATGCTCCCTTCTCCACTTTCCCACATCTTCTCCCATCTCTTTCATCCCTTTCTATTATAAATATAGGATTTTAGATCTTAGAAATGATCCTCTCTTTTGCATGACTAGATTCTGCAAAGATTTGTATTGTAACACCTATTTGATGAAATAAAAGATTGACTTCCTCTATTTATAAGCTGAGTTGAAGTGTGTCTTATGAATTAATTGATGTGGTCAAGTGAATGTATGTTTTTCTTTTCTTTTTTTGGGTTTTCTCACCTTTATGTAGTGTTTTGGTAGTTCTCATAGGTCATTTTAAGTACATATATGGTATGTTGGTCAGTGTGGAAGTGGATAATTTCTCTCTCATGTCAGGTTAATAATTAGTCCATGCATTTTTATGAAATAATTATGTGAAAGTTGATCAATGGATGAATTAAGTGATGTTTAGAAATATTGAAAGTGTCTTATAGTGTGTCTTGTGTAGGTATAAGGATTAAAACATTTGATGAATCACCTCATTATACATGTTTTTTTATGAATTATTGTCAATCTCTTTTCCTTTTACAAGCAAGAGTTAGTTTAGGTCTAGTATAGGTGATAGATCCAAATGGAAGTTGGCATTCTTTGGAGATTTGACCCAAGATTAGGTGACCCATAGCCTAGGGTTAGACCCATGTTGGACTAGGTTTGAGTAAAAAGACTTAAACAATCCCCTTCTCAGTTAGGGTGCAACCTAGACCACCAATAGTTACCAATTCCCTCTTTTACAATGTTACTTATGTGAAAAGTATAATCATGTTCAACACAATTTCCCTTTGGATCCCTAAAGACAATATTACTATGCATATTATAGGTTATATGAGTATCATGAGATAAAATACTATCTTGTTTTGGAGAAGTAAAGAAAGGAAAAGGATGTCAAGAGAGTTAACATGGTCAATACACAACTTAAGGAGGATGAATTTTTGAACATCATTACAAGACACCAACATGTAGAGAGAGGACTACCTCCTCTCAAAATGCCTCAAGAATAGGGAATTTGGAAAGAAAAATAGGATAAATATCTTAACCTAATTGTATAAAAGGGGCTCATGTATGAATTTGCGTAGATGTTAAATAATATTGAACACCAAGATACTACTAAAGGAGATGCTACAAAAATAGATGCTCAAATGTATGGTCAAATTGGGTGTATTATGCACTAGGATGGAATTATTATGGAAATGATAGATTTAATGAAGCTTTTAAGTACACTATGTAATTAAGACATTTATTATAACATCATATACTTGCTACATAATTTACTAGATTTTGCACATCGAGGGAAACAAAAGATAGAAAAATGTGTTTGGTATGTAAAACCAAATAAGTCATGGGATGTAGATACACGAATCAACATTAAAGTTTTAGGATATGAAATTCCAAATGTTATCTTTTATTTTGGTGGCACGGTTAACATGATCCCTAGGTATAAATGAGAGGTGATTGGATGGCTAGTTCTTAGTTGCAACATAGTGACTCTAAGCTTAGTAGACTATAGAAGAGTTGAAACCATTGGTAGATTAGAAGAAATTGATATCAAAGTCATAGAATTGAGCCTGTAAGATGACTTTGAAGTCATAGATATGAAGAAAACAAGAACTCATTACCCTAAATTGATTGAAAATAAATGGGCATATGATGGTCAAATTACTATCAATACTATGTAAAATCAGTTAGAGGCACATCATATAGATAAAATTATAGTTATTCCTTTATATAAAGGGAATAAACCCTAAATCATTCTATCTGAACAAGAATCTCCTTGCATTGTACAAAAAAAATATCTAGATGAAGGTAAACTTTGAGGAGAATCTAAAATATCTACATATAACCCAGTGTAATTTGTTGTATGAGCATACTAAACCTTAGGTGCAGTCTTTAATCACTCAATAGTTGAATACATATAAATAATGAAAACCCAAAAAAGTAGTTACTCAGCCATTAACACCTTAGTTTGTCATAGAATATTGTGTATCCATGTTTGTTAAATCCCCTACTTGCTTAGAAGTTGATTTTCTCTATCAAGTAGATGATCATATGTAGGATTATATAGAGCTGACCATATAAGGCACCTTGCCTTGGGAAATAGCTTCATCTATAAGTAGAGACTCAGATACACATCTACTTAATTGGGATCATGGTGATCATGAACTCTAACCTATGATAATGTTATTCACCATAAAAAGATAGATTCATTCATATTATGGAACTGAAGACATCAATTTATTCATTTTTTTCTTACAAGCTCATGTGCCTATGGTCAATCAATGGGCCAATGTCTTGAATTATTCCTTTAAGGGAGTTGCATTGACATGGCAGATAATTCATAGATATGATTAGCTCGATTGGGATGATGGGTGAGAACTTACGATTATCATATTTCAACTATCGTGGGTCATCAAAAGTAATTGGCCATAATTTTAGGAAGGTTATTTCCCTAAAATACATATTCATAAATGTGTTGAGGTTTATACTAAATAATGTGTTGCACCTAATTATTGGGTTCATATGTTTAATTATACATTTTCCCCTTTACCATAAACCTGGTATATATATCAAGAAAATAGGAGGGAGATAATGTATTGGTCACAAGTGTAGAGTGACTTCATACAAAATTTTGTGTTTGAAGATGAGAATCCTCTGATTCATATTGTGCTACTAAAACTCAAACATTTATCATTCCATGGGTACACAAAATATTTAATAACCACAATGAACTCTACTATGTAGAAAAATGAAACCTATGATCTAAATACAACATTACAAAGATATAAAGCTACCAAGATTGAAGAATGATATCTTATATAGCCATGCTAACAAATAAAAAATGAAAAGGAAGAAACTAAAGATTCAGATAATAATGGTGATATTTATCTAATTGATTTATTTTAACCTAAATAAAAAGTATAACCATTAAAGGATCTAGTCATAGAACCCACTTAAGAAGAAGATTTGTGTAATATATAGATTCTAGATTAGGAAGGGAAAAGAATTATACAAGAATCTATTGATGAGGAAGATCATAAGATTTATCAACAACCTATTAAAAATCATGTGAAAAACATCAAAAGCAAGGAGATTCCTAAACTAGCACTTATAAGTGACTATTGTATTAAATCCAAAGTTTTAGAAGCTATGCAACTCCTATGGGATTATCAAGATGTGTTTCCCATAAAATTTTCAAATGTCAGAGTAGATCCTTCCCTAAGTGAAATGCATATCAAACTCAAGGAGTGCACATGACCCATCAAAAAAAGGCCATATAAGTTGAATCCAAACATGAAGTTGAAAGTGAAGGTTGAATTGGAAAAAATTTAGGAAGCAAGTATAATCTACCCTATAGAGAAGGTAGATTGGGTGAGTCCCATGGTAGTACAACCTAAGAAAATAGGCAATTTAAAATTATGTGGTGACTATTAAATTTTGAATGATGCATGTATGACTGACCTATTTTTGTTTCCCTTCATAGATGAAGTTTATAAATCTATCACAGTTCATGAATTTTACTCCTTTATGAATGGCTTTAATGGCTATCATCAAATATCCATCATAGAAGAAGATAGAGATAAAACAACTTTTGCCATAGAATGGGGATCCTTTACATACAAGGTAATACCTTTTGGCCTCAAGAACACACCTACATTTTTTTAGAGTAGTGGTGACTACCTTTAAAGATTTCATTCATGACTTCCTGGAAGTATATCTAGATGATTGGGTAGTCTTCTCTTTATTTAAAAAATAATTATCCAAGTTGTGCCTCATGCTAGAACATTGTTGAGATTTGTGCACTTCCATAAATTTGAAAGAGTGTTTATTTTTTACACCTTTTGGAGCCCTATTCAATCACATAGTGTGCAGTGAATGTATTTTGGTCGACTAATCCAAAATTTTAATCATTCTTAGTATGTCTCCACTAGTCATCTCTAGGTAAGTGTGATCTTTTTTAGGCCACATGAGTTACTATCAGAAGTTTATCAAGGGATATGCAACTATTTGATCTCTATTGGATTATTTTCTATGCAAAGGTATGAATTTTGTCTAGACATTTGAGTGTCAATAATCCTTCATAAAAATAAATTAGTAACTAGTCACTATGCCTATTCTCATCTTTCTATATTGGAATAATCCCTTTCATGTGCATGTTGATACTTCTAGTATCATATTCAATGTTGTGCTTGTGTATCTAGGAGATGGTAGATTAGAACACCCCATACATTTTGCAAACCAAAATTTATCTAATATAGAAAAGAATTACATGACAACTAAAAGAGAATCATTAGATATCGAGTTTGTACTAAATAAATTCTAAAATTATCTTATTGTGACACCATTTAAAGTTTTCATGGATCATCAAGCTCTGTGCTACCTAGTCAATAAGCCTATGCTTGAAGGATTCTTTTCAAGATGGTTGATTCTCTTTGAAGGATTTCAATTTTGCATCAATGTCAAACCAGGTAGAGAAAATGTTGGGCTAGATCATCTTAGTCACATCACAAATGGGGAAGAAATAGAAGAACTACAAGAATATTCTCCTAATGCCCATCTATTTCAAGTTTCTACAATCCCTAAAAATTTTGAAGCAATTGTTAATTTCTTAGAACAAGGAATATTCCCTATGCACTACCAAGAAAGTGATAAGAAGTAGTTTTTCACCAAAGCCTTGCCATATACTATTATAAATGGGCTCTTATATCATTTGGGGAAGGATGAATTACTATACAAGGTAGTTTTGTAACATGAATTCTCTTAGCTATTATAAGAAGCAAACCAAGGAATAGTAGGAGGTCATATTATTGGATAAGCTATCATATAAAAATTGTTATAGAGTGGATTATGGTGGTTGAACCTTTTTTAGGATGCACATAGAGTAGCACAACACTATGATGTGTGTCAATGAATACATAAGCCACACCAAAACTATGAAATTCCTTTGTATCCTTTATTATCTAAAAATATTTTTGAATAGTGGGGATTCAATGTTGTAGGATTGATCAATCCTCCAAGTAAACACAAAAAACCTTGATATATTATCACTATGATAAATTACTTTACCAAGTGGGTTGAAGCTATTATGACATCCATCTGTGGGGCCAAGGATGCAACAAAGTTTATTTATGAGAATAATATCACATAGTTTAGATGCCCCATTAAGTTCATCAGTATCAAGGGACACACTTCCTTAGTAATACTATCAAATATCTGAATGAAGAATTCAAGATTTACCATCATAAATTTAATGCATACCATCCACAAGCTAGCATCCAAGTTCAAGCTTATATTAAAGTGTTGTGCAAGATGTTAATAAAGATCTATGATGTCATGAGGGATGATTAGGGAGATCACTTTTCTATGATTCTTTGGGCTTATCAAATTTATTATAAGAGGGCCATAGGTTTTAATCCATTTTAGTTGGTCTATGGGCTTGAATCAATAATACCGATAGAATACTTGGTACCCAAGCTACGCATTGAAATGGTTATGAGACTAGGGGAGCATGAGTCTCTCACAAAAAAGCTTCTCAAATTGAACAAGATGGATGAGTATCAACACAGAGCATCTTGGATGCATGAACATCATAAGCATAGATGGAAATCATTACATGACAAGGACCTACTACGTAATAAATTTCACAAAGATAAACTAGTTTTGTTATATGATAGTCACTTTAGAGTATTCCTAAGTAAATTATAGATCAGGTGAAAATAGCCTTACATTATACACTGAATATTGTAGTAAGGAACCATTTTTTTGATAGATATATAAGGAACTATTTTTATAGGATAGTTGAATGGATTTAATATTAATCCCTACCACCAATATTATTAATTGATCTCTTTCTACTAGATGAGTGGGTGCTGAGTAACACCACATAGATTAGGATTTCCCATTTTTGTATGTTTTCTTATATGTTTATTTTTTTGTTTGTGCATGTTTGTGTTCATAGATTATCTCTTAAATATATTTTGGAACTAGGATAACCAATATAGCATGTGACACCTATGTGAAAAATAATTCAAGTGCACCATTATTGATATCAACAATGGTGAAAACAAGCAATTTAGTTTGAGAAATATATGGTCAAGTCACATCAGCCAATATATCAGTCATATAATAGTCTCCCCTAAGAAGTTAATGTCATATATAATGTTTAACTGGTTTAATATTCACTAAATTTGTAGCTATTCAACATCATAAATTCATACTCTAGTATGGATAATAAAGAACATAACACGTATCTCAATATATGAGCCAATAACTAACTACCTTAATTACCAGATCAGATAAGATTTTCCACATCAACATTCACATTGATATCAAAGGGAAAAATCATCAAGACATATACATAGAAACTAATAGGTGAAAAATATATAAAGGCACAAGGTTATGAACTAAGTCTACATTTCATTCTTGCAAAAAATTTATGAGCTGAATTTTTAGAGCCAAGCTAATTTCTAGTCTATGAAAAGCAAAAAGTTTTTCAATTTAAGTATTAAAATATAATAAATCATTTACATCTCATTATAAACTTGATATACACTCATAAATAAGTAAAGGGTGTTGACCTTGCACTTTAGCATAAAAAATTCATTGATCTAAATCCATTTGATTACCTTTGATTGGTAAAACAAAAATTCTTTTGACTAGATCCACTCGAAGTTGTGCAACCACTTATTCTTGTAATCCCACATAGATTATAGAATATAGGCATTAGGCACTTGCTTTCCATGCCCACATTTGGTGACTTGGGGTAAATTATGCAAATATTTCTTGGCCACTACAATGATGGAAACATTTATATTGGCCCCAACACCACTATAGTCATCAACACTGAAGTAATGGCTCAAGCTTTGGGTATGTCTACATGGGGTGATTTTATTTCTCCATACAAGACAAAAGTGTTTCCTATAATTTAGGATGTCATACAATTATATGTCTATGGATTATATTAATCCCAATTGAATAAATCTAAGATGAACCAGTGTGCATCTTAGTTGAGTGCATCACATGAAGATTCTAGTAAACTACCAAGTTTGTGAAACAAATTCCTAAAGTCATGGTGGATATTTCACATCACATGATCCACCATAATTTCAATCCTTTATGAGGTCATAAATTTATATGTCTAAGGGAATATAAGAATCCCAATTGAATAAATACAATATGAACTAGTGCACATCTTGGTTAAGTGTATCACACATAGATTATGGTAGACTACCAAGTCTATGAAGCAAATTCCTAAAGGAGTGATGGACATTTCACATCACATGATCCAAAATAATGAGTATTTAAATTATATATAATTTTTTTTATATGAATTTCTTACAAATATCAATAATAGTTGCATGACTTCCATTAAGACCTTCCAGTACTAATTTCTCATCTTTCTGTTGTGTTTCATCTAATGGAAGTCCCCTAAAGGAGAGGTGCACCCCAACACTTACTATTGGCTAGTGTATAAATTATACAATTTTATTTGAACACCTAATTTTGATACCCTAGTGCATGATTTAAAATTAAAGATATGGTGGGAGGAGTGTTTGAATTTAATTACTACACATCTATAGGTGTTTCCAAACATCATGCAATACTAGGGACAACATGCTATTATCACTTTTCTCTCTAAAGGTGTTTTCATTCACATTAAAAAGATTATTAGGTCACCATTTAGAACCATTACATATTTTTTTACCATGGCCATGGTGTAGGCTAATGTTTCCAAGAAATAATCTTATGCATCTAGGCATGTGACACCATTCCAAGCCATACCACCTAGTACAGTAGTCATTTCAGTGCAACAATAACCAAAATCCACAACCTCATAGTAGCAAATAGAAAAGTGTAAGATCTCTACCAAAAAACAACCACCATCACCTCCTTTAAATTTAAAGATGAGGAGAACCAAAACCTAGTTGGATGACCCCAATATTTCCCAAATTACAAGTTCCTATGACCTACCTCAAATGGGAATGGATGACTAGGAGGTTTATCATGTCATGGTTATAAATATGGTGGGTAAATTATATGATAGGGAGGAGGAGGATTTATTCTTTTGGAAGTCATTTCACATGATTCAATTGTGTAATAAGTTCCCTCCAAGTCTTTGGGTGGAACTACCACCATGCCCTACATCCATTGTTATTGACACTGTGTGAATAGGCTAAACAAATGTAGAGAAGGGCCAACTTATTTAAACTAAAAATTTACACCACTTTTGAAATAATTGACATATTTACACCACTACCAAAAATTCCACAATATTATTTAATGTGTAGACCTAGAATACAACAAGAGGTTAGAGTTTCTCCTACCCTAAAAGAATGCACATTTGATAAGACATCCATGGCACAAAAAGTGCAACCTTCTCCTTCTTTGACTTCATTACCACCCAAACATAATATGGTTACTTTAGGGCATAATAAATAATTTTTATCTATATTTATGGTCTATTTTATTCATTTATCACCTTTAAAATAAGCCCTAGAGGGCGAAGAGTTCATACTAGATCAACCTACAATTAAAGAACAATAGGTTTCATGGGAGGAAGTAGCTTGCACAGTTGAATTCAAAGTTCATCAAGAAGAAAAGCAGTTATAGAAGGAGGAAGCCCAAGAATAAAAATCATAATAAGCAAGTCATAAGGTTGAAGAAGCTGAGGCTACCTAAATGACCAAGGACATAGAGGCTAAATGATAAAAACATATTGAGAAGGCTAAGAAGGTATAAAAAGTTTACAATGTAACAAAGTAGGCACAGAAGGCACACTAGAAGAAGATAAATTAATATCAAAGGAATAAATATGATATGCTCATTACCAAGGCTAAAGAAAAATAATATAATCAATAACAAGATGTAGTGGCATAGGCAAACAAAGTAGCTTGCACAACTGAATTGTGAGTTCATCAAGAATAAAAGAAGTTCTAGAAGGAGCAAGCCTAACAACAGTAAGAACAACAAGCAAGTCATCAAGCTTAATAATATGAGGCCATGTAGATTACCTATGACATAGAGGCTAAATGATAAAATCATATTGATAAGGCCAAGAAGGTATAAGAAGTTGCCAATGTAGCAAAGTAGGCACATGAGGCACACCAGAAGAAGATAAATGAAGAGTAGAAGAATAAAGAGTCTATGCTCATTACCAGAGCCAAGGTAGAAGAATATAAGAAACAACAAGATTTAGTGGCATAGTTAAATAAGGATCTAGAGGATGACACTCTCACATAGTAGCAAGTTGATGAATCTATGAAGAAGAATTAAAAAAAGATGAATCTGTACGGAAATTATGCTCAGGCACAAGAATAATAAGAAATTTAAGCCAAGGTAAAAGCTAAACTAGTGGCAATGGCACAAGCTAAGGTTGAATAAGACAAGGCTATTGTGCTTGATGAATATAAAAAAGAAGAATATCATGCCTATAAGTTATAAGAGGAGGAATATGAGAAAAATAAAACTACAAAGGAAGAGCTCAATAAGAAAGAAATGAAAGAAGACAAAATAAAATAGGATGAAGATGTTGCACAGTAATTGAAGACTCAAAAAGAGGATATAGTGCAACAACATGTCCTTGTACAATAATGAGGTGGATCAAAGTAATTGGGGTAAGAAGAAGATACACCTACAACTGTAACAAGTGAGTAGCAACCAGATTTTCCATTAGGAGGTGTATGGTTATGAGATGTTCCAACTATGGGTACTCAGTATACTACATTCTCACTTTCACTTACATCCATGCCATGAACTAATCCTTCAGCTACTATGGGAACATTTGAAACATTCCCACTCTATCAACAATCATCATTAGATATTTCTAGATTACCATTGAAGAAGTAGTTAGAAGGTACTAAAACATTCCAAGAGTCCACTGCACATAAGGATACCTCTCTAGATCAAGAGGTTGATAAATACAAGGCCAAAAACATTGATTTTAAGGCTTGATTACATAAATACATGAATCTTATCTAGTACACTTGTCCCAAGTTGGTCACTCAATCAATTAGGGACTAAGTAATGTCTAACCAGTGTAGACTCAAGACTCTTGTATAGAAGTTAACAAAGGAATTTTGTGAAGCACATAAACTCTATATAGTGGGAAAATTAGGATAATATGTCAAGGCTAAGGATACTACTCTCATTACTCTACTAGAATAATACCAAGAAATTATTTATGTTGTTACACTTTAAATTTAATAGGTTACATGCAACTTGTTGGATTGGAAGCAATAATTGGATACCTCCTTAGCCAATTCTAGCGTACACTTTACAAAGGATGCCACCACCAAATCAATCAAGGCAAGTCACACTATAGTAGGAGGGAAAAATATGGATCCCTTTAGGAGTCACTTAATATTAGGGATAATGTGCATGATAATATTCTAAATTGGTAGATGTTGGAGGTACAATCATTGAGAGGGGTGAATTAGTGATGCAAAATATTTCAAACTTTACTTTTAATCCTTTTAAAATCTTAATCAATGATCATAAGCATTCATAAATCATACAAGATGTTCATAATAATAAACAAGAAATATGATTCAATATCACACACATAACACAAGATCTACATAGGAAACCCTCTCATGGAAAAAACCCACTCTCAAACCTACAAACACATGGACTACTTATCCTATAATATGATCACAAATGTGAGACCTTTTAGTGAAGCACCAACTTCATAAGGATAACCCAACCCTAAGTATAAATAAGCACCCACTTGTTAAATATGTTGATCACCCACACAATACCTTATGAAATCAACAACTCTATAATTTTGATTGTAGATCAATCTGATTGGAAAAACAATGTTTAACACCACTATTTCAAATCATCACACACACTCAACCTTTATCATACAAGAAATGCATCCAAACACCCATTTTCAATCAATATAGGCTTCTTTGATCATCCTAAATCTGACTTATACTTCAATCCATCCACTGATCATACTCTCTAATCTCTTTCCTTCATCTCTATCTTCTTCTCTCTCAACACATTCACATACAAGTCTAGAAACCATTTCCTTGGTCTCCACCTTTTATAGAGTCTTCATGAGTATCAATATTTAGGTCATTAATAGTACTTACCTTAACCATTAATACATCTAACATGATAAAACATAGATTAAATACATTGTCACAAGTTGGCTATAATGTCTATGGGTCACACTTAAGTAGCCACACCTTTTAATTAGGCCTTAATAGCCCTTATAGGTCTCATGGAGACCTATTACCATTTTTAGCACTTCATCGAGAAAAAATATAACACAAGATATCTTTTAAAATACATGTATCCACTTCATATTATCTCTAAGACATCTTAAAATTATTTATCCCACCAAAACACTCTTTTGCTAAAGCATAATTTACACAAATAGTAGTCTTGTACACAGTAGCACCATTAACAAATAAATAGTCAAATTTGAATCTCCATAAATTTGATTTTACAAACATTAAAACCTTCTAACTAGATTCTATGGATTCATCTTGAAGTCCTCTACAACTTTTCTTTTTACACCACTATGAAATTCATCCTATATCAAACGATATATCTCAAAAACTAAGGACCGGTTTTCCCTCGTTAATTTGAATATTTGAATTCTAAGAGTCACTATGAAAAATTTAAACATCAAACATTTTGACCTCATCTCATGCTTCTTATAAACTTTGAACAAATATTCATCAATAATCTCCTCAAAATTATCTTGGTATTTATCTTATAACACTTACCATTGATTTTTGATCTGAGCTCCTATGATTGTGCCACTTGGCAGATGTACATGCCTTATGCACATTTGAATCTTTAACTCAACCTGTACCATCAATTTTTTTGTACAAACACCCACAAACTATTTATCTTATATCAAATCAAAGAGATAGATACACAAGTCACTAGCATGTGTAATCTTGACTATTTGACTTTGAATTGCATCATTAGATCCTTAGTTAATCAGATTAAATTCTTGTTGTTAGATTTATGGTTTGATTAAACTCTAGCCATTTTTCTTCGATATCATAAATTTTTCTATGGGAACTTGGTGAACTCTATCTAAGAATCCAAATTTGCACCTTAATAAAAAAATTTGAGCTTCATGTCTAGACTTGAAATTTGAACCATATGATCTCCTCACATAGGGGAATCTATCCATGTATCAAACTACTCCTAAAACCCTCACATGTGTGAAATATGACATCATCAATATTCTCACTCATATTAATTTATCAAGATGACTACTTGAGATTAAACCTTCATATGACTATATTGATGAATTTAATTCACTTCCAAAAGCACTCTAAATACTCATAACATCTTATAAGATATCTACAACTTGTCCATATCATCAATATCATCATCAATAAGTCTAACACTCTCCAAACCATCAATCTAATCACTTTATCATTACTTCATTGGTACCACATACTCTATTTGACATCAATGACAACTTAGCATCAATGACCATGCTCAATAATTGTCCCCTTTATCATTGATGGAAAAACACCCTCATAATGACTTCATTTAAACTCCTTAATTTTGATCTTTCTCCCCCTTTGGCATTAATGACAAAGTGTCTCTTCCTCAAAATTTCAAAAATAATTCCTCAACATCATGTATACATTCAAATAATATTTAAAATGCTTAATATACTTACATATGAACATTTTCCCCCTTTGATATTCAACAATCTAAACTTGGACTTATTTGATCCTTGGACCTCACAAACTACTCACAGATCTTAGAAATACCCCCTAACATCAAGCACATCTTCTTCAATACAATTAAGATAACTAAGTTAGCTCTCCCTTAGCCAAACACATCTCACAATCATTCAAATTGAAGAGAACATACCATTGTATTGATTTACATTTTGATCATTTCCTAGATCACACACACTTACTTCCACACATGAAATATGTCTCCTAAGAAGCATAGGTAAAGACACCCACTTTTCATATTAGGACTAAAGATCCCAAAAATTAGTAGAATACCATATCTTCATGTTCTTAATTGACTTTCAGTCCATACTCATCTTTATATTAGATGTGAATGAGTTCTCAACCTTATTCTTTTCTTTTATATCAGGATCCTACTTGATTTCCTTATCCATTTGGGTTGATAAGGCTTGTTCCTTAATACTTGAACTTGTTTTATATTCTATCATGGATAATAATCCACTTTGATCCTAATTTTCATTCACCTTCTTATGCCTCCATTCACTATGACTCCTCTTCATGATAGTAGAAGTAGAATACTAATCATTCTTGTAGAACCTTACAATGTGATCTCTCTTATGAGAATTGAATAAAATGAGGTTTTTTAGATTGTACATACCTTATGATTGAGATATATGATGACTCCTTAAATTTCCATGATTATGTACCTAATCATTTGCTCCCCTAATGAAGATATTATAAAACTTTGTAATATGTCCCAATCCTTGACACTTGTAGCAAAAGATGTCATTCTTTCCTTATGAACCTGTTGACTATCTTGAGTGATGATTTTATTCATGATTGCCATTATCTTGCTTATATTTCCATGAAAATTTATTCCTTGAGGATTGTTTATAATCTTTTGACCTATGACCAAACTAATTGTAAGAGTAATAATAACCATTGAAATTTGCATAACTCATAACATTTGGTTGTCTGGTCTGATTTATCTTCATTCTATAAATACCTTCATTCCTTTACTAATGATTACTCTTCAAATCCTTTATCTTATCTTTAGTTACATATTATTTTTCTTCTTTGTATCCAAGACTAGATCTATCAATAACATGATTTTAACTACTCAAAATATTATCAAGATCATTTGAGCTCTTTTCATACTTACAAATGACTTTACCTTACAAGATGTCTTGTCTAACTCAACTTTTAATGACTAATTTTCAATCACATACCTTGAATACTCATCTTAGTTAGATTTCAAGATTTTAGATAGGATTTCCAATTGATAACTGAGATGCTTGACTATATCTTCATGCTCCTTAGTGTCTTCATTCATTCTTGATTCAATCACACTAAATTGTTTTTTATAGTCCTTGATTTGTGACAACATCCTCTTGTTCTTTTTTCTCAATCTTTGGATTTTTAAGATAATTTATCAATTCATCCTTGTTATCTAATTTATCAGTTGTTTCTTTGATCGTATCTTGATTTAGTTTCATCTACAAAGACTCTCTAATTGATACATAATACACTCTTCATCCTTACCCTTTACTTCTTCATTAAGAATACAAACCTAAGTTTCAATTTTTTGTGTGATCTCATCATTATCCTTGACTTCAGTACTCATCCTTCCTTAAAAAAAATCAATTTGTTCCTCATAGAGTTTGATAAAGGAATATATTTTTCTATTTTTTCTTTGTAGTATCTTCATTTCTTCCACAATATCTAGATATTTATCTTTAAGGGTGACTTTCTCATTTTCTTTCTCTGAGCTATCTTTTCCAAATAAATATCTACTTAAAGAACATTCACCTTCATTATTAATAAAATCCATGAACAATGTCTCTTTGTCCTCATTATGAAAATAATCATCACTATCAGATATGTTTACTTCTTCTATAAATGAGTTACTATCTTCTTCATGGTAAATTCTCTTACTATCTTTGTATGATTCCTTATTTTCATTTTCTTATTGAATAACTTTATGTACTTGTTAGGACCCTCAAATTTATTGTGTTCATCCTCATGAGAATCTTTGAGTTTAAAAATGTCTAGACATTTAGCTACAAAATGACCAAATTTACCACATGAAAAACATTTAAAAGGAAGTTTTCCTTCATACTTACCTGATCCTACATTCAATATTCTTACAATCATGGCTACCATTTGATCTTTATTAAGATCAAAATATTTAAGACTTAACTTTTTCTTATCTTTTTTTATTACCTTGAAGGTTTCTTCCTTATTATGAGGTTTATCCTTATCAACTCGCATCTCATAGGTAGTAAGGATGCCATGTAATTCATCCATCTTCAATTGAGTGAGATCATGAATTTTTTTGACAACAAATTATTTTGAATAAAAATTGAGTGTAAGAGTCCTCAATTCCTCTTATACTAAATTAGTTTCATCAATCACTTCTCCAAAACATCTAATCATGTTTACTACCTCATCAACCCTTAGAAGATAAGATGCCACAGTGTCTTCTTCCTTCATTTTGAGATCTTCAAATTGCCTTTGGTGGTCTATAATTTAGCCAATTTTACCTTAGAGTCTCCTTTATAGATATTTTATAATTTGACCCAAATTTCCTTAGAAGACTTAAAATAAATCACTCTAGTAAATTTAGCCTCATATAAACCACAAATGATATCATTCATAGTATTATAATTATTCTAACTCAACTTCTTATCATTAGCACTAGTTGGATGAGTAGTTAGTATAGTATAACCATCCATGATATATTTCTAAATATCAAACCCTAGAGACATGATGCATCTCCTCATACTTGTACTTTAGAAAGCATAATTTAACCCATTGAATAATGGGTCTTTATTTTTATATAAACCCTACTTCTATTTACTTGCCATATTATACCTTATATCACCTTAAAGTGGTTAAAATTATAATGAAGGTCTGGATTTGATACTAATTGTTGGAGGTACAATCACTGAGAGAGGGGTGAGTCAATGATGCAAATATATTTCAAACTTTAATTTTAATCCTTTAAAACTCTTAATTAATGACTATAAGCATTCATAAAGCATACAAGATGTTCATAATAATGAATAAGAAAGATGATGTAAGACCACATACATAACACAATATCTACATGGTAAACCCTCTTGGGGAATAAAATGCACTCCTAAGTCTACAAACACATAGACTACTTGCCTTATAAGAGGATAAAAACCATGAGACCTTTTAGTGAAGCACCCAATTTATAAGGAGAACCCACTGCTAAGTATGAACATGTAGCTACTTTTTCTATAGGTTCATCACCCAAACAATACCTTATAAAATCATCAACTCCAAAATTATGATTGTAGATCAATTTTATTGGAGAAAAATTGTTTAACATCACTCTTTCAACTCATCACACACACTCAACCTTACTCAAACAAGTAATACATCCAAAAACCCCTTTTAGATCAATCTAAACTTCTTCATTCATCCTCAATCTACTTTGTACTTTAGTCCATCCACTGAGCACACTCTCTCTGATATATTTCCTTCATCTCTATCTTCTGCTCTCTCAACACATTCACATACAAGTCTAGAAACCATTGCTTTGGTGTCCACCTTTTATAAAGTCTTCATGAATATTAACATCTAGGTCAGCCATAATACTTTCCTTAACCATTAAGACATCTAACATGCTAACAGATATATCAAATAAATTTTCATAGGTCTACCATACCATCTATGGGTCATATTTAAGTAGCTACACCTTTACATTACGCCTTAGTAACCCTTATAGGTCTCACAAAGACCTATTACCATTTTTAGCACTTTATCAGGCAAAAAAATAACACAAGATATATTTCAAATACATGGGTCCACTCCATATGATCTCTAAGACATCTTCAAATGATTACTTTCACTAAAACACTCTTCTACTAAAGCAAAATTTACTCAATCATTAGTCTTGTACATAGTAACACCATGAACAAATAAATAGTAAACTTTGAAGTTCTATTAATTTAATTATATAAACATTTAGACCTTTTAACTATATTTTGTGTATGTGCCTTGTAGTCTTTAAAAAAAAATCTTTTTACACCACCATGAAATTAATCATAGATCAAAAGATATAACTCAAAAACTAAGGACTGGTCTTCTCTCATTAATTTGAATACTTGAATTCCAATAGTCACTATGCAAACATTAAACATTAGACACTTTGACCTCATATCATACTTCCTAGCAACTTTGAACAAATATGCATCATCTATCTCCTTAGAAGTATCCTGGTCTTTATCTTAGAATACTTTATATTGGTCTTTGATTTGAGCTCCCATGATTATGTCAATTGATATCTTTGCATGCCTTCTACATATTTGACTCTTTGAATTGACCTACACCATTGATCTCGATCTGTATAAAAACTTGTGAACCATTGATCTTCTATAAAATTAATGAGATAGAGACACATGTCACTAGCGTATGCAATCTTGACTATTTAAATTTGAACTATGTTGTTGGATCCTTATCTAGTCATATTAAATTCTCACCATTATATCTATGGTGTGATTAAACACCAATCATAGATATTTGATATCACAAATTTGGCTAAGTATGGGAACTTGGTAAACATTGTTTGAGAAGCCAACTTTGCACCTTAATAAATTTTATTGAACTCCATGTCCATACCTTAAATTTGAACCATATGATCTCCTCACATAGGTGAATTCATCCATATATCAAATGGTTCTTGAAACCTTCACATGTTTGAAATATGACATCATCAATATACTCACTCAGATTTATCTATCAAGATGACTACTTGAGCTTAGACCTTCCTATGACTATTTTGATAGATTTTGTTCACTTCTATAAGCACTATAAGAACTCATAACATCCCATAATATCTCTAAAAAATGTCTATATCATCAATATCATCCATCAATTACATCACTAAGTCAAACACTCTCCAAAACATCAATCTGATTACTTTATCATTAATGCATTAGTATCACATGCTCTTTTTGACATCAATGAAAACCTAACATTAGTAACCATGATATCACTCATGGAAAGTTTCATTAAAACTAGGGAGGAGAAGGATGGATACCTATAAGAATCACTAAATGATAGGGATAATATGCATGATAATATTCTAAATTGGTAGAGATAGCTTTTATGTAGTTCCTTCATTTGCCTCCAAGCTCAATGATATGTAGATAATATGGAGCACCCGAGTGGAGAGATTCAGATAAGGGTTATGAACACCAAGGTAACCTTGAGCATAGTTGATGATATAGACATCATTCAGATCATCATATTTCATACTCCATTACACACCCTATTGTGGTTGATCCAAGAAGTGATGCTAGATTAGAATGCATACAAAATGGATCTGAATCCATTCACCAACATAGATTCCTAGATTATTAATACAAATACATATAGGCCACCTTTAGAACTTGAATAAATCATTATATGGTGCAAGGTTATTCATTCCCAATCCAAGGACTCTTCTAGTCAAACATCATCTATGTCCATGCCACCACCTTCAAGTTAAGTACTATGTTGAGTATAAATTTTGAAAAAAAATTACAACATTTTATATTGGGGATGACTTAGTAAGACAAGAGAGGCTAGGTTGGTTGAAAACCCATAAAGAGCAGCCACTTGGTTATGCTAGATTATTAAAAACCTACAAAGGTCGGTAAGTTGGTACACTATTTAGTTGAAAACTTGAAAGTGCAGCTAAATAGCATGCAAGAAGTGAAAATCAAAAATGACACCTTGAATGATTACTATGAATCTTACTGGTCAACCCATTTCTTCAATCTATGGTCACTTTTACATTCTAAAATATCCTATGACATTGTGTTGAGATGAGGCAACCTTTTAATTTTGGGAAAGTGCTAGTAGAAGAATGCTAATTGTAATGCTATGTAAGATATTTTTCTGATATTCATGCATTATGCACTCATTTTATCAATTATATAAGTCTATTTTGTCTTATCTTCATGACTTGTAATAATCTAGAGTATGAAGAGACTCCACTTTTGGTTCCAAGTACAAGAAGAAGATGAACAGTCATAAACTGGAAACATCTATATATACTTTTATTTATAAGATGAAGAGGGTTACGTTTCTTAGAAGAGATCAATAGAGATTATCTAGTTATGGTTACCTATGTGATTTCTTATTATGTTCCTTGCTTCTCATGTATAATGTTTTGGTTACTTTTTTCCCAACCTATTTTAGTCTATGCAATGTTTTTTATGCTTAATTCCTCAATAACATAGGATAATTAATGCTTCATATGTTATTGCCATCTAAATTCCTATCTTTATATAATAAACTATTTTATGCACATGGAGGATATCATAGCTATCCTCATCCTTATCATGTTATGATGATTTAGTAACCTCATCTAATAGAGAGTGTTTCAGTTTTGAAATAAACATAAAAAAGAGGGAAAAGGGAGAAAAAAAGGAAATTTCTAATTAATAAAATGACAATGCTTGAGAATTGAAGCATGCCAAGTCAAAATTATACCACTATGTGCCTAGTTCAGTGATTTCACAAATGTTTAGCCACTTAGTGGTCAAGATTCTAAGGAAAACCAATATGAATATTTAACTTGCAGTTCCTTCACATAATGTAAACACTCAAAATATTTACAATAATGACACACAAATATTTTGAAATACTTCATAACTGAAAACACATAAAGCATTGATTATTCACAAGGAAACTAAAAAAAAAACACATGAGAAATTAGATTACCAAATATAAAATCTAAATTCCATATTCATATCTATAAGATAAGCATAAAATCACTTCTCTTTCATAAGTATAAAATCTAAAGTAAGAACAATGGACCACATTAAATGAGTAGAAGATAGGGTCAAAATAAATAAAAGGATTCTATTATAATTTTAACTAAGTTTCATTACATGAAAATGTTAACCTTTTTAAAGAGAAAGCAATCTAAAATATTTAGATAAGGATGGGTCTCACCTTCAAGTATCACAAGATTCCCATCCTTCACCATGATGACCACCTACAGTTATTACAACTACATCATTTCAAAAAAAGAAGATTACCCACTCCCCAAAATGTGCCTAGTGCCCACTCAAGTGATAGGCTAAGTGGATGAAGAAGAAATGATCCACACCATGGGACACATGACCAAGCATGCATGAGAAAATCAATTTTTGGTTATGCAGAGTGAATGGACAAAGTTAATTTAGAAGAAGCAACTAAACACATTCAATAGAGCAAAATTATTACTTGCAAAAAATGTAACTTCTATTCATTAACATAAAATAGAGAAAATTGGTACAATGTGCTACAATGCATGTTTTATAGAGTATATACATGAATCATGATATATATGTTATGAATATGTGGAGAAATGACCATTGTATGGATGCATATGTTACATACTTATATAGTTAGAATACAAGTGTGGTTCCAATTGTGATCAATTACCAAGAAGATGGTTGCATCAATTCATCTTCCAAGCTATATGATGGTTTGTAAACACCTTGAATCACATGGCTGAGGTAAGGTGACACAAGGATGTGTTATGGAGTCCAAGATTTGGCTAGGCATGTATAATTATGATTTATAGTGTGGGAATATGAAGCACATAGGTTTGTAAGCTATGAAGAGCACAAAATTTAGCGAGTTGGTATAGAAATTATGTGATGTGTGGGATAGTGATGTGCATGTGTCTATGAGATATAGTGTGGAGATGTGAGGTACACCAAATGGTAGATGTGAAGGGTGTACAAGTTGGTGAGCATAGCATATAACTTATGTAGTGTGTGAGACTATGAGTTATGAAGTCTATAGTAATGAGTGTGTAGTATGAAGTGTCCATAAGTTTTTGATATGGCATGAGAATTGTGCATATGACTTTTATAAAAAATTAGGAAAGGAGTACATAATAATAGTTGAGAGGTGTACACCCTATGTAGTTGAGTGAATAATGAGTAAGCTCATTTACATGGGAGATGTGCACAGATCATTCACCCTTTCTTGAAGATCAATGGGCTCCACTCTATTGAGGAATAGTTATGAAAATTGCACCTAAATTTGTATTGAAGTGATCCATTTGGATTTATCATCATATTTACCAACCTTGACCACTCAAAAAAGTGTATGTGTGGCATAGAAGGTGCATGTGTTTATCACTTTGATGATTTGGTCCTTATCTACATGATGCAAGTGTTCGAGATCCAAATCAAAATGATGTTGTGTCACTATTGGTTCAAAAGATGTGGAGTGTAAGTCTTTAGAAGTTCCATGTTGAATATTGGGTGCATGCTAAAGTATTGAGGAAAATAAAAAATGAAGGTATTCTCACCAATTGTGCACAAAATGGTGTAACAAATATAGTGTAAAGGATTGATCTTCTAGTGTGGACCTTTTGAAGTACTCCTTATGAATTTTCAACTAGAATTTATCACCAAATCAAAATTCATGAGGTGTGTTATTTACATCATGGCACTCCTTATTAGCTTAAGTGAGAGAGAATTTGCTGAACATGTTGGTGAATAGACTAAATGTGGTATAAAAAATTCTTAGCTTTATCCACTTCCCATTCCTATGTGCATGACTCATTTCTTGATAGTACATAGTAGAAAATGTTTTGAGGTGTTGAATTTTGAAACCCAAGAAATGTCAGGAATGAACTATGGCTAGTAGAATTATGAAGAGCCCTATTGTAGGTTTATTGAATATACAAGAGATTTTCATCCTAGGTGTGAGCATGTACATAATTGTAAATTTGTAGAAGATGAATAATTATGTGATTAACCACCTTGGGTTTCCCATATGTTTTAGGATGAAAATCCTTCAACCAATCAAGCTGTGTACCCATCAATTCCCATAATTATCACCAAAAATTACTCACAAAGTGTGGATTACGATCAAAGATGATGAATGTTGGTAACCCAAAATTAACCCAAACATGGTTGAAGAATGCTTGTATATTACCAACTATGTCAATGTATTTTATACATGTGACCATGATGGACATATTTTAAAATTGATCCACTACAACAAACATAGTGTCATGTTATCATCTCATCATAGGCGATCCAGTCATGATATCCTTAATGATAGATTCCCATGGTCTAGATGGAATTGGTAGGAGTGTGTAAAGTCATAAATTTTTGTCCTTGGGATTGATGATATAATAAAGAATGCAAGACTTGATGTGTCACTCCACATATTTTCATGTGCATCTAGTAGAAGTGGGACTACAATGTATCTAGAGTCTTTCTCATGCCAAAGTGTCATGAGGTCTTATCATAGTACTCCTCCCAGATGAGTCATTAGTGAGGTGTGACAAAAGGAACATAGAGATGTCTAAACTTGTAGATAAGTTAGTCAAATAAATAGAACTCTTGCACTTGTTTACCTTACGTGAGGCTAGTGTAAGTTTCTACAAAGTCCTGATTAGCTGAGTAGAGGGGAACCCAATCTATGAAGTTTTGGTCATGTATGTCTAACATTGTGATAAGAACATGAATTGGTAGTTGACTAAGGCATTATATGGCCTTGTTATCCTTCCATTTCTTTTTTTTATCATGAGATGGAAATAATATAGGTAAGTCATTCATTTCATGTGGATTCATTTTTATCTTGTTATATGACTGTAGTAACTAAAATAGTTTATGGTATGAATGAATAATTATCTCCTTCTTGAGAATGTAGTGTCATCATTTCTTATTTATTTATATAATATCATATATATATTTATCATATGTCAATTACCTTTTCATTATGTCATTGAACATCTCAGATTGGTATTTGACTAGATGCCCATGTTATATGAGCACTACACTAAGTGTGTAATTAGACACATCAGTGTGTATTTCAAAGGTTTTCATAATGTCAAGCATTAAATAATAGGTGTTATGTATAGGTGTTTATTAAGTGCCTAAAAAACATGTTTATGCATATGTGTCTAGTCAAAATTGGTTTTAGAATGATGTCTAAGAACCCAAGAGATGTGAGATAAACTAAGGATGAACCTATGATTGAAGTTAGCAAGTCCAAGAAAACACATCAACTCTATGAGATTTCATGAAGTAATCTAATCTTGGATCACTTTCATATTCTCTAGATCTACTATGATGTTGATGTAATCAATGATGTAGCCTATGTATTGGATCTATGTGGTGCCAAATGTATACTATGCTAAGTTGGCTTGTAAATTATTTTGTCACAAAGTGTCTAAGAGACTGAGATGTGATTTATATGCTCCTCTTAAGTCTTTTTAAAATATGAAAATGTCATCCAAGTAGATGATGATGGAGTTTAGGAATGACTTGAATAGATCATCCATCAAGCACATAAAAGTGGCTAACACATTAGTGAGGCTAAAATGCATGACCATGTTGAGTTGTGGAGCTAAAAGCTTCACTGAATGTGCAAATGTGGAGGTTTCTAGGTTACACAGTAATCGACATCGATCAGGCCAATCGACATCAATTATCTCTAGCTACATAGTAAACGACATCGGTTATGGTTGGTCGGCATCAGTCAAATAGGAACTGACATCGGTCACCTATGTGTTTCCAGAATTGTTGTTCTAATTTTAGACGAATAGTTAGTTTGCATGTAAAAACTAATTTTAGTCTTGAGTCTACATTTCTAATTATTGTTTGGTTTGGGATATATTTAAGAGACCCACGGGGCTATATTGTAATCAAGTAAGTAGGCAACTACAATTGGGTTAATTATCACTGAAAGAGTAAACAAGGTCAGTTGATCTGCAGGGTGTGCAAGATCAAGTAGATCTGTGGGTGTGTGTGTGTGCAAGATCAGTTAGATCTGTGGGGTAGCAAGATCAAGAAGATCTGCAACATAAGGAGCAAGATCAGTTAGATCTGCAATGTGCAAGATCAATGAGATCTGCTGGTGGAGGGAATAACTCAGTGTTAAGTTGATTGTAATTGATTGAGAGAGAGAGAACTCTTGATGGAGAATTAGTGTACACCCAAGAGGTGTGGGAAGAAGAGATTTCTTTATTGTATTTCCTTCTGGAAGAGTGTAATATAGATTGTATTGTTTCGCGTATCACCTATTCTTTATTGTTTCTAATTTTTAGTTACTTATTACTTTTAGTTTAATTTCATGTTTAGTTGCTTATATAAAAGTAAACAATTATACTCAAGGAGGATCCTAATAGTTGGTATCAGAGTGGGTTAGTGTTTGTTGATTATAGGTTCACTCACAGGGGTTTCTATTTGATTGGGAGTAAAGCAATGGTAGAAGAAAGTAAACTAAGAATGGAAAAATTCAATGGCAAGAATTATCAATTATGGAGGATGCAAATAGAGGATTATCTATATCAGAAAGATCTGTACTTACCATTGGGTGGGGTTTCATGTAAGCCCACAGATATGCAAGATGAAAAATTGAATGTTCTTGATAGAAAGGCTCTAGGATCTATAAGGTTGAGCCTGACATCGTTTGTGATTTCCAACTTATCACATGTAAAGACAATGGTAGAGTTAATGGAATCTTTGGCAAATTTATATGAAAAACCCTCAACTTTGAATAAGGTATTTCTTATGAAGCAATTATTTAATTTGCAAATGCAGGAAGGTGGATCAGTATATAGTCATCTTAGTGATTTCCATAAATTAGTAAATCAGTTAAATTTAGTTAAAATAGTTTTTGATGATGAAATTAAGGCTCTCTTAATCTTATGCTCTTTACCTGAAAGTTGGGATAGTTTGCTAATGGCAGTTAGTAATACTGCATCTACTTCAAATATCTTGAAAGTTGATGATGTTGTTAGTGTAATCTTGAATGAAGAAATTTGTAGGAAAAGCATAGGGGAAACATCAGGTAATGCTTTAAGTGTTGAAAGTAGGGGATGGCAAAGAGAGAAGGGCCAGTAAGGGAAATCAAGGTCAAAGATAGGCAGTAGATCCAAATCTAGATATGGAAGAATAACCAGTTGGAATTGTGGAAAGAAAGGACATGCAAAGAAAAATTGTTGGTTGAAAGAAGATTAGCATAAAAGTAATAAAGAAGCAAATGATGCAGGTATTGATGCATAGGATGCTCTTATGTTTTCTTTGGATAGTCAGGTAGAATCATGGGTTTTAGACTCTAGTGCTTCTTTCCATGCAACCCCAAATAGATAATTTTTCCATGATTATGTCCATGGAGACTTTGGAAAAGTTTATTTAGGGGATGGTGAGCCTTGTCAAATTGTTGGCAAAGGAAAAGTGTAGCTGAAATTGTAGAATGGCAACACATGGGTGTTGAAGGATGTCATGCATGTTCCCATCCTAAAGAGGAGTCTAATTTATATAGGAAAGTTGGGTGATGAGGGTTGCACAATAACTCTCATAGCGGGATCTTGGAAAGTTTCCAAGGGTGCACTTGTATTAGCTAGAGGTAAGAAAGTAGGTACACTTTATCTATCTACTTGTATTACTAATTCTCCTTCTGTTTTATCTAATTCAAATGTAGATGCAAAGATGTGGCACTGTAGCCTTGGTCACATGAGTGAGAAGGGAATGCATGTTCTTAAGTCAAAAGGTAAGCTTTCATATTTGAAAATCATAGATCGAGATTTCTGTGAGCATTGTATTTCTGGGAAATAGAAGAAAGTTAGGTTTCTTGAAACTGGGTCAACAAAGAAGAAGCACATGTTAGATCTTGTTCATGCAGATGTGTGGGGACTAGCTCAAGGAGCTTCTATTGGAGGATCATAGTGTTATGTTTCTTTCATTGATGATGCTACAAGAAAGGTATGGGTTTATTGCATAAAGATGAAATTTGATGTTTTTGACAGATTTAAGAACTAGAAAGCCTTGGTTTTCAAGGAGAAGGTGATGGATAGTGATCAGCTCAAGAGGATAAATAATTTTGAGTAGGCCAATGTTGAATTGGACAAGGTTATGATCCAAAATGAGCTCATGGGTAAAAATCATCACTCATAGGAAAACATAGACACTGACATCGATCAAGCAGAGACCGATGTTGATCAGGCAAGAATCGATGTCAGTCTGGTGGAGACCAAAGTCAGTGATGTCAGGCAGATGGAAACTGATGTTGGTCAAGGATGTCAAGTGGAATTGACATCGGTGAGGTGTAGACTAAGGTCAGTTAGAGATGACTGGGATCGGTCACTGTTAGAATGAAATATGGGTGGACAAGTTGTCAATGAGTCTCAAACGCCCACGAGGAGATTTGAAAGGGTAAGTAAGCTTCAAATTCATTATTTCCCTTCTTTATACTACTTTTTAATCACTGATGGTCGAGAACCAAGAAGTTTTGAAGAGGCAATGCAGGTAGAATCTAAGAAATAGTGGGAGCATGGCATGAATGAGGAAATTGATTCCTTAGAAGAGAACCAAATGTGGGATTTGGTAGAGTTGCCAGCTAGAAAGAAAGCACTAAAAAATGAATGGATTTATAGGTTAAAGAAAGGAGAGAATGGACAAGTGAGACATAACGCCAGGTTATATGGTCTTGAGTAAGCTCCAAGACAGTGGTATTTGAGGTTTGATAGGTTTGTGACAAAGCATGGCTTTAGTCAATGTCAATGTAACCATTATGTTTATTTTACCAGGTTAGATAATAGTAGCTACATTATCCTGTTACTATATGTAGTGTATATGCTTGTTGCAGGGTCACACATGCAGGGAATTACTGAGCTAAAGGTAAAATTAGTTTAGACGTTTGCCATGAAGGATTTAGGAGCAGCAAAGAAAATCCTTGGCATGAGTATTTCTAGAGATAGGGAAAATCACAGGTTGATTTTGTCTCAAGAGGATTATGTGAATAAGGTAGTGGAGAGGTTCAATTTGTAGGATGTAAAATTGGTAAGCACACCTATGGTTGGATAGTTCAAGTTGAGCAAGGAACAGTGTCCTAAATCACATGATGAGGTTGAGTACATGGTATGTACTAGACCTGATATTGCCCAAGCAGTGGGAGTTGTTAGCAAGTTTATGGCCAATCTAGGAAAGAAGCACTAAAAAGCAGTTCAGTGGATTCTTAGATATCGAAGAGGGACTAATAATAGGTATTTATGTTATGCAGGGTTAAACACTTCTCTACATGGCTATGTAGATTCAGATATGGCAGGTGACTTGGATGGAAAGAGAAGCACCATAGGATATGTGTTCACTATTGGTGGAACGATGGTTAGCTAGATTTCAAAGTTGTAGAAGGTTGTTGCAGTCACAGTGGCTAGCAAGGATAAGAACCCTGTTGGTATGTTAACAAAGCTGGTAACAAAGGAGAAGTTAAATCTTCATTCAGCTTTTGTTGGTCTTTAAGATTGAACTTGAAGATGGAGATACAAGCCATAAATAAATTAGAGGATGTTATTGTACAGGTACAGGTATAGGTGCAACTGTTTATCTCTAAGTGGGAGATTGTTGAGTTATGGAGCTAAAAGCTTCATTGAATGTGCAAATGTGGAGGTTGCTGGGTTACATAGTAACTGACATTGGTCAATCCAATCGACATCAGTTATCTCCAGCTACACAGTAACTGACATCGGTTATGGTCAGCCAACATCGGTTAGATAGGAACCAACATCGGTCACCTGTGTGTTTCCAGAATTGTTGTTCTAATTTTAGATGAACAATTAGTTTGTATGTAAAGACTAATTTTATTCTTGAGTATGTGTTTCTAATTATTGTTTGGTTTGGGATCTATTTAAGAGACCCATGGGGCTATATTGTAATTAAGTAAGTAGGCAACAACAATTGAGTTGATTGTCACTCAAAGAGTAAGCAAGGTCAGTTGATCTGTAGGGTGTGCAAGATCAAGTAGATTTGTGGGTGTGTTTGTGTAAGATCAATTAGATCTATGGGGTAGCAAGATCAAGAAGATTTTCAGCACAACAAGGAGAAATATCAATTAGATCTGCAATGTGCAAGATCAAGGAGATCTACTGGTGGAGGGAGCAACTCAGTGTTGAGTTGATTGTAATTGATTGAGAGAGAGAGAACTCTTGAGGGAGAATTATTATACACTTAAGAGGTGTGGGAAAAAGAGATTTATTCATTGTATTTCCTTATGGAAGAGTGTAATACATATTGTCTTGTTTCTCGTATCACCTATTTTTTGTTGTTTCTGATTTCTAGTTACTTATTACTTTTGGTTTAATTCCGTGTTTAGTTGCTTATACAAAAGTAATCAATTGTACTCAAGGAGGATCCTAACAGACCAACCATTAATACAATCCTTCTTAAGTCTTGAATGTTACTTTCCAAACATCTTAAGGATAGGTTTAAACCTAATGATAACCTAACTTCAAGTCAATCTTGGTGAGGTATTGTGTGCCTCAGAGCTAGTATAAAATGTTGTCAATGTGTGGCAGTGGATATTTATTATTCACCATGATTTTTTTGAGTGAGTAATAGTCTATGCAGAGTCATCGATAACCATCATTCTTGGGTGTGAGGACTATTAGACTCTTGCAAGATAAAGAGATAAGCCTAATCTTGTCTTGATCAAGAATCTCTTAAATCTAGCATTTAACTATGCCATTCTCCTAAAATGATCTACTATAGATGAATATAATTAGAAGAGAGGATTCATGATCAAAATTGGTGTGGTTATTTACTATGTAGTGTGTTTGAAGGACTTTAGGTTATATGAAGACTTCACTAATTTTCTCTAGTAACTTAGAGAGTTATTTTTGTGATGATGTGAGAGTGTTGTGTGCTACCAGGGTGTGCTTAATTTTCATTTGCTTAGGTGTGTTAGGGATGACCATGAGTAACATGAACTTTTTTGCATGTGAGATGAGCTTGAGACATTTCTTAGTAGAGACCAAGGTGACTTTAATCATGGGTACTAACTCAAAAAGGTTATATAAATGATCTTGTACGTAAATAGTTTAATGTTTTAGCTTGGATTGATATGTAGATTCCAATCATACAAGTACAGTCTCCTTACTATGATGTCACAAAATTCTAGAGTTACAATGTCACAAGTAATGTTATCCTACATAAGATTGACTTTGTACTGAAAAGTGCATTGCTATCATACCTAAATATCTTTCCCCTACTAGAGCTACCTTAAAAACTATGAATTTGGATGCATGGCATTAGTAAGACCAAGGTGTTGATCTTTGGATTTCATGATGATGTTCTTATGACTACCATTATTGATGATGAAATTGAGAATTTATCCCTTTACCTAGAACTTGGTCTGTAATAGATGTTCACATTATTTAGAGATACCAATTATAGTGGTGTTGGTACTTAGACAAGAGGCATCTAGATTAATGTCATCCATCGATGTGGGTTTTGATGTAGAATTTTTGTGTAGGGATTATTGTCTATGGCATTCAGAATCATCGTGAATGGATGAGTAATAGAAATGGCACCACTTATCACTAGACTTATTCTTATTTTATTTATTTGAATTAGAAGTTGTTGGAGGCTTTGATGTTTGACTAGTCTTCTAGTTTTGATCTCATTTAAAAAAAGGGTGCTTTTACTTCTACACATAAGGCTATGATGTGGATTGTGGATTTATGTGAAGGTTTCGCCTTGTGCACTACATTGGATGAAGAGGTAACACATGATTTCATCTTTTGCTTGGATTCAATATTTTCAACATTGTGATATGCTTTCCCAAATTTTTTAAAATTCAATAACTCCATCTTTACATGGATATAAGGTGAGACTCTATTGATGTACTTTAGCGCCTTATGTTTTTTTCTCAAGTTCTCATGCTAGCGTGTAGAGTAGTCATGAAAAATGTTTGTGTAGTCTTCCATAGACTGATCTTTTCACTGGCATAATTCTTTTTAACTTGATTTATTATTATTTAATGTGGAATATAGAGGGTATTATTCCCCATTCATTGCATCGACAAAATTCTTTTAGGATTTAATTGGAACACATTCTTGTGTACACTATGTGATGAATCTCTCCCACCAGTGATTGATTAGTATGGACATATTTAGTATTATGAAGGTGATATTATTAGTATCATTGAAAGAATTAACTAAGATGTACACCTCAAGTTATCAAATCTAAGAATCTAATGCTTTGACATCAATCTTGCCTTTGAATAGAAAAATGTTTAGATTGACTTTAATTTTGAAGGGGGTTTATTACTAAAAGCATTATTGAATAAACTCCATAGTTGTGTCAAAATGTATTGGATTGAGTTGTAAAATAAATTCATGGAAGTGACCAAAAAATTTGGTGTGTTGTGCCTCTAGTGCAATAGTGATGAGATTTTGTACCTCAAGGACTACCTCAAGTTACTTCTAAGAATCAACTGTATTTATTTTGCTACAATGTTATTCCAAATATTATAAAATAGAACTGATTGACAAACCTTCTTTCTCAAGTTACACTCACATTTTATAGGAATAGATATTATAAGCTCTGATACCAATGATCCACACCATAGGGCCCAAGACCAAGTGTGCAAGGAAAATTAAATTTTATTTGTGCAGAGTGAATGGGTAAATCTAATTAATAAGAAATAAATAAACACATTCAAAGGAGAAAAAGTATTACTTGTAGGAAATGAAACTTATATTCATTAACATAGAATAAGTAAAACTAGTACAATGTGATACAATGCATGTTTTACAAAGTAGATATGTGAAACATGTTATGTGTGTTATGATTGTGTGAAGTATCAACCATTGGCTAGATGTGTATGTTACATAATTATACAATTAGAATACAAGAGTAATTATAACCATTTTTATTTACCAAGAAGATAACTGTGTTATTTTATATTCCAAGATGGATGCTGGTTGTTAAACCCTTTGAAGCACATGGTCAAGTCAAGGTGATATGTGGATGTGTTGTGAAGTGTAAGAGTTATCTAGGCATGTATAAATATGATCTGAGGTATGGGATTATAAATCATGTGGGTATATGAGATATAAAGAACATAAAATTCAACAATATATTATGGAACTTGTGTAGTGCATAGGCTAGTAAGGCATGCAAGCATGTGAGCTATAGTGTGGAACTACAATGTGAACTGAATGGTATATGTATAGGGTATATAATTTGATAAGTATAGAACAAGACTTATGTATCATGTAGGAATGTGAGTTGTGAAGTTGATAGTAATGAGTGTGTAGGGGTCAATGCATAAAATTCTATAATATTGCACAAGACTTGTGCATATGAATTTGAGCAAAATTCAAGATAGGAGTGCATAATATTAGGTGATAGGTATATGCCCTATACATTAGAGAAAAATGAGGAGTAAGCTCAGTTATATAGGAGATTTAAATGGATCAAGAACCACTTCCCAACTATTTAGGTTACACCTCCTTGGCTATTAGCACAATTTCTACCAAGTTGAATTCCCTATCCATCTTGGCCAAGTTCATGGGAATCTTTCAAAAGATCATCTCAGATTGGGCTAATAGTCATTGATGCACTTATAGTGGGGCCTAAAGAGAGAAATTAAATTCTAAAACCTATCTCATATTTGCCATAGATTGTGTCTATAGCTTCATAATAGCCTTGACACCAACCTTATTGGCCTTTTCCACCTTTCTTCTCATGACTTGGTCAAAATAACCTAAGTGAGACTTGAATTCTACTTTGTCCATCAAAGTGCCATATAGGTGGAATAAAACTATGATATTAACTTCTTTGAATTAATTCATCATTCATTCCTTTCCTTTTTACATAGGCTATAAGACTACTTACACTATGGCCAACCACTCTTCAGTCAAGGCTATCACGCTCTTAACATAGGTTTAATATAGGTTCATGTCTAAGAGAGGCATGAGTTTGAACTCTAGGACTATGCCCTTATAGAGAACCAAAATGATCATTTAGAATTTTTTTCCAAGTGAGGGATCTTATATTATTATTATTTCACTCATTAGAGGTTCTCCTTGCTCATGGTCAGTGTTATGAACACTTCCTCAAGAGCAATGAACAGTTGTTTGAGGGCCTCCTTGACCTAGCCAATTAATTCTATAAGTAAAGTTTTACTCATATATGATTTGAGTAATTTAAATTTTTCCTTGATGTCCTCCATGATTTTCTTGGACATGTCATGAGTATTCCATAGCTTGGCAACTGGATCCTTAGACAACCCTTCTCTACTAGATGTCCTCACTTTGCTGAGAGAGAAGAGGTTGTGTTTGGTTTTATTGGAAATAGTCTCTTGGGGTATTAATAATGTCATGGGTTTCATTGATTTCAAGATTGGTCATGATTTATAGTGCATTAATGACAAATTGATCGGATTGATATCTTAGAGAGTGTATGGAATGTGCGCTAGAATGATAATGACAAAGTGTGCTTCAGTGTTCTTACAAAGTTCTTCAATGTTTGACTTGGATAGGTAGATGGTGGATGTTATTGATGGTATGTAAATGTTGAAGAGACTTTATGGGGTGTTATGATTGATTTTAGTGCTTGTGTAAGTGAAAGGAATTCTTTAGTGAAATCATATGAAGGTCTAGGTTCACGTAGTCATCTTGAAAGATAAGGCTAAGTGAGTAGATTAATGACATCACCATTCACACTTGTGAATGTTTCAAGAACATCTTGATATATGGATAGATTACTATATGTGAGGAGTTCATGTGGTAAAAGTTTTAGGTCATGAGTATATGTGAGGAAAATTTATTAAGGTACAAATTTGGCTTCTTAAATAGAGTTCAGCAAAGTTCCCATATCGAAGATCTATAGTGAGCATTTAATCTATAGATGAAGATCTAATGATGAGAGAGTGACTAGTTATATATGTATATCTAATGGTGAGAATATAATCTAACTAGATTATGATCTAATAGAGTGCATGATATTTTCAGCTAGTGATTTAATGGTGTGTATTAAGTCAATATGTCAAAGGTTCCTAAGATTGCATGTGCTAGTGGCATGTGCCTCAATCATGATGATTTTATATAAGATAAATGTAAAATGGGTGGTAATGTATATGGATATTTATGGTGTGATTTGAGTCAAATATTCAATTCTTAGAAGGCACATGGGACTACCAAGTGATGCAGGAGTGAGGACTGACAACAATGTGCTTAGAAGGCATGCGAGGGTGCCAAGTGTTTTAATTGTAAAAGTGTAGATCAATGATTAAAGGTGAGTGTTAAAGAGTTAAGTTTATGAGTATCATAAGGAAATATATGGAGAAATTTTGAGCAAGTTTCTAGAGGCCACAAGATGAAGACATGTGTCTATAATGTTTGCATTACATAGTAACCATTGGTATTTGAATTAACAAAGGAATAACCAATCTATAGTATTTTGCTAATATATTTTGATCTAGCATGAATTTGAAGGTGATGTAAAAAATAAAATTTTAATAAAACTTCTAAGTGCATCCATATAAGTTAGTTAGAAGGTTTACATGTCTGTAAAATCAAATATATTAAGCTCCAAAGTTGACTGTGTTTGACCATGTTTTGTAAGTGACCAGAGATGGATATTTGAGTTGTTATTGATAGTATTTTAATGTTTCAAGATGAAATATATATTGGATAATGATATATACTCCATAAGGACCATATGTGTGGATTTTTTAGGTTTGACCAACCCATATTTAGTATGAACAAATGTCTAAAATTTGATTATGTTTATTGGAGGGTACAAGCAGTTTGAGTGACCACTTTGTAGAAGTGAGTTAGAAGAGTCATGAGTAGAATTAAAGAATAAAATTAGTATAGAGATGTTTTATAATTATAAAATGATTATAATAAGTTATTTTTTTTCATGATATTCCCTTGATCACATATGGAGAGTCAAAATAGCTTGATTGTATTTTGACTATATATGACCAGTCTGAGTGGTCATTTTGAGAGAGTTGTTTTGAGTACTTACATCCTAATTTGAAGTATCTAGAGCACATTAAGGTGTTTCATATGTCCTAAAGGTTTCACTCATGTGATATAATCATATGTATATGTGAAATATTTGAGTAGTTTCTTTAGAAGTTTGAGATTATATTTTGTATGTATGAAGACCTAAAGAGCAAGGAGACCTAATTGGTAGGTTCAAGCATTGAGTTGGTGTTCCAGATGGAATGGACCCATGAGGTAGTTATAAAGGTAATATTACATATATTTTTGATGTGTTTAAATTATTTTTATAATCTAAAAATGGCCCAAGGATTTGAAGTTATAATGTATGGGTTAGTAGGCCTAATTATTTTAGGTCTCACCAAGACCTAATGATGCTTTGGGGTTATTGAGGTAATAACCAACGTAAGGAGTGTGGGTTTCTTAAATTTAAAGTGTATTAATACCTATTTCAAATTTAGAATAAGTAAAATAAGCATCTTGGCTAACCAAGATGGGTTCTACTAAAAGATTGGTATAAATACATGGCATTATTGGCCTATTTGAGTGTATTATGAAAAAAAGGATTGAAGTGAAGGAGAGAACCTTTCAAATAAAAGGTAAAAGTCATTGAGGACCAATAGAGATTGAAGATGATTATTCATGTTTATTTAATTAATTTGATGTAGGAGTAAATACAAGTCATTGGACCTAATGAGCCTAGAATAGGCAGCTTGAGTGAGTTAGTCCTAGAGGCAGCTTGAGAGAGATTGGAGGTAAACAGTGCTGACAAAAGTGGTCATCATCAGTTGAAGAGTAACAACAAGTGTTTAAGATTATTTGTTCAAGGTAGATGAGTGGGTGTTTATTTTCATATGATATTGGTTCCTCCTTGTAATTTAAAGCTTACGAAAGGTTTAGTTGTTGTGGGTGCTCAACTACATAGGGGCAATAGCTCCTTGTAGGATTGTTGTCTCATTAAACTAATGGATGGGTGTTCCTTGATGAGTTGGTTCTAGTATAAATTTTGGATCTTTTTTTATAGAATTGTAGTCCATATTTCAAGGTTTAGTGGTTTTTATCCCCCAAGAAGGTTTCCCACATATATCATGCATTATATGCTTGATCTTACTATATCTTCCTTATTATTCATTACAATGGTTAACTTATATAAATCATAATTGTATGTGCTAAATGTTTAAAATATGGGAATTGAATTAGATTATATTGCATCATTGATTAACCCCTCCCCCAATGATTTTACCTCTAATATTTAGTATCAGAGTAGGACCTTCTTTGCAAGTTTAACCACTTGAAGGTGATCCAAGGTACAATATGGCTAAGTAATTGAAGAAAGAGAATCAAGATTTTAAGGCTCAAGTAAAGTTTACATATGCATATCTAAAATAAAGAGAATAAAATTTCAATTAGTACAAGTAAATTTTTAATAAGTATAGTGGTAAGATGAGCGAGTGTGATCAAGAAGAAGCTCAGGATAAGATTATGTCCTCAAGCATTAAGGCTATTAAGGATGAGTTCATAATCAAGCTCAATAAGGAGATAGAATCCTTGAAGGAAATATCATGATTAAAAGATGATAAAAGGAATATTATCAATCTTGAGGACCAATGAATGGTTACAAATACAAATTTGAGTTTAAAATAGGATGAATGTAAACATCTCAAGACTCAGTTAGAAGAAATAAATGCCAAATTAAGTTCAAATCAAGGTGGACATGATGATTTGAAGTCCATTATTTTATTCTATAAATATTATTGAAGAGAAAGCATGTGGATTGAAGGATGACATGGATAAAGAAGCTAAGAGGCGTAAGGAGACTATCCAAGTTCTTATAATTCAATTAGAAGCTGCAAGTTCAAGTATGAGAGCTAATGAGGATGAGAGAGTTCAATTGAAAACCAAGATAGATTCATTGAAGGATGAGTATGAGTAATTTATTTTTAAGGTAAACAAGGTTTAGAAAGAGAAAGAGAGGTCATATCCATACAAGAAGGATGAAAGCACCAAGTGCAACATGAGAAGACCTATCAGGCAACCAAATTCTATAAGGTATGAAAGTTCATTTCTTGGTCACTACTTTGCATGTAATAATTTTGGTCAGAAGGCAATAAATTGTATAAGGAAGAGAAGTTAGTCAACTAGAGGTATAGATAATGTAATCTTCTATAATTTTCACGATATGGGACATATTACTAGATTCTACCCCAGAATGTATTGGAAAATACTAACCCAAGTATGGAGACCTAAGATAGTAAGGCTTGAGCATAATGAACCTAAGAGATAAGATGTTATTTATTTCAGTTGTCATCAAGTTAGTCATATTTCAAGATATTGTATAAGTAATATATCAAGTCATAATAAGGTGCATGAACATCTTAGTGTGCTCAATAAATTTCAATCCTTGGTATGGAATCCTAAGTAAGTGAAGACCAAGAAAAATAATTAAGTTGAGCTAAAAGATCAAGGTGGACTACTTGCTAAAACAAAAGAGGAATAAAATATGAATAAGTTTCAAGAATGCCTAGAGAATATGCCATTTGTCTAGATAGAAAAGGAGAATCAAAATTTAGTTCAAGTCAATCTCAAGGAAAATACCAAAGTGATAATTGAGGCTAGTTTTGAGGTATGTATGAATCCAAGAGAACATATTGTTGTTATTGATCATGGTCCATATAAATAATATCAGTTGTTAATGCCTAGTGATGAGGTTCTTTCTTTAGATGAAAATTTATTTATGAATCTATGTTTTCTCCATATGTTGTTAATTCTATCTTAGAAGAAAAGGATAATATTATAGTGGATGAGCAAGTTGTTTCTCTTAAGTCTAAGAAAAATAAGAAGAAATATTAGTTTTAGATGACCAAGGAGGAGAAGGAATATGAGGAGTTATGGGAAACTCTTAGTTTGAAATTATTTTAGGACATTATGGGTTAGGTTGTCTCTATAAATGCTTCAAGGATACACTTGACAAGAAAGATAAAGCATGGTGGATGCCAGTTGATCTTTAGAAAGATAAAGCATGGTGGATGCCAGTTGATCTTTAGTTGATGTTTAGGACAAGAATATCATTTGAAGATGTGTTTATCTAAGGGAGAGATAACTCAGTTAGCTTGAGTGGTTTGAAGAAGATGTACATGATGTGAGGGGGGCCATATGTGAAGATGCTTCAATCATGATAGAAGTATGAAGATGTCTGCTATAGTTGTGAATTTAAGAAGATTAATATGATGACTTAATCAAACTAAATAATTTGTTTTGACAAGGTATTGAATCTTCATGCATGAGAAAAGAGAGATTGTGATTTATAAGGATCATAGAAGCCCATGTTTAGATTGGTATATGTCAAAGAATAGATGACATGAGATGCAACTTGATGTTAGCAAGAGATTTCTAAGATCTATGAGTAGTTTTCTAGGTTATTGATCAAGTTGAAATATTAAAGAAGAAACCCTTTGTCATTAATGTCAAAAGGGGAGAAATATTAAAATGGAGGAGTTATTTGGATTGAGAGAAGGCATTCTAGGTTTGGTTTGCCACTAATGATAAAGGGGGGGATTATTGGACATAGTCTCTTGGGGTCCTAATAATATCATGGTTTTCATTAATGACAAGCTCGATCATGATTCATAGTGCATTAATGAAAAATTTATATTGATAGATTGGAGAGTATATGGCATGTGTGATAGAATGATAATGATAAAATGTCCTCAATGTTCTTACATAGTTTTCTAATGTTTGACTCGGATAGGTAGATGGTGGATGTTATTGATAGTAAAAACATGTTATAGAGACCCTATGGGGTGTTATGAGTGATTGGAGTTTTTTTGGAAGTGAAAATGATTCATTAGAGTATTCATATGAAGTTCTAGGTTGAAGTAGACATCTTGACAAATAAGGTTGAGTGAGTATATTGATGATGTCAACATTCACATGTGTGAAGGTTTCAAGAGTAGCTTGATATATGGATAGATTCCTCTATGTGAGGATATCATGTGGTCTAAGTTTTAGGTCATGAAGCTATGTTTGGAAATGTTATTACGTTGGAAATTTAGCTTATCAAATATATTTCACTAAAGTTCCTATACTTAGCTAATTTTATGATATCAAAGATCATGTTGAGGATTTAATTAGGGGATGAAGATCTAATGATCAGTAAGTGACCAGTAGATATAGATATAATGGTGATAATTAAATAGATCTAACAATGAGAATCTAATATAAATATATTAGGATCTAATGAATGCATGATCTTGTTAGATAGTGATCCAAAAGTTCATATTAAGTCAATATGGCAAAGGTTCCTGACATTGCACATCCTAGTAACATGTGTCTCAATCACAATGATTTGATAGAAGATCAATAGCACATGGTTTTTCATGCATATGGAGATAAATGGTGTGGTTTTATTCAAATATTCAATGCTCAAAATGCATGTGGGACTACCAAATGGTGCAAGAGTGGGAAATAACAACAATGTGCTCATAGGCACACGAGGGCGGCAAGTGTCTTAATCATGGAAGCATAAATTAATGATAAATGGTAAGAGTTAAATATTTAATGTCAAGAGGATCAAAAGTAAATTAATAGAGTTCATTTTATCAAGTTACTAGAGGAAGTGATATGAATACATGTGTTTGTAATGTTTACATTACACAGTAACTGTTCGTATTTGAATTAACAAAAGAATAATCAATATGTAGTATTTTTCTAATATACTTTGATCTAGGATGAATTTGAAGGTGATGTAAAAATTAAAATTTTAAGAGGAATTATAATCACATCCATATAATTTATCTATAATTTTTTAATGTCTATAAAATCAAATATATTAAGCTCCAAAGTTGACTGTGTGTTTGACCATGTTCTATAAGTGACTAGAGAAGGATATTTGAGTTGTTATTAATAGCATTTTGATGTTTAAATATGAAATATATATTTTAAAATGTTATATAATCCATGAGGAATTTTTTTTTGAATATTGGAGGTTTTAATAATCCATCTTTAGTATAAAATAATGTCTAAAAGTTGACTATGTTTGCTAGAGACTACAGACAATTTGAGTGACCACTTTGTAGAAGTGAGTTGGAAGAGTTTTGAGAAGAATTAAAGAATAAAATGAGTATGGAGATGTTTTAAGTATAAAAGGATTATAATAAGGAATTATTTTTCATGATATGCCCCTAATCAAATATAAAGAGTCAAAATGGCTTGACTATATTTTGACAGTATATGACTAGTCTAAGTGATCATTTTGAGAGAGTTGTTGAGTACTTAGAGCCTGTGTTGAAGTAAATAAAGCACATGAAGTAATTGTAGAGGTATTTAAGATTTCACCCATGTTATCTAATCATATTTCTATGTGAAATATTTGGGTAGTTTCTTTAGAAATTTGAGACTATGTTTTATGGGTATGAAGGCTTAAAGAGTGATGAGACCTAATTGATAGGTTCAAGCATTGAATTGGTGTTCCAAGTGGCATGGACCCATGAGGGAGTTATTAAGGGTATATTGGAGATATTTTTGATGTTTAAAAAAAAAAATTATAATCTTAAATTGGCCCAAGGAGTTGAATTTGTAATGTATGGGTGAGTAGGCCTAATTGTTTTATGTCTCACCAAGACATAATGATGGTTTGGGGTTAATGAGGTAATGACTGACCTAATGAGTATGGGGTTATTAAATGTAACATGTATGAATACATATTTCAAAGGTATAATAAGTATGATAAGCATCTTGGCTGACCAAGATGGATTATACTAAGAAAGTGGTATAAATACAAGGCATTGTTGGCCTATTTGAGTGTGTTGTGAAAATGAGGATTGAAGCAAAGGAGATAACCTTTGAAAGAGAAGGTACATGTCATTGAGGACTGAAAGAGAGTGAAGAAGATAAATCATGTTTGTTTAATCAATTTTATGTAGGATTAAACATAGTTCATTTGACCTAATGAGCCTATAGGAGGCAACTTGAGTGAGTTAGTCTTAGAGGCAACTTGAGAGAGATTTGAGGTAAAGAGTGCAAACAAAGGTGGTCATCATCAGTTAAAGAGAATTAATGGGTGTTTAATATGATATATTCAAGGTAAATAAGTGGTTCATTAGTTTTATAATGGTTGGTTCCTCCTTATAAGGTAACAATTAATAAAGTTCTAAGTATTATGGGTGTTTAGCTAGATAGGGGTAGTCATTCCTTATGGGATTGGTGTCTCACTAAGCTAAGGGATGGGTGTTCCTTGATTAGTTGGTGGTAGTATAAATGTTGGATATTGTTTTATAGGATTGTAGTCAATCTTGTAACGTTTAGTGGGTTTTATCCCCCAAAATGGTTGATGAGGCCATAAATTGCTTAATTTTATAGCCTTGTCCATGCTTAGTCTATGTCTTTTTCTATGTAAATCCCATAACTATCCGTCACTAATGTAAATGAATGAATGAAGTGATGATTTTTTATGTTCATTGATATATATGTGTTATTTTATGAATTATTGATGCTTATCGAATTATATTGGTGTGACTTTATCTAACAAGCATTTGAAGGGTCATGTAAAGCTGCAAAATCTTGCTAAGCCATAGCTACTACAAGCTTCCCATAGCAATTATAGGCTTCACCTACATGTTTCCTATAGCCACTATAGATTTCCCATAATATCCATAGGCTTCACCTATAGGTTTCCTATAACCACTTTAGAATACCCATAACAACTATAGAATTCACATATAGGTTACCTGTAGCCACTATAAAATGCCCACAACAACTGAAGATTTCACTTATAGGTTGCATGTAGCTAATGTAGAGTGCCTAAAGCCACTATGAAAAGTAGAGTCATTATTAAGGAGATCTTGTAGACATATCCAAATATCTTGGGAAACCAAATAAATTATTGGGAAGAATCATAGTTGTTGTATGGATTCCTTACATGTAAGGAGACATTAGATGTGCTACCAAAGATGGTAAAGACAAAGATAATGAGAAAATATAAAAAGAAATAAAATAGAAAAATAGTATGCCCTATTTCTAGCCCAATCAAACCTAAAAAAAGTAACTTCAATTACTAACCACTTGAAGGTTGACTAGGGTAGTTTCTAAGTATTTTTATTTTTTCCTAGTTTGGTGATTTTGGTTAAGAGTCAATAAACTACCTTTTGTATTTAAAGGCAGAACCTAGATCAGACTAGGAGTTAGATAATTTTGAGGAAATAATATAATTTTTTGATTTATAGAATTTGTATTCAAAATTAAGTAATGAGAAATTTGAATTTGTAAGAAGTTTGTGAACTCTCTTCGAGAGGGATTAGAGCCTAGTTCTGAATGAGGAAGGCCCCCCTCAAAATGAGCTATTATGAAGATCCTAACCCTCTTTAATTATTAGTGTATTATGTAAGTTGATTTTACTATTAAGTTTGATTATATAAGTGTGGTATAGTTCTATAATTTTGTCATAGTAGTTTCATAATATATCTATCTGGTAAATTCAACATAAATTCTTTGTACTACAACTAGAAAAGCAAGTTGAAATCTGAATCAGTAATGCATATATAGTGTTGACACTCCTAAAAATCTTATGACCCTAGGTTAACAATTAATGTTTAATCAGGCTGGTGAATCTATTAATCACTAGGTAATTAGTCTGTACAACATTTATCATGTGTTATGTGCTTGATCTTTCTATATCTTTCTTTTTCATTACAATGGTTAATTTGTATGCATCATGATTATATGTGCTGAATTTTTAAGAGTTAAGAATTAAATTAGATTATCTTGCATTAATGATTCACCCACCCCCTCTTAGTGATTATACCTCTAACAAGTTTTTCACACCACTTAGTCTCCTTCTTAAGTGAATCTTTTCATAATAATCCTCTTTATGCTCCTGGACTCCCTATTAACATCCCATTAGACCTCTAGATCACCTTTTATGATCATATCATTTCATTGTGATCATGTGGTGACTCTCAAGGTAGAAGAGGATAAAGGTGGGGTGGTATAGATAGAGGTGGAAGGTGGAAGCATAAGAGGAGAAGGAATGGATGAGGTAAAGGGAAGGAAAGAAGAGATCAATGGAGGAGGAAGAGGAATGAGGATGAAAGGGTAATTACAAATGGATAATCCCATGGGAACATATGGGCATGCCATTGTCTTTGGGTCAATTTGACTTGTGGGTTCACAACACGAGGGTGAGGAGTATTTAAGAGGAATAAGGAAATTGGCTAGTTAAATCCAAATCATTAGGAACCTAGGATGATGGAAAAGGAATACCTAGGAGGGAGAAGAGGAGCCATAAGAGGATTGAGTATAATCCTAAGAGGGAGTTACCTTTTATTTCTTCTTGGGAAATTTCCCCAAATTAGCTTATGATGTAGTAGTAGAAAGCACTATGGTCGTAATGGTGGTAGAAGATGACTGGGGAGTTTGTAGAGTAACCATAAGTGCCAATAAGGTGGTCAAAGCTAATTAAACTATGAAAATTGGTACACTCATTATTGGGGTCACCATTGGGACCATTGAAGTGAGAATGCTTAGAGGTGCCAAGGGCTAGGAAATAAAAACTTTTAAATACTATAAGTGAGTCATAGGGATAACTACAGATGGAATAGGATGAGTAGAGGGAAATTTAGATGTTTGGATGTTGTACATGGTTGAAGCTAGAGGTACATAGGTGAATTATGAAAGGGGTGTAATGGAAAATAGGGAAGGTAAGACCCAGGTTAGGTTGATAAGGATATAAAAACTAGGGGTACCCCACTAGGATATGAAGGATGGAGGTAGTAGGGGAAGGAATCTTCATGGATGCATGTTGATGGTCATGCTTCATGCTCAACTCAAGGTTGTTACTAATGTCAAATCATAGTACCTATGTAGCTTATGGTCAAGTATCCTAAGTTTCCAAAGATGGTGAAGTAAGATCAAAGATTGTGGAGGTGAAACTCATAGAGGAGAGGAAGTTAGGACCTCTTAGATAATTCACTTTGAAATTCATAGTAAATTCACATGGATTCTCTAATCAAGTGGCCCAAGTTGGGCTTGTTTTCCCTTTCTATTTGCCTCAAACCTAGCTAAATCCTCCTTGCCATTAGTAGGTTTGAGATAAATATCATCATCAAGGTGATGTGCATGGATATAGGTGATGTTAAAGAAATATTGATACTTCATCATATGGGCCTTGATGACACCATGAGTGTCCTATTCTTGATGCTCTACTCTATCCAAGGCATAAGAATAATTATTTACTATCATATTTTATAGTGGAGGCATATTTATATACACATGCTAGCATATGACATTAGTTAAGGTTGGGAAATAGTTTTGCCTGTGACTAAGGGAGTGGTTAAACACATCATCCACCAATTGATTGATTATCTCCTAATCGACTAGCTGGTTTATGACTTGATAAGGTAAGTAGAGAGGGACCTATATATGATTATTACTTAGATGATGGTTTTATCTAGGTAATACCAATAATCACCAATGCGGTGAGTAATTATTTTATTTTTTGTGAGATTTAAGGCATGGTCACCTCACTTATGGCCATGTACACCACCAGGTAGAATGATTCATAGATCTCCTGAATGCAATTTCTATAGTGATGGCCATATAATTTGTAGAAAACTACGTGTGCCATCATTCCTTTAGGAGTCTACAGTAGAAATGCTAAATTTTTGAACATGATGGTCATAGAGATAGTGTTAACCATGTAACTCATCATTTAGAAATTGCCACTAATCTAAGCCTCTAATATGACCTTGATGAGGTTGAAATTGATTACATTCCCTCGGTATATGACCTCCTCCCCTTTGACTATTATCCTCAATAAGGGAACACATAATATGTTGAAATACATGGTAATATTAGATCTAAATAGGTTCTTCAATAAGAGCATCCCAACATAAACCCCCTTCCTAAAAATGTGGATAGGGTAGGCATTAATGTCTTTTTTATCGACCCATCATTCCTAGTCAATAGCGCAATCCTTGAGGACTTCATATATATTATGGGAATTGGGTCATGCATATATTATGATAGAATCATAGTTGTTTGTATACTCTGAGAGGTTGTAGTATTACTTAAAATTATCCCCTGATATTTCTACAACTAAGTTTGTCAAATTGATACAGTAAACCATATCTTTCCCATCTCAAAGAACACACTTGGAAGTATATAGAAAACTACCAAAGAGGTTATCACAAGAAAATACCTTAGTCTTATCCATAAACCTATGTAATCATGACTTGCCTAGTGTGGCGAGATCATCGAGATAATTTATTTCATCATCATCATCATCCTTTGAGGTGGGTGTTTACATGTCTTCAATAACCTTAAATACCCTGTGGTCGAATGACACCAAGTTAGGTGAGAAGGTGGTGTCCTTGTACTTAGGCTTAGGTTTGGGACTAGAAGAGGAAATGGCTATTTTTTAATCTGGGGATTTTAGATTTTAGGGGTGAGGAGAAACATAAAAAGTACAAGGAAGCATTATAGAGAAGGGTTTTAGGTAATTAAGAGTGTTAATGGTATAATCGATTAATTTGAGGATTGATAGGGCTATGAAAATATTTTATACATTAGTGGACTTTAACAACTCACCTAATGTGATTTCAAATTTGAGTTGGTGGCTCAATCCACCCATTCATTTCCCAAACTAACATTAACTCATTAGTTTCAAATATATGCTCTTATTGACCAAATTTGACTTTTTAGTCAAATTGGGGCACTTATAGGTAAAAAACTTGACTTTATATGTCTATATGGGGTATAATATCATGTCATGAAATGTTTTATAGGTTATTAGATTCCATTCAATGTTATATTATCCTTGGCCATGTTTTTATTAGTCCATTTATTATTTTGAGTCATTTTAGAGGGTCAAAATAGTGCATTTAATAATTTGTATGGGTTTATTGGGAAGTGTGAAGGTGTAAAAAAGTTATTTAATGTGCCATGTGAAGGTTTATAGGTAGTTTTTAAATTGATAATAACTAAAAATTGTCAGGTTACTCAGAAAAAGGTAGTTTTCTTAAAGTAAAAGGTGAGTTTGGCACTTGTATAACCTCTTTAGAAAGTGTGCCACATGGTAGAAGCTAATGGACCATATATTAATCTTACCCATACTCATATAAATGTTTCAAATTCTTTATAATTTCCATTTATTTATCAAAACCATTCATCTCTTTTTCAGTCCTTCTTAGCAAGCAAAAGTGACTTACAAGTTTTTGCTCGGGTCAACACAAAGGGTTTCAAGAAAAATTATCTTAGAGTTAGATTATAAAATCAGACATATTGAATTTTATGTTTTTTTTGAGGAATAATGGTGTTTTAATCTTATTAGACATTCATTTGAAGTCAACTATGCAAATCTGCCTATCAATTTATGCACCCATCATATTTTTGTCTTTTTTGGGAAAGTATATAAAATTTGGCTTATAATATTGGTTATAGAGGATTTTTACTCCCCTCTATAATGTATTCCATTATTTTTTTCATATTTTTAGTTGATTTGATAGTCCAAGTAACTCAATTTATAGGATGATGTCACCATGTGTATTTTTAATCATTTTCACTATTTGTAGAAAGTTGTGTTACATACAGAGGCTTCATATGAATAGGAAATGGTGTCTTCCATGTTTAAATTTCATTTAGGTCATCTTATTATATATTTTTCTCTTAAATCCATAATTTGATAAAAAATCCATGTTTCCATCATGCTAGACTAGTCATTCAACATACTGCCTGCCTCCTTTGAAGTGTTTACAGATGATTTCCACATTGAAAAGAATGCTTGTATCTTGTCTCAGGATTCTATTATTTTAAATAATACATTTGGAATGTGGAAAATAAGTTTTAATTTACATGAGGCCTTTTCACCATGCTATTATTCCATTTCACACTCACTGACCACTTTCAGCTGAGTGCACATCTATAGTAGCCATTGATGACATCATGTTGATAAGTGTAAGGCCTAATATAGTTATAAAATCTTAATATTGTTAAAATTTTAGTGGCATGATTGAGGAGAACATATAGAGTTTCATGAATAGTTTAATCTTGTTTATCTACAACTCACTGTTATACACTAAAACATCCACCTATAGGTGATTGAGTAGGGTAATAAAATACTTTCATGGAGAAGGTGAAATCATTTGACACCTATTTTAGGTTTTGGTGTGAATATAAACCATTAATAGATCCATATGAAGTGTTGATTAGGCAAAAATAGGATGTAGACCACTATGATCAAGCAGGGACTAAGTTCTAGGAATCTTTCCCTAAATTGACAAAATAGAGGTCATGGGGCTATTGTGATCATATTAAACATGGTGGTAGAAGGTATTAAAGCATATAGATAAGTGAGTTTTGTATTTCCTAACATGGAGAAGGATTTTGTAAAAAATGGGAATCACAAATTGAGAAGGAGACAAATTTTTAGAGCCTTAAAGTGGCCTACAAAAACATTGTTTCTAGATAGTGTTATCTACATGTGTTTAAGTTTGAGAAACCCTTATGTCAAATTGGTGTTTGACCATGTTATTAAGGTGAAATAGTTTCACATGTTTTAATTAACATTCATGGTCACAAACTCTATCATGTATAATTATAATTAGTGTTTATACCCTTATGCTTTATTTCCAGTTCATACACTAAGCTCATGTGTACCTACAATTGTCAAATAGGTAATGTGTCTTAGTTTAGCAAATATCAAGCTCATACATAGCCAAAATATGAGTTGAAATGGGTCCAAAAAACATACCAATGACTTTATATGGTGGTAATATTTCTAACTCATGTTCCAAAGTTGAAACCAGGCTAATAGAATCATATAGGTTCCTCCTATCATTGAGGATACCTATAGGCAGGCCTAAGAGGTAATGAGCTAAGAAAGAGTGATCCAAAAGGTGTTTAGGAAAAAAGAGGTAGATAATGTATCCCATCAGTTTTATATGATCATGGAAATTTTATGTAGGTTATATCCACTATTTTAAATATTTTTTCATGAAATCCAACCTATAGGTGTCCCTTCTAGAGGTAAAATATAGTCTTGACTAGGAAAAAGCATAAGAGAGTATGTTTGATAAGAGAGTAAAACATGAATATGAAGGTGATATACATAAATAAATTAAAATTATCCTATATGGAAGAAATTATGGTTTGAATACCCTATTCTTGAGTCCAAGTAAACATAAACACCTACAAGTAAGTTTCCCAAGGGTAAGAAAAATAGTCAGGCAGGGAGTAAGTAACTCAGTCTCTTAAAGTGCTCATATCTCAAAGATGAAAAAAATAGTCCAAAAAAAATAAATGAATATAAGAGAGGTAAATTATATTTTTAATACTATTTTAAAGTCATAACTCATACCAAGTGCACTAATAGGTACCTTTATAATGCAAAATATAGTCAAGTGACACCTAGTCCTGACTAAACAACTATATGGGGGAGTAAAGTAGAGGATTTAAATGATAAGATTTAAGGATAGAATCTCCATCATGGTAAAAATAGTTTCATTTAGATGTCATGATGTAATTATAAAAATTAAATGGGCCTAAATGATGAAACACATAGTCTACTTTTATATACCCATGCATAGTCCTTGTCTGACTAGTCGGCCTTAGAAATTAGGGAAGTTTAAAGGTCTAAACTTGTCACCAGGGCACCTTTATCAATTTAAGAAGCCTATTCAAGTGTTTTTCTATGAAAATAGGGAAATTACCCCCTATTTTGTCTCAAATAGGGGGTTCTTTTCCCATACATAAACTTGCAAGTTTGGAAAGAAGGTGAGAAAATAATGAACTAGAGGTTAAGGTAATTTTTTTGAAAGGTGTGATAATTTGGAAAATATATAAGACATTATGGAAAAAAAAATTCAAATAAAATAAAACCAACATGGTACTCTAAACCACAAAATATGTAGTCAAGCCTGTTAGGCAAGGGGTCAAACCTAAAGCCTAATGAGAAGTCAATTTAGATTTTGGCATGAGGAAGGCTTGTAAAATTATTTTAATATGTTTATAGGTTATATTTAGAGGTGTTAGAAAGATCATTTGGAGCTTCAATGATAGAACAAGCCTATTAAGCATGATAAGGCCTATAAGCCAAATAGAGAGTCAATATTTTTTATAAAATGAATTAGATTCTCTAATTAGTTAAGACATGTTTTTAAGGTCACTATGGAAGTTTTAAAGCCATTTGGAAGTAGAGGAAACATTAGGGAAGCCATTATTGAGCTCAAAGTCTCTCATACTTATGTAAATTGGAAAAGCAAGCTCGATGAGGTAGGTTTGGTTACTCATATATTTCATGAGGTTATGCATGGTGGAAAAAGAGGTTGAGGGTGGTTATTAGGGTACCCTAAGAGAATTTTTATGGAATTTTTTGGTAATTTTGATGTGTAAGCTTTATGAATAAAGCTTAAGATGCAAAACTGACCTAAAACCTTACTAAACCCTCAACCAAGACGTGATTGGGAAAATAAAAGAGATAATTCATCAAAATCACATAGTTTACCTATAACAGATATTGAAACTTGTATAATACTCAGTCAGGGTACTCCCCATGCTTTTTGATTGCATTAAATTGTATGAATGATGGAAAAAACAAGGTTTTTTTCACTATTTTATTTATTGTGTAGGCTAAATAAATATTTAAGAGATTAAATAAAGTTTTAATGGAATTTTAAGACTTAATATAACTCCTAAAATTCATTTAATTCCCTGAAAAAACTTTTAAGTTCCAAAACCAAGTGATTTAACTCAGCCAATCAAATCTAGCATATTGCACAAGCTAAGGATAAGTGTGAAAAATTTAAGTGGATGGCCTTTTAAGGTACCCATAATGATTAAAAATTCATGGAGTATATTTAAAAATGTCACCCACTAACATTTATGTATTTTCATGGAAAATTGAATGCATTTTGGAAGCCAAGTGTGTAGGGTGCAAGAAAAGATAGTTTTCTTGACCATAGATGATGATGACTCACTTTTAGAGGTTTCCAAAGGACTAGGCATGAAACTAGTTAATGGAGAGGTATGTATGAGATATTTTCCTTCCATTCCAATCATTTTTATTACTCATCATTAGTTATAAGACCTTCAAATAGGCCTAATAATGAAGGTAGTTTTTAATGCAAAAGGAAGTGTTTTGTGCCACTTTACATAAATTTCATGACTTGGATTGACATTTTTACTTCATGAAATTGCATGGTTTGACCCATATCATCTTCTCCTACATGTATAACTTATTTTATTAGCTTTAAAAGTGTCCTTGTGACCTTGGACCCTCCTCTCTCTCTCTCTCTCTCTCTCTCTCTCTCTCTCAAAGAGCTAGCCATTGTGGAATTGTAGGGGATGTTCCACCTAAGTATGTTAAATCCCTACTCATTTATATACCTTTTGATAAATAAAATGACTATTTTTTACCTCTTAAATATATTTCATAAGTTTTTTCCACTTTAATGATGAAGCTTGTTTAATGAAGACTATGGATTCCTAGCAAGTGGTCTCATTCTTCCAACTTGTTTGTAGTTGGAAAAATTTTCATGTAGGGCATGTGAAGTGTTTTAGGAGATGTCAAATTTTGAGTGGGTTATTATTTTATTTAGTGAAATTCAATGACTCTTGTATAGTCCTCATATATTTGCACATTTATCCATGACCTCACAATGTAACACTGATGTGAGAAGATGAAGATTGAAGGAGTGTATGTTTTAGTTTGTTTCTTGGTCTCAAGTGTAGAATTCAATTGGTTAGAAGTAATAAAATTGATTTGGTGTATCACCTCAGTTTAGATTTTATTTTATATGTATCTATCTTTTTACCACCCCCAAAGTTAGTAGTGGGTTCAATCCTAAGTGGTACATCAAGCGAGCTATCCCTATATAGAGATTCACCTCATTCCTTAGGGTTACCACAAGCTTAGAGGTGATTATATTATGCAACTTAGATGAGGATAGCTTTGAATATGCTCAAAGGGTGAAAATCCAAGTGACAATAGTTATTGGCACACTAGGTAGGACTCTTGTTCCAAGAGATTAAGAGATATTTGGTGTTGTCTCTCAATAATCATCCTTTAGAGGAATCTTTTCTAGCATCAATGGCAACTCCAAAGATATTTTAGCTGGTCAAGTAGCCTAGGTTATCCTTTGAATATTTATGGTAACATGTTTCCTTTATTTCATTTCTTTCAGTTAAGATATATGACTGACTTTGGTGTTGATTTTTGTTCCCTACAAGTTGGTGAGACATTTCGAGCTTGCACTATTCCCTATCAATATGAGCAAGTCCTTGGTCAATCTTATCATTATCATTATCAACATAAATATGAATTTAATTAGCTCAAATATGATCCTTTTCATCCCATATTTGAAATATATCATTCCTATAGCCATCCTTCTTAATGTTTTGTCCTCCTATTCAACCTAGCCACTCCTCAGGCCAACCCATTTCCACCTTCAAGAAGACACTCCTAGGGTATGAGAAATATATGTCTGATCTTAATACTCAAAGGGTATTTGGTATAGATGTTCCTAATAATTTTATTCATTTGGTTAGATAATCATTAAATTTGATCAAAAGAGAGTGGGTACCTATTGAGAGAGTCAATTGGAAAAGGCTCACAAGTGAGATGCTTGATGTGAGTGGTTTAATCTATTCCTTAGAGGATAGGATAAAAATTCATGAAATGAAACCTAACCATACCTATCAGCCTTCATATCCACTTCCCCAAGTTTCATACCATCCATACATGACCATTACTCATGAGCCAAATCAATCCCATCAAATTCATTATTTTCCTAATCAGTTGGAGGAGAGAGTTGAAAAAAAGAAATTTTGTGTTTGAAGCTAATATTCATAATCAAATTGAGTTCAAAAATATGCATATGCAATTTTACATGTTATCTAAAGAGGAATTGGATTTTAAACCCTCATTTCCCTCTCACATTGCATCCCCACCACCTTAAAATGAGATTTATAATTCTAATGTCCTAAGTTGGAATAAAATAGTGGAGTCATGGGGAAAGAAAGAGGAGAAAAGTCTTGAAAAATAATGTGAAGTTGAGGAGACTATTGATCCTATACAAACTGCTCATACAATTCTTTAATAAAATGGTTATAATCCTAAAATAATCATCTGGAGTAAGATAGTAGAGTCATGGGGAAAGAAAGAAGATAGAAGCATGTCTAAGAGTGGGAAGTGGAAAATGGTGGTTATCCTTTGAAATTCCATCCCACTTTTCCTCAATAAGCTTATTACGTTACGTGGAAGCCCTCATGTACTCTATGTGTTCATGATGATTCTTATTATCTCTAAGATAATATTTTCCAAGAGGACCTAGCCAAACAAATTGAATAGTTAAAGGCAAAGATGAGATTGCTAAGTCAAGGTGAGATGGAAGATTTAAACCCAAAAGAAGATCATATGCCTAAACATACCCCATCTAACCTCCTTCAAGAGAGTTTACAAGTTGAATCAGATATGAATGAGGTGAATGTCAATTGGAAGGAGAAAGCTCAAGTTATTTTAACCCAAGGTTTTCCTATCCTTCCTTAAGAGCTCCTAAAAGAACCTCTCATTTTTCATTTTCAATTTGATTTCAAGCCCGATATTCCACCTCCACCAACTAGTTCATATTTTCCTCATCCCATAACCCTTTGCATTGATGTACCTATGGTGTGGGAACCTCAATAAGATAAATTGGTTGAGTAAAATTCAGAACTTTCACTTGAGAAAAGTGCAACTCCTTGTTAGCCTTATTGGGCTAGGTCACTAGATTTCAAGATGCCTAGTCTTGGTATCACTAGGAAGTAATTTGAAAATGTTATAGCCCTTGATGAAAAATATTATATTGTGACAACTTAGGTTCACTTTGAAAACTCTAAAGAAGTTATAAGTGATGAAGAAGAGGTGATTTTTTGCCTTGAATCTCCTTTTTTGGTTGATGATGAAGCATACACTCCTTGTGTTGAAGAAAAAATCTTGGAAGAGATCATTTTGGAATCTAAAGAAGAAGTTAGAGTCTCTTTTGATATTCACCTTCATGATGATCATGATGAATTATGGTAGAGACTTGAGTACACTTACAAATAAATTAAATCTTTCAAGGGGTCTATAACTCTTTTAGGGATAGTTACAAGTGATGGTAAGAAAGATGACATTGTCCAAGGTGTCATAGATGAGAAAAATGGCATTGTCCAACATGTCATAGGTGAGAAAGAACAAAATCCACACAAGCATTTAGAGGTCAAGGCAAATCTCGATTGGCCTAAATCTTTCAAAGAGCAAGAGATCATTCCTTTTGAGACCATGCCTACAAAGTAAATGAAAGTTGATCATAAGAAAGAGAATGGGTAGCAACATGAAATGTGTGCAAAAGGTTAAGGGGAATATGTCTACATTTGATACCTATTTGAAGATGATATACTTGATATAAAGTGAAATAAAGTGTCAAGGAATAGGTATGGTCCATCAAATGTTCAATCTCAAGAGCAACATGCTTGGCATCATCATCTATCTCATGCAAAAGGAGATTCAAGAAACTTTCCCTTTGATCCTAGAAAGGGAGGTATGCATGTTTATTAGTTTTACATAATATTTCTTTTTTGATTCCCATAAGTGCTTAGAGCACATGTGTGTGTGTGTCTTGTGTGTTTCTTTATTGTGTGTGTCCTTTTCTTTGTGTGGTTGAGGTAGTCATTAGTGTCTTGTCTTGGTTAAAGGTTTGTGGTCAATGGTCAAGGTTATCTTGTTTGTCTCAGTCTATAGATGACTCCATAAACCCAATGGACTAATAAGGCTACTGGTTTAGTTAGTATATCATGCATACTACCCCTATGAGTCACCAATTTATTGACCAAATTTGACTTTTTAGTCAAATTAGGGAGCCTATATGTAAAAAGATGAATTTATAGGTTGATATTGGGTCTAATATCACTTCATGAGATGTCTCATAGGTCATTTGATGTCATTCAATGTTATATTAGCCTTGGTCACTTTTTTCATTGGTCCATTTATCATTTTGAGTCATTTTAAGGGGTCAAAATAGTGCATTTAATGCTTTGTACGAGTTTATAGGAAAGTTTGAAGGTGTAAAAAATATATGTCATGTTCCATGTGTCCTAAGAGATATTTGGTAACTTTTAATAATTAAAAATTACTAGGTTATTAAAAAAGGTAGTTTTTTTGAAGTAAATTGTGAGTTTGGCACTTGTACAACCTCCTTAGGAAGTGTGTCACATGTTATAAGATCAGGAAACATCCATTAATATTACCCATACTCATCTTAATGATTTACATGCTTTGAAAGTCTCATTTATTGATTAAAACCATTCATCTCTTTTTTATCCCTTCTTGGTAAGCAAAAGTGACTTGCAAGTTTTTGCTTGGTACAATCAACACAAAGGGTTTCAAGAAAAATGCTCTTATGGGTATATTATAAAATTATACATATTAAATTTTATGTTTTTTTAATAATAATGGTGGTTTGAGCTTTATAAACCATTCATTTTTAAGTCAACTATGCAAATCTACCTATCAATCTATGTACCCTTCAGATTTTTGTCTTATATGGGAAATTACATATAATTTGGCTTCTGATATTGGTTCCAAAGGATTTTTACTCTCATATATAATTTATTCCATTATTTTTTTCATATTTGGAGTTGATTTGATAGTCCAAGTAACTCACTTTGTAGGATGATGTCACCATGTGCATTTTCAATCATTTTCACTATTTGTAGAAAGTTGTGTTACATACAAAGGCTTAATATAAATAATAAATTTTGTATTACATGTTTTAATTCCATGGGGGTCATATCCTTATAGGTTTTAGACTCATAATTCCATAATTTTATCAAAAATCCATGTTTCCATCATGATAGACCAGTCATTCAACATACTATTTGCCTCCTTTCAAGTGTTTACAAATGATTTCCACATTGTAAAGAATTATTTAATCTTGTCTCAAGATGCTCTTTTTTTAAATCATAAATTTGGAAGGTGTAAAATAACTTTGAATTGCCATGAGGCATTTTCACCATGCTATTATTCCATTTCATACTCATTGACCACTCTTAGCTGAGTGCACATCTACAGTAGCCATTGATGACATCATGTTGATAAGTGTAAGGCCTAATATGGTTATAAAATATTAATATTTTTAAAATTGAAGTGGCATGATTGAGGATAACATATAGATTCTATTTTCATGAATAGTTTCATCTTGCTTATTTATAACTCACTGTTATGCACCAAAACATGCACCTATAGGTGGCTGAGTAGGGTAATAAAATACTTTAATGGAGAAGGAAAAATAATTTGACACATATTTGAGTTTGTGTTATGAATATAAAACCTTGAGAGATCCATATGAAGTCTCAATGAGGCAAAAAGAGGATGTAGACCACTATGATCAAGCAGGGATTGAGTTCTGGGAATCTTTCCCTAAACTACCAAAACAAAGGTCATGGGTATTTTTGATCATCTTAAAATATGGTGGTAGAAGTTCATATGGCATATAGATAAGTAATATTGGTATTTCCTAACATGGAGAAGGTTTTTGTAAAAAATGGGAATCAAAAAGTGAGGAGGAGATAGATTTTTAGAGCCTTAAAGTGATCTACAAAAACATTGTTTCTAGATAGTGTTATCTACACATATTTAAGTTTGAGCAACACTTATGTCATATTGGTGTTTGACCATGTTATCAAGGTGAAGTAGTTTCACATGTTTCAAGTAACATTCATGGTCACAAAGTTTATTAAGTAGAATGATAATTAGTGGTTGGGCCCTTATGCCTTATCTCCAGTCCATACATTAAACTCATGTGTACCTGCAATGGTCAAATAGGTAATGTGTCTCAGTTTAATGGATATCAAGCTCATACATAGCCCAAACATGAGGGAAAATGGGTATATAAAACTTACCAATGACTTGAGAGGGTCATAAGATGTCTAACTCATGTTCCAAAGTTGAAATCAAGCTAATAGAATCCTACAAGTTCCTCTTATCATGAAGGATACCTACAAGCAGGCCTAAGAGTTAGTGAGTTAAGAAAGAGTGATCTAAAAGGTGTTTAGGCAAAAAAATTATATAATGGATCCCATCAGTGTTAGATGGTCATGAAAGTTTCAAGGAGGTTATATCCACTATTTTCAAGCTTGTTTCATGAAATCCAACCTATAAGTGTCCCTTATAGAGATGAAATAGATTCTTGACTAATAAAAAGCACATGGGAGTATGTTTGATGTTGTAAAACATGAATATTAATGTGATATATGTTGTCCCCCAAAAATATCACTCATTTTTGGGACAAAATTTGAACTATTTTGGTCCTACAAACCAAAATTGTCTCTTCCCTTTTCAAAATTTGTCTTGGGCATTCAAATTCCTCATTTTTCAAGCTTCTCAAAAATCTACGAACTCTACAGACTTAAATCTATGGACTTTTTAGGCTTAAATCAATGGAATCTATAGGATTAAACCTATGGGCTCTACAGGCTTGAATCTATGGACTCAGTAAGAAGAGAAAATCTACAGACTCAGTAGGAAGAAAAAATATACGGATTCAGCAGGAAGAGGAAATCTACGGACTTTGCAAGTCAAGTTCAATGGACTTTATAGGTTAAAATCTATGGACTCTTTCAAGGTTAAAGAAAACTATAGACTTGGTTTCTATGAACTCTGTAGGTAGATTCAATTTTATAGGTTCAAAGGCTTCTACACACGGGTTTAATCAAAAGAATCAGTTTCTAACACTTGGTCATTTTCGAGATTGGTTCAGTGCCTTGGTTCAAACAAAAATATCCATCAACAAGCATCAACAACAAGTTCAACATTTGGTTCATCCTTTGGTTCAATGTCAAATGGTTCAAAGGCAGGTTCAATCAAGTGGGTCAATGATTTGTTTCACTCATTTGGTTCATCCGCTTTATTTCAACACTTTCATTCATCCTTTGGTTCAATCAATTGGTTCGTCAGTTGGTTCAAAGATTTGTTTGAACCATTGAACCAAAACTTGGTTCAACATATTGGTTCAATTTAATGAAAAGTTTCAACGTCTTGGTTCAATGGAGTGTTTCATCAGCTTGGTTCATTCAATTGAATCATTAGCTTGAAGCATCGGCTTGAACCATTTTGCTTCAAAGCTTGGTTCAACCGATTGGTTTAATGTATAGGTTCAACAAGTGGTTCAAAGCCTTAGTTCAATGGAATGGTTCAATAGTTGGTTCATTGCCAAAGTTCAAAGGGGTGGTTTAATGCAAAAGGAAAAATCCTCCCAAAGGACAAGTGTCCTTGTGGAGGACACTTGATCAATGAAAGTACCCTTCGGAAGGGTCATTTGTAAAGGTAATTCTTTTAGAATTCAAAAAAGACTAAGGAAAATAAAGGTAGTTATAATTCTCTTAGAATTTTGTCTGAAGGAATTTCTTTAGATAAAAAGTTTGAAAGAATTCAAGAATCAGCCATGGGTGCAAGAAAATTTTAAAGACTTGACAGAGGCAAATGATTTTTGTGGACTTTTTGTCTGCGGGAAATTTCCGCAGACAATTTATCCGTGGGAATTGTCCATGGAAATTTGCCCAGGGAAAAACCTGAGTAAAAACTATGTAGACTTTAAGGAAAAAGGGCCATTGAAGGACCTTGAAGGGAAGGTGCCCTTCTGGGGGACTCTCGACTGCCAACATAAAGGGCACTTCTTGAAGTTCAAGGGTCACCTTCCCTTCAGGAAGGATGTAAAACAAAAAGCTTGAAGGCCATTCAGGGATCATTTATTAAGGCCCAAAAGGCCAAGTCCAATCCAAAAAAGTGCCAAATAGAGAGCCAAAAGAGGACCAAGGGGTGACGCACCTGAAAACATCAAATTCAACACAGTGGACTAACTATTGAAAACATAGTGATGAGTGCACGAACATCAAATTCAAGATAACAAAATAACTATTGATCCTTTGAACCTATAGACCAGAATGCATTCATAGACTTCAAGGCCAAGACCAACAGAAAGCAAGGAAGGAATAGAATAGTAAACTAAATCCAAGACCTGATTCAATTAACTAGAAAAGGAGGAATGATGAAGGTAAGATCAGATCGCCAGGTGGACATTGAAAGTTGCAAACTTTCAATAAGTGTGACTTGTTTCCCTGCATTTATAAAATTAAATGGGTGAAATCCCCCTAAGTTCTAGCCTGTCTTCTTAATAGATTCCAATGCAACATGTTGTGTTACTATTCCTGAGTCCTTCTTGAAATGGCTATATAAAGGACTCTCTTTTATTGTAAAAGGATCTCTTTTTGATAATCAAAATTAAACTCTGCCCAAATTGAAATACACTTCTAAGACTTTGAGCTTAGTTTGTTTATCATATTTTGTTATTGGAATAAGAAAGCAAATGGTTTTTTAGACTTTGTGCTGTAACATCTTTGTTGTTGAGGAAACTGTTCTTATATATTTTTCTTTAATATATCTTCTATTCCTTTAATTCAACAAGTAGAATTGGTGATAACAATCAAGAAGGTGTCCTGAAGAGTCAACTATGGAGATACTTTATGCTCCCATAATTGCCTTTAGTGTGTTTTCTTTTTATTTCTGTGTAAAGGACCTTGGGGTGACTTTGTGCTCTCATTGCTCTTCATATCTTACTCTTGAGCAATCCAGGTGAAGACTTTGTGCTGCATCTCGATTTACTGGTTATTACATCCTTTGTTACATTTTGTTGTTTCTACTTGGAGTATTCTTGTGTCTTGCTGAATAGTACTTTTGAAAGAAGAGGAGTGCTTTCTATCATTTTCCTTGATTTTCTCCTTTGATCCGCACACATCATCTCTGAAGAAAGAGAGATGGATGGTTTGTCCTACCCTTGAGTATTATTTTCTATATATATATATATATATATATATATATATATATAGCCTATCTATAGGGATCCTCCCTTTGATGAGAGGAGAGATCAGTCCCCTTTTGATATGGTAAACCTACACATTTGGATGACTAATCTTCCTACTTTGGCTGATCAAACCTATTTTTTTTATCAGTACACTAATCGACAAAATATTCAACCAACAATATACATAAGGAAATTCAAATTATCCTATAGGGAAGAAAGGAGGGTTTGCATACCCTATTCTCAAATCCAAGCAAGCATAAACACCTATAGGTAAGTTTCCCAATGGAAATAAAAATAGTCATTAAATTTCTCTAAGAGAGGTAAATGAGATTGTGAACACTTTTTTCAAGGCATAACTCATGTCAAGTGCACTAACATGTACCCTTACAATGCAAAACACAATCAAGTGACACTATGGGGAAGTAAAGTAGAGGTTTTTGATTATAAGAATGAAGGATAAAACATACATCATGGTCAAAATAGTCTAATTTATATGTCATAATGGACTTATAACAAGTAAAGGGGCCTAAATGATGAAACACATAGTCCACTTCTATATACCCTTGCATAGTCCTTGTCTGACTAGTCTACCTTGGAAATTAAGGAAGTTTGAAGGTCTAGACTTGTCAGCAGGGTTGAAAATTTGTATAGGTAACCTTTGTCACTTAATGGATACTATTAAAGTGTTGGTTTTTCTAGGAAAATAGGGAAATTACCCCTATTTTATCTCAGATGGGGGTACTTTTCACATACATAAACTTGCAAGTTTGGAAAGAAGGTGACAAAAGGATGAAGTAGAGGTTAAGGTAACTTTTTTGAAAGGTGTGAGAAGATGGAAAATATATAATACATCATGGAAAACCTTTTTAAAATAAAATGAACCCAATATGGTACTCTAAACCACCAAGTATGTAGTCAAGCCTATTAGGCAAGGTGTCAAACATAAATCCTAATGAGAAGTCAATTTCAATTTTGGCATGAGGGAGGCTTGTCATCTTATTGGAAGATGTTTATATGGTGGATTTATAGGTGTTAAAGTTATTAGAGTGAAGGGAAACCTATAAAAGACCATTTGGAGCTTCAAGGATATAATAAGCTTATTAAGCATGATAAGGCCTATAGGCTAAATAGAGAGTCAATCCCATTTTTAAAATGAATTATATTCTCTAATCAGTTAATACATGTTTAGGAGGTCACTATGGAAGTGTTTAAGCCATTGGGAACTAGAGGAAACATTAGGGGAGCCATTCTTGAGCTCAAAGTCACTCATGCTTATGCAATTGGAAAAATAAACTTGATGAGGCAAGTTTAGTTACTCATATCTTTCATGAGGTTATGCATGTTGGAAAATAGGTTTAGGGTGGTTATCAAGGTCCCATAATATCAATTTTTTGGATTTTTTTTGTCAATTTGGATGTGTAAGCTTCATGAATAAAGCTTAAGACCTAAAATCCTATTAAACCCTCATCTCAGACCTAATTAGGAAAATGAAGGATATAATTCATAAAAATGGAATATTTTTCCTATAATATCTATTTAATCTTTCATAATATTTATTTAGGATACTCACCATGATTTTTTATTGTACGTAATTGTATGGGTGGGGGTAGAAATAGGGGTTTTCTCACTATTTTATGCATTGTGTAGTATAAAAGAAGATTTAAGAGATTAAAAAAAGTTTGGATTGGATATTTATACTTAATATAACTCCAAATATTCATTTCATGCCATAAAACAACTTCTAAGTTCCCCAACTAGGTGATTTAACTCAGCTAGTCAAATCTATCATATTGCACAAGCTAGGGAGAAGTGTGAAAAATTCAAGTAAATGGAATTTTTAGGTGCCCCTGATGCTTCAAAATCCATGGAGTTTATTTAAACATGACATCCACTACCTTTTATGTATTTTCATGGAAAATTGGAATCATTTTGGAGGCCAAGTGTGTAGGGTGCATGAAAGGGTAGTTTTCTAAATAACAAATGATGATGACTCACTTTTAGAGATTTCTAGAGGACCAAGCATGTAACTAATGAATGGAGAGTCATGTATTAGATACTCCTCTTCCATTAAAATCATTTTGACCACTCCTCATTAGTTAAAAGACCTTAAAATAGGCCTAATCATGATGGTAGTTTTTCCATGCAAAAGGAGTTTTATGCTACTTTGCATAACTTTGATGACTTGGATTGACATTTATACTTCATGAAATTTCATGGATCAACCCATATCCTCTTATAATGCATGGATAAATAATTTTATCATATTTACAAGTGTCTTTGTAACCCTTGGACTTCTCTCTCTCTCTCTCTCTCTCTCCTCTCTCTCTCTCTCTCTCTCTCTCTCTCTCTCTCTCCTCTCTCTCTCTCTCTCCTCTCTCTTCTCTCTCTCTCTCTCTCTCTCTCTCTCTCTCTCTCTCTCTCTCTCTCTCTCTCTCTCTCTCTCTCAAGTTCTATAAGAGCTAGCCATTTTGGCATTATAGGGGATGCTCCACTTCAGTATGGTGCATCCCTACTAATTTTTTATACATTTTGATCAATTAAATGACTAATTTTTTACCTCTTAAATACTATTCATAAGTGTGTGTTTCACTTGAATGATGAATCTTGTTTAGTGCAGACTATGGATTCTTAGCATGTGGTCTCATTCTTCCACTTTGTTTGCAGTTTAGAAAATTTTTCTTGTAGGGCATGTGAAGTATTTTATGAGATGTCAAATATTGAGTGAGATACTATTTTCATTTTTTCTAGTCAATTCCTCTTGTCTAGTCCTCCTAGCTTTGCACATTTATCCATGATCTCACAATGTAACATTGATGTGAGAAGATGAAGATTGAAGGAGTATATGTTTTAGTTTATTTCTTGGTCTTAAGTATATAATGAAATTGGTTGGAATTAATAAAATTGATTTGGTGTATCACCTCCTTATATTAGATTTTCTTTTATTTATCTCTCTCTCTTTCACCCCCCTAGGGTTAGTAGTAGGTTCAATCTTAAGTGGTACATCAAGGGAGCTAGCCTTATCTAGAGATTCACCTCATTCCCTAGGCTTCTCACAAGATTAGAGGTGATTATATTATGCCAATTAGATGAGGATACATTTTCATATCCTTAAAAGGGTTCAAATACAAGTGACAATAACTCCTTGCCTATATTTGGCAATTATGATGAGACATTATAAATTATTCAATTAGTGACTAGTTTCAAATTTAGTTAATGAAAGAAGCATGGAAGTCACATGGATACATTTAATATATGGAATCCTAGGTATTTATAGGTTTTAATATGTTTTTATCACTATTTTTTCTTATTTCTAATGGATTCCACCTAAGTACAGTTGGGTGTCATACTCTTATTATTTCAAGCACTAGATTTGGCCACCTAGAGTAATGAGTTAAACACATGGCATCCTCTAATTGGATTTTGAATCTAGATATACCTCATTATAGTTACCTTGAGGCATCCAAGGTATTTTATATCAATTTATGTATAATTTCCACATGGTGTGGTATTATAAGTCAGGCTCTCCCAAGATCTAACATCTCTAATAGGTATGAGAGACTAACACATCTGATAGGTTTCACATGGTGATTCATCATATGATATCTTAGGATATGACATCTCTGACAAGGTCTAGGAGACTAAAACATGTTATAGGTTCCAAATGGTACTTCCTCATTCATCGGGCTCTCTTAATATTGGACATATATAAACAAGTTTGGGAAACTAACACATCTGATAGATTCTATATAGAGATTCCTCATTCATTAGGCTCTCTTATGATCTAACTTCTTTGATATGTATAGGAGATTGACACATCTAATATTTTTCCACATGGAACTTCCTCATTCTTTGGGCTCTCCCAAGATCTCACATCTTTGACATGTATGGGAGACTAACACATCTAACATGTTCCACATGGTGTTTCCACATCCATCAGGATTATTTTGAGATTTCATGAAAATTGATTAAGTTAAAATAAATCCACATAATTAATTAAAAGTATCACCTATCTATCATTAAATATTTATGAAATGTTGAGTAAGAGTCTAGTATAATGACACCGAGAAAACCAACATGAGTCCAAATCTATGAAAAAACATAGTTAGCACAATAAAATATTCTAATTCTAAAAACCCTTTATTATTTTAGAATGCATAAATGGATATATTTTATTTAGACATAATAGTATACACATTTTTAATAAATACCAACTCATCATTACACATGTCACAAAAGGGTTTGATAGACCAGGGTGAAATAGATGTTTGATGATTCTCAAGGTCTAAGGTTGATTGGAAAGGGATTAAAACTCCATGAAAGTTTCGAGTTGATAATTTTCATATGAGTCCTCACTTATATAAAATAAATGGGTTGTGTTGGCCACAACAAATGGTGAGTTTTTTTGGAAAATGTTACCCCAAAATTTAAAACCTAGACTATGATCATTCGATATTGAACGTAGAGATAGACACATTGAACTCTATCTGATACACTTTGAGTATGAAAATCAATCAAGTTTATTTCAGCAAGTAACATATTTGGATCTAACTCCTTCTAAGGCCACATTTTTTCATTAGTGTTGGACTCCTTTTCATTTGATGAACTACTTTAGTAAGATTGGGCACTTGGGATGTTGAAGGACTTCTTAATGGGTATGCATTTCACAAAATTTTGGACAAGTGGGAAAGGATTGATCATTTCTCTAGTTTCATCTAGGTTTCTATATCCCTAATAGAGATATTATTGGTCTCACTTCTAACCTTGCTCCATTTCTAGCTAGGTCAAAAAGCTTGTAATGGAGGTTACCAAAATCACCCTTTTATAGAAAAGAAACTTCATGTGTGTGTGTGTGTGTGTGTGTGTGTGTGTTGTGTGTGTGTGTGTGTGTGTGTGTGTGTGTGTGTGTGTGTGTGTGTGTGTGTGTGTGTGTGTGTGTGTTTTTAGAATCTCTTTGTTTGAGATTTAATTTTTGATTTGTGAGAGTTGGAGACCAGCGTATCCAAGGTTTATGGTAGTCTCAGTAGACTTTTTAATATTTAGACAACCATTTGCTTACTTAGTCTTTCATAATATCTTTATTATTTACTCTTGAAGTTATTGTGATAGCCTTGGATATAGTAGATAATTTCTTAATTCACTTGTTTAGTGATGAATTAGTGGATTTTAAATAACTTAGTGTTTCTTGTAGATCTACGTTATTTATCATTATGTTTCAACATTGGAAGTTTGCCTTCTATTTTATAATTCTGGAATGGGTTTTCACTATTTGGTCATCTTTTAGAGTAGTCATCACTTTCTCTAAAATTATTTACTATTTATGAATAATTGGGGCAAGGGATAACCTACTGATAGGGATAGTTGGGAGAAAAACTATGGCAAGGTTAGTGAAACAAGCATAGATCACAAAGACACATAAAATAAAGAACAAAATAACACTTCAAAAGAAAACAAACATTAAAATCAAACTAAGCTAAGATAAATATAATATATACACTTCCACCCTTACCAAAGATATTATGAGATTATATTATAATGGATATCTAAGAATTAGTGCTTTAGGAACTAGTAATTTATAAATAGTGAGAGGTCCTTGAGGTGGAACACATTATATCCAATAAACTCTAAAATATGATATGGGTCAATACACAATGGGTCAAACTTAGAGTGTTGGCTTTTATTTTCATGGGTTTTATCCCATAGTAGTACTAATTTATAAATCCTAGAGTAATTCACTTTCACTCTTTTGTCAAACCATCTTTTAACTACACCTTGGTGTTTACTAAAAATTCTAGAGGGCCTCCTCTCAATCATATTATAACTAGATGATATCTAGTAGCCTCAAGTCTACCTTTTTGTTATTTTTCATGTATTCATTCATAAACTCATAGGTAATAAATTTGAGGGTAATTGGGAAAATAGGCTCTAACCCATAAACTAGTAGGAATGACAAACATTTGAGGGCCTATTTGTATCGAGTGTGATTAGCGCAAAGGGCATATTTTAATAGTGATTTCTATTATTGGGGATTCCTGTTAGTAGATTTATTAGTCACATCAATCATTTTATTATGTTTAAATTTGACTAAAAAATTCTCTTGTAGTTATTAGTTAGACAAGGAATTTGAAGGTGGCCTCATGTTCATATGCCCACTCAATAAAATCTACATATTGGATTGCAAGTCCATTGTCAAAGACTAGTGAGACTGGAGTGTTAAATCGATTGATTATGTTTTATTAAAGAAATTTGATCACCTCTTTGGTGGTACTATTATCTATGGCCTCTACCTTGGTCTACCTTATCCTTTAATCAGTGGCCATCAACATAAATTTGTTTTTGACTAAGGAATTTAGATTGATAACTCTTATAATATCAAGCACCCACTACACAAATGTTTTTCCTTCAATAACAGGTTACAATGGCATTGTATCATGAATCTCTTATTTGGGAAAAGGCTTAGAACTAGTGACATGAGCATACCATGGGCATGCATATACTTGAAGATATTGGTCCAATAATAGCCTTCTCATAGGATTTTGTTTGTCATTGCATTTCCATAGAGATGGTAACTAACTATATTCTCATGAAAAATAGTCATAAAATCTCTAGATTCTTCTTTAGATGGGCACCTAAGATATTTTCCTTCATAATTACTTCTATAAATGACCCCTTTCTTGACCATGTAATGGGCTGATTTTAAACCTAGGGGACCTTTTCAGTGTCTAGTTTAGTCTAAGAGGTGGATTTATATAAAGAAGGTAGTGGGGTGACCCAAATCATACTAATCTTGATGAAGTAATTCTTCTTGGTCCACATGATGTAGTGTAATCTAGGGATCAATCTTTATGATTAATTGAATTAGACCCTAGCCTTGGAAAAACTTAGTAGGTCTGATCTCTAAATCAATAATCTAGTAACTTGGCCATTCTACTGGCATTTGCACTCTCCTAACTCATTCTACCTAAGCATAAGTTTCATCATTAGGTCTGAGATAATTGAATGCACCTTATTTATTAGAATATAATGCCTAAATTTCTTTTAGCACAGTGACTAGGGTATAAACATGTTTGTCAATAGTATAATATTTGAGTCCTACATATTTAAGGTTTATGCTCATGAAATAAAATGGGTATTCTTCTATGTTCTACTTCTGAGTGAGGACTACGATAATGGTATACTTATAATCAAAAGAGTAGAGGTATAAATCCTCAGTGTAGTCTAGGATTATCAAAATTGGCACCTACATGATGGCCTCTATGATGTCTTGGAAGGTATTTTTGGATTTATCTCTCCATTCTAATTTAGCTTCATGTTTTTATCATCTATTTATAGGTTTAACAATCTCAAGAAATTCATAAATAAATTTATGCAAGAAATTAATTTTCCCAAAGAAATATTTTACTTTCATTTTTATTATTCAGGAGAGGTATTTTATAAATAAAATTATCACATCTAAGGTTAATATAGATACCTTCTTTAGTGATAATATGACTAATAATATTACCTTATATGATACCAAACATGTTATTCTTTGGGTTTAAGGAGATACCATACCTTCTACATCTCTTGAATATCTTCCACAAGTGGTGAATGTGACCTGACCTATGTTTTTAGAATATAGTCAAGTAATCTATATATATAATAATGAATCTCCCTATGAAAACATTGTATTCAAAATACATTGCTCTTTGACAAGGTGGCTCATTTATTAATAAAGCTAAATAGCATTTTTTCACAAGTAAATGTGCCCCAAAAAAAATTTGAATGCATTATTGGTTTCATCTTTCAGGTTGATGAGAACTTGGTTTATATCCTAATAATATATCCAAAAATGACATCATCTAGGATCCACTTACCATATGAATCACTTCATCCAAGAAGTGTAATTGAGTAATTATACTTATCAAATTCTTAGTTCAGAATTTATAAGTCCACACATAGTGAATCTCTCCATTTCTATTACAAGTAGGTACCAATTTGGATATCCAAGTGGAGTGGGTGGACTAGAAAAATAATTCATTGTGACAGGAGCTTGTGAACCTCTTTATGTATAAGTGGTTATAGAATCAAGCTCATGGGTCTTTTATTTTGTCTAAAAGGTTTCTAATTTGATTTGAGGGGGATAGTATGGGTTATTACCTCAGGGCAAAGATCTTAATAATTCCATAAGCCCAAGTAATTACATCTCTATATCTTAATATAAATCTTTTAATTTGTTCAATCTCTTCTAATGTCCAATAAATGTTAATGTTAATAGTATAGGGCATGGTCAGGGGACCCAAGATTGATAATTTTAAACTCTTTGTTGAGGTATGTTCCTATTATTGTGTTGAGGCATTGATGTTGTCATTGATGTCAAAGGTAAATAAGTATCATTGATATCCTAGATATGCTCTTGTGAAGATACATGGTAAGTGATCATGATGCTTAAGCATGGTCTAATAATGTCCTTGAGTTATGCGTAAGTTCTTGGCATAATGTTTTAATGTGACAAGATTATGAGTAGCTTTTAATGTGACAAGATTATGAGTAGCGTATTTTTGTATTTATATGAGAGATCATCATAAAGAGAGTTTTGATTATGTTGAAATTTTTGTTGTGATAAGTTCATTATTGACCAAGTTCATAAGAATCAAGCCTTTATGGATAAGGTGTATTATGAATCCTGGTCTTGCCTTGGTGAAGGCATGACTAGTTTAGTCTTGGTAAGAGACCTATATGGTTGATAAGTCTTGGTCAAAAGATAATGATGCTATATGTTGTGGAATCAATCTCAAATATTTGGAGATGAGTTATGAGCTAAAGAAGTTGTCTTAAAGATCTCAAATTAGTATGATGCCTAGTAGGTCCTATTTGATGGATTAGTTCTAAGCATGAATATGACTTGTAGAGGTATGATGATGATAATATGGATATGTATGGACTTTAAGTTGTGAAATATAGTTTTAGAGAATGAGAGAAAGATGTAGATTCAGTCACATGACTCTCAGAGTGAGCCAAAGGGGTAAGTTCTTCCCTAGTGGTCCTTCCCATGGACCTTGTCTTAAGACCCTAGGTGGCATGATGAGGCATCATGATCAGGTTTTGAGGATTTTGAGATCATATGAGAGTGATTTGAGTTATAAAATTTTTCAAGTATTTTTGTGTTGTTTTGAAGGTCTTGAGTTGAATAAGAAAGCATAAAAAGTGAATTTGAGGTCTCTTGAGTGCTAAATGAAGTGTTGCAAACCCAAAAAGGATTTTTTAATTATTTTTGGCATGTGTGATTATTTAATGGGAAGATGAGCTCTTAGGGAAAGATGAAAAAGGGTTCTATCAGTGATTTCCAAGTATTAGGAGTTGGTTTTAGGGGTAGACTTTTATGAACAAATGTTAAGAATGGAAATTTGTCTAAAACCCTCATAATGACTTGATATGGAAGATCTTGATGGAATATGAATTAAAATGGATTGTATGACCTAGTTTTATGTTTGGATATTGGAGTGGACTCTTTTAGGTACATCTAGTTTACATTGGTTTGTTAGGTGAGTGAGTCTACCACATAGATTAGTGTTTGTTCCTAAAAATTTGGTATAGTAGAGAGAGTTGACCAAGTCAAAGAATTAAAATCATTAGAGTAAAATGTGTGATAATTTTACTTCATGTTCATGGTGGTTATAAGCAATTTATAGACTTCAAATATGCTAAATTGGTCATGAAATTTGACCTATCACTAAAAATTCCAATAATATAGATAGTGATAAAAATCAAGTAAAAGTGGGAATGAGATTAGGAAAGTGTTGTCAATGGACTAAGATTGAATCAAATTTCATAAAAATGTTTTTAAAGATTGGTAACACATGTACATAGTGGTTATATGTTTTTTAGGTCAAGGAGAATATTGAAAACATTGTTCACAAGATGAACTATCTAGTGAAGATGAGATAGTGAAGATGTAAAGTTGAGAGATTGGTTTGAAAGATCAATATTGTCACTAGACCATGATATATATATATATATATATATATGAGTTATATAATTATATCATAAGATCACAAAAATGTATCAATATTTATTAAAAGTACCCACATAGGTGTTGAAATACATAATCACCATGACTGGTCCTCAAAACAGAATGGTAGTTCTAGGTATGCAAGATAGAGTTATGAGTTTGAGATGTTATATCATGATTAATGTATCTATTAAACTTGATTATGTTTTTTGGGATATATATGACCTATGAATTATTTATATAAGGTTTATATTTGGTATAATAATTTGAAATATTCAAGCTAAAATGGATTGTCTGGTTGAGCAAGGACTGTGAAAAGAAAGGTCAATAAATTAGCCTACAAGACCAATAGTTCCACAATTAACTTATGATATATAATATGGAGGGATGTTTTTGATAAAGTAAGGTAAAAATCTAGGGGCTGAACCCTATACAATCAAAAAAGATAAGAAGGCAAACACACAAAAAATGCCTTCATGAGAGACGATGGCATAGCCGAGAACAACAGATAAAAACAAAAACACAAGCACGAGAAGAATAGAGTTAGAGAGGTCTCCCCTTACATAACTATTGATTTGATAAGATCATTGAGTTTCTCATTCTCTGCATTGTCAGCATACCCAACATTACCCACCACTTCCAGCATAGACATGTTCAACAAAATTGTATTACGAATCCCTTTATCGAAGACCTTCTCCAGCTTATGAATGCAGTCCTTCAGGTCCCCAATTTTAGTTTTCCAATTAGTATCATTATCAGTGCCCTCACCAGCTTCCTCGACATACATTTTCCCCTTATTGACAATAGTTCCCATAGTGTCAGCACCCTGCTCCTTAGTAACCTCAAAACCCTAGTAGCCTGCTTCCCTCCAGTGTCCTCCAAATTTCCTAGATTTCCAGCTCCTCAAATTCTTCCTCCTGGTTGCTTCTTCCAAAGCACTTTTTGAATAATTAATCAATTTGGCCTTCAGGGCTGGTTTACCAGTAACCTGCCTTGACCTTTACACTCTAGAGGGGAATCTTTATTAATTTTGGAAGGCTTGTGAGATTTACCACCTTGGCCCCCTGTGGCCTTGCTCAGATTCTTGTGGGTCCCTTCCATAGTCTATTTAATATTTTCTTCCTCTTCATCAACCTTTCTCTTCTTGCCCTTCTTGCTTGCAAAGGAGCCGAAGGTATCAACAGGGGTCCTTTTCAAGGTCATCAATATGCCTCATTCCTAACAAGTCATCTCCTTTTGAATGATCTTCCTAATGTTTAAAGGAATATGAACACCTTGTCACCACACCCTCCAACCTAAAAATTGCTGCCCAAGGTTGGCACAAGCATCAGTGACCCTGTTGCCTTCTCTGTAGGTATGGGAAATCTCAACTTGGAAAACTTTTGTAAAAGAAATTGGATATTAGTTAATGATGTATTTTAGCTTGATTCCCACATTTGAAGATTTATTAATGGCATCTATGACCATCTTAGAGTCTCCTTGTATATCAAGTTCCTTATTCCTAGGGATATAGCTAACTTTAATCCCCATAGTAAAGCCATTACTTTACCATAGTTGTTACTCTGGCATCCAATTCCACCAGCATAGATAGCAGACATCCATCCTTATCATTCCTTATAATTCCTCCTCCACTAGCTTTACCATCCAACTTGGATTCCCCATCAAATTTGAGTTTCATCTAATTAGGTTTAGGGGGGATCCATTTAGTATTAAGTCTCTATAATATTTTGGAGTTATTATACCCCATGGATCTGGTTTAAAACCTTCCTACTAGCTGCAATTTGGATTTCATTAATGGAGGATGTTATTAAAAGTCACATATGAACTATTACTTTTCATTATATGTATTTTAAGTGTCCTTTATAGGAGTTGAAGACAACATTCATCAAGACTATGTTTTGGAGCATTCAGGCAGTTTTCTATGTGTTAGTAAGATTGAA